>JAFEMH010000784.1:140000-602500 GCA_022495995.1 Adenophora triphylla var. japonica
TCCATCCTATTTTATCAACAATGGTGACCCCGGTCATCAGTTTCTCTCTCATACTTTTTACTATACCACTATATTTTCTCTTTCCTACTTATTTTTGTACCAATTATTAACATTATTCATATTATTTTAATATTATTAATTATATATGATAAAATAATCTATATATTTTAATTATTAATATTATTTAATAATTATATTAATTTATACTGATAAGTTAATAACATCTTATTATAGACTATATAATTTAGCATTCAACAGTAAAATTAAAATTACATAATTTAACAAACAACAAAATTTGAAATTACATAGTACACACTCTAATAAATAATACATAATTTTAATTATCATCAACTTCCTCGTTAAATTTTTCCCAAATATTCTCAATCAAATCTTTCTTCAGTGACTTGTTGATATTTGTATCTCGAACCCGACTTTGATTACTCATATATGATGATAAGTTATACTCTCGAACATTGGAGAAAGTAAAGCTTTCATTTCCACTGCTAGTTGATGCTTGATTTTGAGATGAATTTTCTTCATAGTCACTTGGATCAAAATGTGTATATGTTGAACGCTCGTCTTCAACTATCATGTTGTGAATGATGATACAAGCAAGCATAATTTTACCCAAGAAACTCCTACTCCATGCTAGAGCAGGTTGTCGAACTATAGCAAATCGAGCTTGTAAAACTCCAAAAGCACGCTCCACATCTTTTCTCACCGACTCTTGTTTCTTAGCAAATAATTTATGCTTTGCTGTTTGCGGGGCACTAATTGATTGAATAAAGGCCGCCCATTTTGGATATATTCCATCAGTAAGATAATATCCCATATTGTATGAATGATTATTCACAACATAATTAACAGAGGGAGCGTGACCTTGTAATATATCTGTAAATACTGGAGAACGATCAAGGACATTTATATCATTACACGAACCTGGTGTTCCAAAAAATGCATGCCAAATCCATAGATCACGCGTGGCTACGGCTTCTAGGATTATTGTTGGCTTTTTATTTCTACCTTGAAATTGTCCTCTCCTACCTCGTGGACAATTTTTCCATGTCCAATGCATACAGTTGATACTGCCCATCATTCCTGGAAATCCACGCTCCTCTCCTTGTCGAAGTAACGTAGCTATATCATCGGCATTCAACCTTCTCATGTAACGGTCGCGGAACTGGGTTATGACACCTTCAACAAAATGAAGAAGACACTCCTTCGCTGTAGTTTCAGCGATATTTAGATGTTCATCAACTGAGTCGTATGCAGTACCATATGCTAGTATACGCATAGCGACAATGCATTTTTGCTCAATCGATAGATCAAGTCTACCACTAGCATCAACTTTATGGTTGAAATAGTCATCAGATGCACATAATGCTTCCATGATACGACAAAAGACATGACGCCTCATTCGGTATCTACGACGAAACATTTCTTCTGAATAACTGGGGTGTTCAGCAAAATATTGTTTATATAGTATGTTATGGCCTTCTTCGCGTTCTCTGTGAACGTATCTTCTTCGAGCTTGAGGCAATGGCCTCTCAATAGTTGATGAGATTAAAGGAATGAATGAGCGTACGACAACTTCTTCATTTTGGCGCCTTTCATCAGTCGATTTATCCCATTCCTTGACTAGACTAAACATTGCTTCATAATCGTTATCACTTGAACTTGACGATGATGAGCTTGATGATGAATGCATTTTTGTTTATCTTTGAGGAAGGTTTAAGGCACGTTGGAGAAGAATTGGAGGATGAGTGTATAAAACTTGTAAGAAAGATCTCTTTAATAGAAGAAGAAATAATTGAGGTTAAAGTGATATGTCAGTTTATCAACATTGGATGCTCTAAAAGATAAAACATTATTTTCAAGCTTTAATGTTGAAATGACTAATCAATTTTGTCATCTTTAAAAGATAAAAGATGAAACATCATTTTCAATGAACAATAATAATTAATGTTGACAGTGTCAGTTTATCAATTTTGTCATCTTTTTCAAATGTCAATAAAGGTTGACAGTGTTGATTTCATCATTTAATAATTTCAATGACTAATAACTTATATAAATAAGATAAAAATTACAATAAAACATAACACATGAGAAAGTAAATAAAATAACAACAATAATTAGAAGTTAAACTAAAATAACTAAATATCCTTGAATTCTTCATACAATCTGGCATAGAGCTCCATTTCTATACAATCTGGCATAGAGCTCCATTTCTTTTGATGACAAAACTGATTTCCCCATCAATATACTATAAAGTTTGAACCTTTTATTCCGCTCCTTCTCCGCTAGCCTTTGATCCTTCTCCGCTTGCCTTTTTTCTTCCTTTTCTTTAAAAAAGTCAAGCATTTGCTTCCCTAGTTGAAGTCGCTCAAAATCCATCTCGCGATTTGTATTCAGACTATTGATGCAATTGGTTATATCATCTACATTAACACTAGAAGGAGTAGTTTGCTTACCTTTTTTCTTAGCCCTCTTCACTCCTAAAGGTCGAACCTCAATTGTTGGCGTATCTGAGTTTGATCTCTTTGAACTGTGACCGCTTTCTTGATCTTCTGCAGTCATCCCACCTTGCCACTTTGGATAGTGTTTCAACAAATCCCAACAATGCTCGAGAAGAAATTTTTGCCCATTGTTAGTTTTTTCCCATATTTCTCGAGCTTCATCCATAACATTGTCCTCATTACAACCGCTCTTCCTTTTTTGTTGTGCTTCCGCTTAAACTCCAACCCACTTATTTACTTGAAAGTTAATTCTTCTCCAACGAGATCTGGATGACTTCTCATTTCTTTCATTTATGGTGCTTTGATTTTCCCTTTGAGATTCTACAAACATTTCTACTACATTTGCCCAAAGGATACTTATCTTTTGGTCTGTACCAGTGAGCGTATCTCCACCGGCCTCAAGGTAAGCCGAACATAGTGCTTTGTCTTCAGGTATAGTCCACGCCCTCCTATCTCTCTTACTTTTGGATTTATCGGGTTCGTTAGAAGGAATAGCGAGATCCCCCTCATCAACATCAACTTCAAGATCTTGGAATAAATTTCTCGAACTACCTACATCACCAACAAGAGTTTTAGGAGACCTATTATATTGTTGGGATGATGGAAATTCGAGATTTGGCGAATTAAATTGGAAATTTTGAGAAGACAACATATGTGGGGAAGAAAAATAACTAGGATTATATTGAGATTGAAACAAATTTGGAGGATTGGGATTACTAGGAATTTGTTGAGATTGAGAATAAAATCCCATGAATTGAGATAGTTGAGGATGGTTTAACAAATTTGGATCAATAGGCATACGAGAATTTGGAGGATTTCTATTGGCATTTGGATTTATTTGGGAATATTGGCTATTTCCGTAGTAATTAGGATAATTTGGATCCATAATTATTACTGATGCTGCAGGAATTGTGCTTATCAATAATCCTCCACGTGGCAAGATTAATCACCTGGCTCCTTGACCTGAAATCAGAACCCACGACTAGCCGGATGTGTCTCCGGCGAAGACACTCGGGCGTGAGAGTAAGATAACGGTATATTATAGCTCAAAATGTATTGAATAGTGAATTCCGATAACAAAATGGCAGTTACCTCTCACCGTTTGGTAGTGATGAAGTATTTATAGGAAAAAGTGATGTATTTTTTGGGAGGCAACATGTCCTCCGAGATTGTAGCGGCAGTTACTTGGTCGTGGGCACGTATCTATAACGGTCCCGGATTTGTAGGGATGTGGTTATGAGAATTGTTTAACCAAATATGCCGGCAAGTGTCAGGTCGTCATTTGTTAATTTAGGTCGAGGTCGCCACTCGTGGAATGGTCGACCTGACTGTCGGGTAGAGCATGGTTCGTACCCGAATTGTAGTATGGATCATGAGGTCGGACTAAGTTAGGTCGGGACCTGGTAGGTCGGACCATGGGCTTAGTCGACTGATGTTTGAGATGGGCCTTGGGCCTTGCTCTAATTGGATCAATCTCATTGAGAATGTGGGTGCCAATGCTATCTGTGATTGGGCTTTACTTGCTTAGCCCAACTTGACACTTTTGGTATGTTCAGTGGCCCCCGACTTTCGAGTGGACTTTGTCGACTTGGAAGTTGAGGAAATCTTTGACGAGAATTGCTTTACTCGCAGGTCGCTACTCATTCTGAGGTATAGTCGACCTTTGATGACGTGGCACCATCCTGGTCGTTGGCGATGAACGGTAGGAGATGAAGGAGCGCCGATTTTAGTAATGATTGCAATTCTGACGCTTGGAACTCCTTCTCGAAAACCGCTTTAGCTTTTAATTTTGGAAAATTAATTCCTATTTTCTTTTCCCCTTCCAAATTTAGGAAAATAGAAATACTCGGTCTTCTTCCCAAATTCGAATTCTTACCGTTTCCAAACTCTCCTTCTCCGGCGATAATCACGGAATTGCAGCAAGATTTAAAACTCAGTTCTCGGCTTCAGCAACGAACTCCCTTTCTGTAATCAATTAAGGTATTTCCCTTGTATATTTGCTTTAAGGCTTTGATTTCTGCTTTGTGTTTAATTTCGCCATGGCTAGGACCTTTAGTAGTGAACCAGGAGCTTGGTACGGGTATTGCACTGTTAACCGTAGAGTATGTAAGCACATAAACGGTGGGTGGAGAGAGATGTCATTGAGCGAGTGTGCCTCTATCTTGACCAAAGGTGGGAGTTGAACTTTAGTGAAATAGGGTTGCCGCCAGGAGAAATTGAAAATGTGGTGATTGACGACTCAAATGTTGTCGCTTTTCATCTATTTCATGAATTGCTTGATCATATCACTTTGTTTTATGTTAGGGATGTCCACAAACCCTCTTTCCTTAGGAACATAATAGGTTTTCCAGGGGAGTTTAGGTCGCCCTTAGGTAGGTCGACTGAATGTGATCATAGGATCGACTCCTCGTTTCTCCTTCTTCTTGTACGTATATGACAACTCAAGAAGGAAATGCCGCTTCGACCTCTTCGTGCCCCCCGAATTGTGGATGCGTTTGGCTCCTCTGTTGTACCGGGGAAGAACGAGAGAGGATATATACCCAGTAGGCCTCTTCGAGGAAAGAAAAATATGGAGTCCCGATATGACATGGTTTATTATTTCTGTGGAGTAAGTAGAGTGGATTATAGGATAACCATCCTTAGTAAGGCGGACTTTATGGCCAAGTTCCGTACCGCCTTCACTACCGATGCCACTAGGGTGGCCTTCTTTTATGGACAGCTGAGGCGGGGCCGAGGTTGCCCTTAGATCCCTTTATCAACGAGTTTCGGAGTGCATGGATGCTCTTCCCTCCACTGGGGCCAACACTTGCAGAGTACTAGTGTGCTTTGCCATGGTATGTAGGTTTCTAGGCCATGAACCTTGCATGAGAGTCTTCAAGGAATTTTTCGCTCCAAAGCTCGACAAGGCATTGGGGGATTAGTACTCCTTCCAAACCCAATTCTCCAAAATTGTTTGCAACCTTCCCAACAAGCATAGCAATGGAATTCCCATGTGGTAGTTGTAGAGAGTAGGTGGGATGGGAGTTCCCCTTGCCAAATAGTGAGTCTGACACTATTGACGAGGAAAACTACTGGGAGCCTCCATGGCACCAAACCTTGTATAGGAAGTTGTGCGCGTTGGTCAAGAAAGGGCCCATTAGCTGGGAGGTGCTAGGGACGACCAAGTATAACTATATCCAGGCTGGGATGATGCCTGGGGATGGAGTGGTAGAACCCCTTGTTCCTGTATTGAGAGGCCAGGTATATCCGGACTGGGTTACTCATTCCTTGGGTAGGTTGAAGGAGAACTGTCAATTTTGTCAGAAGAATGAAAATTACTGCAAAGACCACGGAGAGCATGTTGGTGGTAAGGATTTACTTGACCTGCATTCATTAGCTCGTCCATTGTTAACTTGCATAAGTAACTTATCATTGGCACATAGCGTTATTTTTAGCTGCATACACAACTCTTAGATCGTCCGTTGCCTGCTCGTATGTAGAACTTAGTTAGCTCGTACATAGAACTATTTCGAATTGCAACTCTTTATCAAATTGCCTGCTCGTATGTAGAGTTATTCAATTCGTACATAGAACTGCTTTGAATTGTATCAATTACCTCTTCAATTGTTTACTCGTAGAACTGTTTTGAATTGCCGAGCTAACACTTGATTTCTTTGATGTCGTGTAGTTTTAACTCCCGAACAAGAAGCGAATATGGTGCGTATTGTTGGGGTTTCTGATAAGAGGAAAGCTAAGAGGACTCATGGGGCTGCCAATGCTAAGGCGAGCAGAGAGAGAGAAGCTGCTACTAGGAACAATTTGCTCCCGAAGGATGTCGCTGGAATGATCCCAATGGAAGAGGTCGAGCTGGAAGACCCTTTGCAAAGCGGCACCCAATCCAATGATGCTAATGAAGGAGGTGACGATTCCCACAGGTCAGTCAGGGCAAGTCTGAGCTCCGACCCAAATCAAGATGCCAATGTGGAGACCTCTGGAGCTGGGATGGCGGGGGCTAGCCCTTTACAGGTTGTCAATGTTGATGACGATGATATGGAAGAAGATGAAGACGATCGTCCTATAAGTTCGAAGAAGAGGTCCCGATCTGAGAAGGGAAAGTCTGTGTCCTCGAGTCAATTGCCTCCACCAGCCTTCTTTCCTCCCAGTAAGGAGTCTCTAGATGAAAAAATGAAGAGGTTGAGTGATGTTCCTCCGCTAGAAGGGTTTAACAGCTTGAGCCGCCGCTATCCCGACATGAGCCTGGGCCAAGTGATTGTTAGGAGGGCAATAGATGTCGACCTCCTAGCTCATTTCGCTGATAAGGGGATCACCCCCGAGGAATTTTCTGCTCGTTCTGGGATGGCTCATAGTGAGGTAATTTGTCATTTTCTCTTTCATTGTAGTTGCTTATCCCTTTACTCGATCCACTTAAATTACGAGCTAACACTTCTTCTGTTTCTTTGAAATGTAGAATCTTACTATGGTCGAGCAGGTGAAAAGCTCTTGGAGAGCTTCCATCGAGAGGGAGAGGCAAGCCCTTCAAGATTATTCCAAAAAGGCTAAAGAGCTTGCGGATTTGAAGGAGAAGTACAACGATCTGGACAACTCATATGAAGCTAATGAGATGGTGAAGACAAAGGCCCTGTCCGACCTCGAAGCTACAGAATCCAAGCTCAAGGAAGTAACTTCAGAAAGGGATGCTGAGCGCCTTGCTCATGAGAGGACGAAGGTTGAGCTTGCCACTGTCTCCAAACTTCTTGCCGATAAAGATTCTTTTTTGAAAGAGCTTAACGAGGAGCATAACTCAGCTCGAGCTAAGTGGGAGGAGGCTATGGAGAAGGCTGGCCCTGATGCTGTGGAGAAGTTCAAGGAGGGAGATGAGTTCTATAATGCCATAGTCACCAAGGCTCAGGACTTCCTGGAGGTGGGTAAACGTCACATGGCGCGGCGGGCTATGGTGGATCCAACTGCTGAGGTCACCCTCGAGCAATTAGCTCGTTGGTTCTCTGAAGCCCAGTATGACATGCCCGCTCGTGGTGGACACTCCCTTGTTCCTTATCTTGAGAACGACTTGGCCTTCATAGCCCAGGAAGACCAAGAGGATGGCTGTGAGAAGTGGGAAGCTCCCCCTGTTGACGATAGGAATTTTGATGTGGTTTTGCAAGAGCTTGAAGATGCCGCCACTATGGAAGAAGAAAATGAGCTAGTTTACACAGAGTCGGGTAAACCCATTGGCTCCCAGCAACAAGGAGATGGGGAGGGTCGAAATGCTACTGACGACCCAACTGGCGTCAGCCAAAACTCTTGAATTTCTTAACTGAATTGTAATGAACAAGTCCCAACCAACATTTTTGCTCTTTTGATTTCTTGAATATTTGGATGCCTTGGCCCTATTTTTTGGGAGGCAAGATACTTTTGTAAGTTTACTTTGTCTAAGTCTTAGCCCGTTTTGGGAGACTTACCTCTATCATAGCTGACCTTATTTATTGCATGTTGTATGCTTTTTAAAGTAAACGTCGAGCTAGATATAGATAGGATGAATGAGTAAACTTGAGCCTAGAGGTGACTTGATCTTTATTTATTTAGTCGACCTCAGACTTGCTTAACTTTTTTGTGAATGAGATTGACTATGAGTCGAACCTGCTCACACTATTGAAGCTGACCTAGGGTCTAGCTAATTAGAACAAACTGACTAAGAGTTGGGTTTGTTAGAATGAAGTCGACTAAGAGTCGGACTCGTTAAATGGATAAAGCTGATTAAGAATCGAGCTAATTAGAACAAACTGACTAAGAGTCGGGTTTGTTAGAACGAAGTCGACTAAGAGTCGGACCTGTTAACTGAACAAAGCTGATTAAGAATCGAGCTAATTAGAACAAACTGACTAAGAGTCGAGTTTGTTAGAACGAAGTCGACTAAGAGTCGGACTTGTTAACTGAACAAAGCTGATTAAAAATCGAGCTAATTAGAACAAACTGACTAAGAGTCGAGTTTGTTAGAACGAAGTCGACCAAGAGTCGGACTTGTTAACTGAACAAAGCTGATTAAGAATCGAGCTTGTTGGAACGAAGCTGACTAAGAGTCGAGCTTGTTGGGGTTAAGCTGACTAAGAGTCGAGCTTGTTGGGGTTATTGTAACACTATGCTTGTTGGAATGAACTGCGCTTTTCATTGAAGTATGGAACATGCTTACATCAATTTGATACTAGAACTACCACAAACTTGAACTTGGAAACTGAAAACTAAAAGTAGTATTTGATGAGGTGAGTGGCGTGCCAAGGATGTTTCAACTCTTCTCCTCCGGGATGAGCTATCATGTAGGTTCCTTCTTTGACGACTCGAGTAACTACATAGGGACCTTCCCAGTTAGGAGATAGCTTATTCTGCTGGGTCCTTCTACCCGTTGCCTCAATCTTTCTCAACACATAATCTCCAACTTGGAACGACCTTGCCTTGACCTTCTTGTCGTGATAACTTTTAGTTCGCTGCTTGTAGTTGACCATTCGGAGGTAGGCTGTTTCTCGCTTCTCGTCGATCGTGTCCAAGTCGATCAACTGTTGGTATCATTCTCGCTCTTGATCAAAGAAGGTCACTCTAGCAAGAGGGAATCCGAGCTCGGCAGGTGCCATGGCCTCTGATCCGTAAGTGAGAGCGAAAGGGGTTTCCCCCGTAGGCCCCCGAGTGGTTGTACGAACTGCCCAAAGAGCAAGGGGAAGTTCGTCCAACCAATTGTTTCGTCGACCTACGAGCCCTGTCTTTAGCGAAGATAGAACAAGTTTATTTGCCGCTTGCCTTGTCCATTTCCTTGAGGATAGGCGACAGACGATTTCCAATGTTTGATCCCTACTCGATTCATTTCTCGTTTCAAGGTTTGGGAGAACCGTAAACCATTGTCGGATACTATAGCACGAGGAAAACCAAATCGACACCAAATGAAGTCGTGGATGAAATTGATAGCATTCTCCTCTGTGATGCGAGCTAGTGGTTTGGCCTCAACCCATTTGGTGAAGTAGTCTATGGCAACTATCACATACTTGCAGTTTCCTCGGGCGGGAGGGAAGGGTCCAATCAGGTCGACGCCCCACATGTCGAATGGCCAAGCTGCAATTACTGGAGTCTGCTCGGTTGTTGGCACATGAGGTAAGTTGGCAAATCTTTGACATTGATCACATTGTTGAACAAAGTTGTGAGTGTCGCCTCTCATGTGTGGCCGTAGTACCCCAAAGTGATTAACTTGTCGGCCAAGAGTCCTGGCCCCCGGGTGTCCACCACAAATTCCACTATGCACTTTGTGTATCAATAGGGCGACCTCTTGAGGGTGGATGCACTTTAGTAATGGTCGAGTATAAGATCTTCTGAACAGGTCGCCTCCTTGAATGACATACCTTGGAGCTTTCTTTTTGATAGCTCGAGCCTTCTTCTCGTCATCTGGCAGCTCACCACTTTCTAAGTATGCCTTCATTTCCTCGATCCAACACTTCTCCTGAGTCCAATTTCTTGAGGGATCCTCTATGCATTGAATTTTTACTCTTTCATAGGCTGGACTTTCGAGGAAGGAGATAGGTTCATCATGTGGTTCATCCGAAGTGGCTAATTTCGAGAGGAGGTCAGCTAGCTCATTATCTTCTCGTCCAATTCTCTGAATCTCCCAGAATTCCAAATCTTTTATCAGCTCCTTCACCAGGTCACAGTATTTGATCGCCGTGGCACTAAGCACCTCGTACTCGCCTCTGACCTGGTTAACTATCAATTATGAATCACAGTAAGCCATGATCTTAGTTGCTCCAAAACACTTGGCGTACTCTATAGCTGCTATCAAGGCTTCGTATTCGGCCTGGTTATTGGAAGCATCGAACTTGAACCTTAATGACTCCTCGTACACTGTCCCAGATTCTGGTTCAATTAGCACTATCCCAGCTCCACTGCTATTCTTAGTCGCTGATCCGTCTGAATAGACCTTCCAACAATCGTCGGGTAGACTGATGGCGACCTGGGACTCTGATTCCTTCCCTTTAGCCTTTTCTTTCGGGAGCTCGCTGTTCGTCGTCTTCCTTGGCGAACGTAAGCTCGACTCAAGAAGTCGCGGCTAGAGCTTGAGCCTTCAACGCCTTTCGAGGTCGATACTCAATGTTAAATTCGGCAAGGGCAATTGACCAATTGAGAAGTCGACCGAACTCTCCGGCTTGTGAAGAATTTTTCTTAGGGAGCATTTGTAAGAATCACAATTGGATGAGCTGTAAAATAAGCTCGCAGCCTTCCTTGAAGCCACGACTAGGGCATAGGCGACCTTCTCAAAGATTGTAGTATCTCGCTCTCCACATCTCGATAAGGCCTTGCGATGTAGTATACCGGTTTTTGAAGCCCTTCATCCTCTCTAATCAACACCGCCGCAACCGACTTGTCTCCCACGACATGCATATACAAACAAGGTCTCTCCAAAGGGTCGGCTACTTAGCGCGAGGTGGAGTAGCGAGGTAATCCTTCAATTGTTGAAACGACGAATGACATTCGGTCGTCCATTCAAAGCTTTTCGTCCCCTCGTAGGCTTTGAAGAAGGGGAGAGATCTCTCTGCCGACTTAGATATGAAGCGACCAAGAGCTGCTACTCTACCGTTAAGTCGCCGCATTTCTTTGATACTGGTGGGGGCTTTCATGTCGACCGTGGCCTTGATTTTCTCCGGATTAGCCTCTATGCCCCGTTGAGATACCATAAATCCAAGGAACTTTCCAGCAGCTACACCAAATACACACTTTCGGGGGTTGAGCTTCATGTCGTTTGCTCTCAAATTGGCGAACGTTTCCTTTAGGTCGACCACGTGACGTCCGGCCTTTGTTTTGATGACCATATCGCCGACGTAGGCCTCCATGTTTCGGCCAATTTGAGAAGCAAAGACTTTGTTCACCATCCTTTGATAGGTTGCCCTGCATTCTTCAATCCAAATGGCATCATGTTGTAGCAAGAGATGCCTCCACCGCTTGAAATACCGTCTTGATTATGTCGTCCTCATGCATCTTAACTGGTGGTACCCGAATAAGCGTCGAGGAAGCTGAGGGTTGAGTGGCCAGCAATGGAATCGACTATCTTGTCGATTCTAGGAAGGGGATAACTGTCCTTTGGGCAAGCTAGATTGAGAGTGGTGAAGTCGACACACATCCGCCATTTGCCATTTGATTTCTTCACCATGACCACGTTGGCCAACCACGTTGTATGAGTGGCCTCTTTGATTATTCCTGCACTCAAAAGTTTTTGTACCTCAGCTTTGATAGCCTCTTCCTTGTCACGAGCAAAACTTCTCAACTTTTGGGGTCTAGGCTTTATGGTCGGGTTGACTTCAAGTCTGTGAACAGCGACCTCTTCCTTGATTCCCCTCTGTCTTCTACCCTCCAAGCAAAGACGTCATTACTTTCCTTGAGTAGCTCGATGATTTCTGCTCGCTCCTCAACTGATAACTGCTTCCCAATCTGAATTTTTTGGTCGGGGTAGGAAGGATTGGTGATTACCGACTCTAGCTCATCCACAGCTTCTAGCTCTGGTCCATCCCTGAATTGTAGAGTTTCAATGATTATCTCCTTAACCCTTTGTCTCTCCTCGGCCCTCAGGTGTGGAGCTTCTTCTGCTATCATATCATCTAACTTGTCTGCAACCTCGCTGGTGGTGGTGGTGGCCCCCGAGTTATTGTCGAGCCGGGAGGCATAGGTTGCCTATGATGACTTGGTCGACCATAACTACATCTGAATCGCCCTCGGTGGTGTTAGAGTGACGTGTCGACTCAAGCATGACCTCGTCATTTGAGCGATAGGTCGACTCTTCCACGTCGGTGATTGTTGACGGCCGGTAGTTTTGGTGACCGATTGAGACAACTTTAAATAACCGTCTTGCCTCGATCTCTAGTTCTCTCTTCTTTCTTTCCCGAAGAACATGGTCCGTAAGCTCGAGCCGTGCCTTGTACACATCCTACTCCAAATGGGTGTGGGGAACTTGACTCGGCGATGAGGATCGATGCCACCATTCCAAGAGCGACCTGACCTGGAATACCAAGTATAGCGGCATAGTCACTATTTACATCAATCACTATAAATTGTACCTTCGATACGATCCTGAGGGGGTGTTGGCCTAGGTCGACGTCGAGCTCTATCTTGCCTTTTGCATCAACTCGATGGTTGGTGAAGCCCTCCAACCTACCATCATATCTCTCCAACTGCTCATCATTAAGACCCATTTCTTTAAAAGTTTTGTAGAACAAAATATCCTTGCAGGCCCCCGTGTCGACTAAGAGTCTGCTCGTCGTACATCCGTCTATGAGACCTGGGATGACGAGAACTTGCTCTCTAGCTGCCATGTTAGTAGCCAATTCATGGGGGAAGAAGCTGATCGCCTCATCTCTGACTTCTCTTCTTGGAGGCACATGTGGGGCTTTATTGAGTTGGAAGATTTTGTGCTTGATGGCCGTGTTGCTTGCTTGCTCTGTAATGACCCCCAGGTTCAATCTAGGTTGCCTAGGTCCCTGCTGTCCGCCTGCTGGCTGCTCGCCTCCACCAGTTTGAGTCCTTTTCACGTAAGCCTCGAGTCTCCCCTGGTCGACCATTCTCTGGATGATACGCTTCAATCCCAAGCAATCCTCTGTGAGATGACCAGTGTCCTTATGGTAGTCACAATATTTGCTATTGTCCCTTCTAAATTTGTTGCCTGGGTTCATTGGGACAGGAGGAGCCAGCTCGACAGCGTTCATAATCTCTGTTCGACTCACCGTAAGGGGAGTGAAAGCCTCGGGCACTTTCTCCGTTGCCCTAGTCCTGTTCTTTCCATTTTTATTGTTTCCTCCATTCTTGTTGGAGTCCTTTTTATCATCGGCGACCTCCACCTTGGGGCTTTTACCATTCTTTTTCTCTTTCCTTTCCTCAAGAAGAGCGACATTATACACCTTCTCAAACAACTCCTGTCGAGTTGTTACTGTACGAACTGTGAGTTCATAATCCATGTCCTGCCGAGGAAATACCGTTTCTAAGCAATTAATGACTTCCCTATCGGTGAGGTCTTCCTCTATCTTATCAACCATTTCCTTAAACTTGGTGAAGTAACTCATCGAGATTTCATTCTTCGCCTGCACCAAGTTATTCAGATCGGTGACGCTTATCTTCCGAGCTCCCGCAATGAGAAGCGGTCCAAGAACTTTGTCCTGAAGCATGTCCAAGTAGTGATGCTATCCGCGGCCGCACCGTTGAACCAAGTTAAGGCTGCCCCAGTGAGTGTGCTTAGGAGGGCTTTGCACATATTGTCGTCCTCATTGGCGACAAAACACATGGTGGCTTCCAGATGTGCTATATGACTCCTTGCATTGGTCGACCCCGAATACTTCTCCAGAAGAGGCAACCTGAAAGTAGGAGGAGGCCGACTATCTCTGATTTCTTTGGATAAAGGTCGAAGAGCAAAATCAATTCGTTCGACCTTTCCAAAGCATCCTTTTTCTTCTCCTCCTCCCATTGCTCAAACTTCTTTTTCATCAACAACCATTCCCTAGCATCGGGTCTTTCATCTCTTGGAGGGGGCGCAGCATTTGACTTCTGGCCTTCACTTCTAGGGGGAGTCACCTGCCTACTCCTTCTGTCCCTGTGAGAATGAGCCCTCTCTCGATCGTACCGAGATCTCGTGCCTCGTCACTTCCTTGTGGCGACCTGCGCCTATAATCTCCGAATGGCGACCTGCGCCTCTCCTCTCTTACGGGCGACTGCGCCCATTCCCTCGTCTCTATGAGACCCCGACCTCGCGTCCCGGGCCGGCGAAACATGTCTCGTTTCTATTGGCCGTTAAGCGCGTCCTTAAGTCGACCGAGCCTCTTGCTCCTCAAGTTTCGTTGAGGCTAGCCCTTAGGTCGTTATCGGGCACATGAACGACCGTAGGAGCTCGTTGGACTATCCTGTTTTCACCATTCTCGCCCACACCTTCATTTGGCCTCAAACTCCCGGCCCGTCGCCCATTAGAAACCCGAGTAGGGGCCACTCTCTCGCAGCGTATGTCGGGCTGTTACGCTCCTCCATGGCTATCAAGTCGGCCGTAACCGGGCTCGCTCCAACATCATCTCCTTCTTGCTCATGGGGTTGGTGGAGGGGCCTGCCCTGTTTCCCACATTCACCTGAGCAGCTGGACGTTTTGGAGGAGGTGGAACTCCTTGCCCATCCATATGCCTTTTCCCTCTTCTGGTGTCAGGCAATCCTCGGCCATCAACAACACTGGTAGAGCGGGTGGCTCTACCATGAGGACGATTCGGTGGGGGAGGAGGCAAGTTAGTGGTTCTCGGCATTTGCGTTCGTGTTGTTGTTGTTCACTTCTTCATGACCAAGTGAAGCCTCAGATACGTGTCCCTCTGAAGTCACCATTGTTGCAGGCTGATAGAGTTTTCGAGGTCAAGTTTAAAGCACGATTCCCGGCAATGGAACCAAACTGATGCTGCAGGAATTGTGCTTATCAATAATCCTCCACGTGGCAAGATTAATCACCTGGCTCCTTGACCTGAAATCAGAACCCACGACTAGCCGGATGTGTCTCCGGCGAAGACACTCGGGCGTGAGAGTAAGATAACGGTATATTATAGCTCAAAATGTATTGAATAGTGAATTCCGATAACAAAATGGCAGTTACCTCTCACCGTTTGGTAGTGATGAAGTATTTATAGGAAAAAGTGATGTATTTTTGGGGAGGCAACATGTCCTCCGAGATTGTAGCGGCAGTTACTTGGTCGTGGGCACGTATCTATAACGGTCCCTGATTTGTAGGGATGTGGTTATGAGAATTGTTTAACCAAATATGCCGGCAAGTGTCAGGTCGTCATTTGTTACGAAATTAAATATTTTTGAAGAAAATTTAAGGAGAAAAACTAATATTGAAAGAAACTAAGAATACCTAATATTGAAAGATATTGAGAATTTTGAAGTAGGAGTGCAAATCATATGAAATTGTTGATGTATTTATAGGTAAAACAAAAATATATCTGTTGGTTATTTTTTTTAATTTTTACATTTTTTATTTTTCTTTCATAATAATAATTGGAAATTTAATGTCCAACGGACATATTTCATATTCAAAAGTATGCTTTTTTTATTATTATTAAACAAGGCTTGCTTTTCCTGCTTTTCCATGTGAGGTGGGCCACAAAAATTTGATGACCACAGGTCATCTGGCAGCCAATATATTTGATCGGTCATTCCAAGACCTTGGCCTAGTCACCGTTGGCCTTGGTCATTCTCTCCAGCTCAGCAAGCCCAAGAGGATTTGGGCACCGTTGTTGATGGTCTAACACTTGATTGTTACCTCTTTGAAGTGGAAGAGTTTATAAACTCTCCTACTTTATGCTTTCTAGCAGAGTGTCAATACAGGCTGGCAGGGCGGGCTTACCCAAATTTCTGGCAGGCTAGAAATATGTAATCCCAACCTAACCCACCTTGGGTTGATGGGACATGCGGGCAAATCTAATAAATGAAATATGGGATTGAAATTGTGCATAAATTGATACCAAACATATCAAAACATCATAATAGTCAAACAAACACAATAACTCAAAAGATACCAAAAATCATAACAGTCAAACAAACACAAACAATGATTCATATCAATATAAACTAATTCTCAAACATGTAACACAAGTAAAATTTATGCAAATTACTACAAACAAAGACAGGTAAATCAGGATTTCAGAAATAAAGATTCATATCAATAAAAATGGAGAGAGGGAGAGCGAGAGATACTTGTGTGCGGATAGGTGGCAATAACAACAATGAATTAGTGGTATTGATGGAGTGCACCGACGGTGATGAAAAGGGCAAAGAGGATGACGGCGTCTTCTAAGGGGCCGTTTGGTTCGGTGGAAAAAAAGTGAAGAAATGGAATGGTCAATGGAATTGAATTCCTGAAGGAATTGGAATGAAAAAAAAACTGGTCAAACCCTTCCGTTTGATTGGCACGGAATGAAATGAAATTGTCATTCAATTCCTTGGCAAATCATGTTTGGTTTGAAAATACAAATTATAGGAATGGAATGAAAGCATATAAAATGTCCAAGTTACCCTTTTTAAAAAAATATTTTTTTTGGGATGGGTGGGTGGGGTAGGTAGGGGGTATGCAAAATGAGTAAAAAATATTTTTTTTTCGTGGGGGTGGGGTGGGGTAGGTAGGGGATATGCAAAATGAGTAAAAAAATATTTTTTTGTGGGGGGGAGGGGTAGGGGTGGGGGTGGTAGGGCGCACTGGATGGGAGGGGGTAGGCGGGGGTCTTTTAAAAAAAAATTGTGGGGGGTGGGGGAGGGGGTAGGCAGGGGTCTTAAAAAAAATTCGTGGGGGTGGGGGGGTGGTAGGGCAGGGGCGGGATGGGGGGGTAGGTAGGAGTCTTTAAAAAAAATTGTGGGGGTGGGGGGGTAGGGCAGGGGCTGGATGGGGGGGGTAGGCAGGGGTCTTTCAAAAAAAAATCGTGGGGTGTGAGGGGTGGGGGGGGGGTAGTGCAGGGGCTGGATGGGGAGGGTAGGCAGGGGTCTTTAAAAATAAAAAAAATTCGTGGGGGTGGGGGGTGGGGGGTAGGCAGTGGCGGACCCAGGAATACTAGTCAGTGGGGGCCTAGTCAGTGGGGGCCTATTTTTTTTTTTTTTTTTTTTTTTTGCCGCGAGCGAATTACTCAAATTAATCATTTTTATTTTATAATATTTAATACAGTATATAATAAAAATGACTTAATAAATGGAAGTTATTAAATATATTTTTTGAAAAATTGCATTGTAATTCAAACATTATTAATATAATAATTATTTTGAAATCATGTGCCCTGTTATAATAATCCAGGCTCTAAACCACAAATAGCACCGAAATATTTAAAATCTTCATCTTAGATAAGATAAAGAATTACATTATAAAGTATTTTTTTAAAAACCTACTTCCTCCGTTCCTAAATGATTTTTTTTTTTTTGACATTCATTAAAAGCAAATTTGGCAAAAAAAATTAGACATTCATATATAAAGACGAAGTGAGCATTATTTATTGTATAATTTATGAGCTTGAAATAGTTGCATAGGCTTTACAAAAATGAGAAACAGTTGTACAGGTTTATTAGACCATCTCCAACAGTTTACCCCAAATTTTACTTCAAAACATCAAAATGGTGCAATTTCAGCATCAAATATCTCACACCATCTCCAGCAGCTTACTCCAAATTTTGCACCAAATAAGAATCTTTACAGTATATGCTTGTTATTTCATTTAATTAAAATATTTTTTATTAATCTTATTTAATATTATTCAAATTACATTATATTAAATAGTACTCCCTCCGTCCCAGACCAAGAGTCCTACTTTTCCTTTTGGTCCGTCCCAGACCAAGAGTCCCTTTCCTTAAATGGAAAGTTTTCCATATATTTATACCCTTATCATCTCCATATATTTACAAAAAAACCATTACTATTCTTCCCACTCATTCTCTCTCCTATTAAATATTTTTAACTTTTACATTATCTCTCCTATTCCCTACCACACATTTAATTTTTACATTCTCTCTCCTATTTCCTACCACACATTTAACTTTTACATTCTCTCCCCTAAAATTTTTTACCCACTTTAAAAAAATTTCTTAAGAAGCGTGAAATCTCCCCCGAAGACCCTTGGTCTGGGACGGAGGGAGTATGTCATAAAACTTAAATAAGACAATTAATAACTATAAATAAATAAATTTAAAATAAAAATTAATTCTTGTTTTTTATTTCATCTTCAATATTTTAACATATTTTCAAAGTTTTGTAATTTTGTTTAAAAAATTAATGTAACAAATTAGATAATTTTTCTTAAATGAAAAAAAAACCAAATTCCATATAAATAATAAATATTACTCCACTTTACCAATTCCAATTTCAATTGAAGACGAAGACCAGGAGAGAAAGGGAAATTGCGATGAAATGGCATCGCCGCCGCCGCCACCACCAAGACCTCGCCGCCGCTGACACTGTTAACATCAAGCAAGATACTTGTCTCCTTCTCCTTCCCCTTCACCTTCTACTTCCAAATCCGAGAAACGATTTCAACAACAAAAAAAAAAAAAGAAAAATAAAGGAAAAACGGATGGCGCAAGAGATTGGTATGCGCCATATTTGGCGCATGGAAGAGGCCTCGCCAAAATGGAGTTGGATTTGGCGTCGCTCTTGGAGATCGAATTTACGTCAATTTGGCGATGGCGCACGATTTTGACGTAGTGTTGGAGATGCTCTTAGAGACGAAAACTGTTGAATTGAGTTAAAAATGGTATATAGTTGAATCTTGTACCTCCTCCTGGTCATAAGATTCAGTTTGATTCAGTTTGACCAGTTTGCCACAGGAAGATACGAGTAGTTTCACAACAATTAATATATACATATATACTCCCTCCGTCCCGCTTGAAACTGCACAGTTACTGTTTGCGCGGGGATTAAGGAAAAAAATAATGATATAAATGTTGTGAGTGTAAAAGTAAAATAGGAGAGAGAATGAGTGGAGGGAATATCAAATTATAATAGTGTTGTGAGTATTAAAATAATATAGGAGAGAGAATGAGTGGAGTGAATAGTAAAGATTCTTTGCCATTTTAGAAGTGTGCAATTTGTAATGGGACGACCAATGAGAAAAGTGTGCAATTTGTAGCGGGACGGAGGAAGTATATATCAAAAATATCAAAAAAAAAAATTTGGAAAATGAGTGGGGGCCGTCGACCCCGCTGGTGTCTTAATAGATCCGCCCCTGGGGGTAGGGGTGGGGGATAGGTGGGGGGTAGGGGTGGGGTGGGGTAGGGCAGGGGCTGGGTGGGGGTGGGTAGGCAGGGGTAGTGGTGGTTTGAGTTTGGGGGTATTTTGGTCAAAAAAAAAAAATTTGAATTCCATTGCCAAAGGAATTGGCCATTCCTCCCATCTAGGGAGGGAATGACAAATTCCTTCCATTGATGGAATTGGCCATTTCAACGGAATGAAGATTTTAAAAAATCTTCAACCAAACATGCCAAAGGATTTTGGGAAATGGAATTGGGCATTCCATTTCCCCACTTTACCACGAACCAAACGCCCCCTAAGGGTTTATCCATGTGTGTTTTCTAATTCTAGTCTCTCTCACTTCATGATTTACGTATTGAGTACAGAAGGTCGATATATCCCTAGAATTTTCGCTTAAAAATGATGTCATTTTGTGGCAAAAAAAAATATAGTGAGCTGCCCCCTCCCCCTCCCCAAAAAACCCGTTTTGGCCTGCACCCGTATAGGTCGACCCAAATTGGCCAAATTTTTTTTCTTTTTTCTTTTTTTTTTGTTAGTTGTTTTACAGCCCAACCCACGGCTATACTTTATAGGCAATGTGGAATATAATTTTCATATTTACAAAACTATTCATAAACCCATCATAAATTGTATGGCTTGAGTATTAATTTCTCATTCACCACAATTTGGTTTTGAGAAAATAATACATCACATTAATCTACTTTATATGTAGATTACAAAAATACAATTTATTTTAATTTACATAAAATGAAATTAATTTAATTTTTGACCAAATATTGATCGAACCCAATATTTGAAATCAAATTCCAACAGATAAATAATACTCCCTCCGTCCCATTAATAACTTCACTTTTTATCCAAAATAACGTCCTGTTAGAAGCTTCACCTTTCCTTTTTTGGCAAAGAATTTTTACTATTCTACCCACTCATTCTCTCTCCTATTTTACTATTACACTCACAACATTTTTCAAATTTACTATTTCCTCCACTCATTCTCTCTCCTATTTTACTATTACACTCACAACATTTTCTCCACCCTTAATTTGCGTGCCAAGGCCAAAATGGTGAACTTATTATTGGGAGGGAGGGAGTATATCATTTGTAGAATTGTAAATTCTTATACTAATTTGTCAAAATTCTCTTCAAATACGTACAGTATCTCCAATAACAATGCTCCCTTTACCGAAACTTCCACAATGGCCACTCTCCTGCACGGGTTGACTTGACCTCTTTCTATCTAACGCTTTCTGCTATTCAAATATCTTCTAGAGGAATAGACTTGCGGGTTGACTTTGACTCGACTTTCTCTCATGTTTAACTATCCAAACAAACTTAACTATACTTCATAGTTTTCAGATTCAGATCTTCTTCTTCTGTAGCAGCTATTAGGCTATTAAAATTCATATGTGCGAAAATTACCTACACCTTATACCATTCAGACGTGCAAAGTCTGATTGGATTATTCATATGAACGACATTATGAACACTAAGTCGAACGCACATCATATATATGACAACATACAACAATACAAGACGAATGAAAATCTAACAAGTCACGAAAAACGAGTAACATATATATCAAGAGATTTACCTACACCTTACTTAACCGCTAGAATTTATCGTTGCTGTTGAAGAGCTACTCCAAGTAGCAACCACAGAATCCGGTGAAAGCATTTGCGGGTTATTCTTTAACAGAACAGCATCCTCTCCTTGAATATTTAACTCCCCTTGCTTCTTACTTTTCTTATCCTCGCTTTGTATACCTTTCAGAACCTCCAATACCTCTGCCATCGTTGGCCTCATTTCCTTGTCATTCTGCAAACACCGGAAAGCCAATTCCGCTACAGAATTAATCATTATCCTCACAGTATAATCCGAGTCATATCCAATATTCCGGTCAACGAGTTCATCCAATGCATTATTCTGGATTTTATTAATAGCCATGTTTGACAAATTTATCTCGTGTCGATGCCTAGTAATATCCACTGCTGGCTTTGATGATATAAGCTCAATTAAAACAACCCCAAAGCTAAAAACATCACTCTTGCTAGTAAGTTGATAACATTCGTGATAATCGGGGTCCACGTATCCAGGTGTACCTTGTGGAGCCGTCGAGACATGGGTAACGTTTTTTGGGAAAAGACGAGACAACCCGAAATCAGCTACCTTAACGCAAAAGTTGTTGTCTAGGAGGATGTTGTTGGTCTTAACATCTCGATGTATAACGTCTGATGCGTGGAGATATGCCAATGCGGTTGCCGTTTCGACAGCTATGCTCATTCGTGTAGTCCATGTCAGCGAGCCTGGCTTTGCATGATCACCGTGAAGATGATCGGCAACTGTGCCATTAGGAATGTACTCGTAGACTAGTAGAAGTCCACGACCATGATGAGAGGTGCAACCGTAGAGGGAGACAAGGTTTTGGTGGCGCAATTGTGCAAGAATCTCAACTTCATTCATGAATTGCTCAACCCTTTTATAATTGTTTTCGTATAAACGTTTCACTGCTACGATCCGCCCATCTTTAAGTTTTCCTAGTTTGTTCATAAATACGAAAAATAATCATTCAAAGGGAAAATGTCATCAATAATCATTATTGTATACACAACAACGCTACAAATCCAATTCTAGTGTCATGAAAATGGATCTCACCAGACATGACATTTATCAGACTAATATGACAATTGTCATGTCAGAAATGGCACCTTCTGTGCCAGTATGATCGCCTTTCATGACACTAGAGTTGGATCTCTAGCAATACTCTTGTTTAAATTAGTAAGAGTATTTTCTATGCATACCTTGGTAAACCGTCCCGAAACCTCCATCTCCAAGTTCTTTCTTGGAGTCAAAGTAGTTTGTGGCTTTCTCGAGTTCACTATACTTGAAGATGTGTACCCCGGGATATATACCAGAATTTTCAAGATCTTTCCTTGAAGAGGGTAAGGAAGAAATGCCCCGAGAAAAGTAAGATGAACCCATGTAGCCATTTTTCTTTCGTCTAAGATAGAAAATGAAGGCAACGCATGTTGCAATGATTCCAAATACTCCAGCACCAACCCCTGCAGAGAAAGAGCTAATTGGTTAAAAAAAAAAAAATCTTCCCACAATGACTTATGAATCCATCGTATATAAATAAACGTAGATAAATATATTAAATGATACTAAAATAAATACTATGTTAACAGAAAATTACCTATGCCAACCTTCAACGGAATATTTGCATCACTCCCTGCATTGGGAAGATTCAAATGTTAATATGCGATTTTGCAAGTCTTGAACTCAGAACTAATAAAGCCGAGAGAAAAAAAGAGATACTTCTATACAGATTAAAGAAAAAAAAAGAACAAAAAGAATGGTCATATTAAGAAAATCAGCTCCAGAATGAAAGCATTTTTCGCAGTTCTCACCTTTTTTCTTGCAGTCACTACACCATTCTAAAACAAACCCTTTTCTCAAAATATCAGTATAATTCATTTGCAATAATATTTGAAGATCATCCCTAGTCACTGGCGCGTTAACCACATGTTGGCATGACCCTTTTGAATAATTATTTCGTTCCTCAACAAATATCTCATGAAACGCAGCAAATGAATAATAGGAAGCATTGCTAGCACAACCAACAGAGTATTTCTCGGACTCATAATCAAAAGTGCAGTTGTAAAAGAAGAACAGATCAGCGTAGGAATTACTATAGCTAAACAGGCTACGATTGGTACTGAAATTATTCATAGGGGTAGGGCATAAGTTATTTTCATCAAAAACATGAGAATTAGCAAGCAAAATAGAACTATTGGAGTAGAAGATATCCTTGACGACATAATCATCATTGGAAATCTTGAAGACCGGATTCTTGCCACTGCACGCAATCTCAAAACCGGGGGAGCCACAAGAGGAATCTTGTCGTTGAGGAACCCAAAAGGGACGACTTATATCCGGTCCATTTCCACAGTTTATAGGCTCACAAGTGTTAGATTTTGAACTAGTTGAAAAAGATTCAACTAGTAAGTTTCTCTTTAAGATGATAGTGATCAGAAAGATTCTGAAATTGATCTTGAACATGATGGAGGCTTGGAAGAAATTCATTTTTTGGTGGGGAGGGGGAGAGTTAGAGGGAAATAAGAAATAAGATAAAAAGAGAAATATCAATGGAGTTTGTGTTTTTAGGGTCTTTTTTTTTAAGATGTGTTTAAAGAGTGGATTGCAACCTTTGGTTTGATTTGGATGATAAGTAAAAGTTTGAAATTGAGGGAAAAGACAAATAATGGTTAAAGCAACAGATAGAACATAAGTAAATAAGAAAAGAAGACTTTTTTTTCCAACTTGCTTTGACTTGAACACAACATATAATATGGTGGGTACCACTATATTAATGGAGTAATAATACAGTAATTTATTTAGAAATTTGTTGTTGTTATTGATGTGGTTATTAACATTATAACTATTATAATCAAGGTTTTTAACCAGTCAGTGAAGCCTGGATGTAGAGCTAGATTAATTATTATCTTTGGTCATTCATTAAACTTCTTGGAAGAGAAAATTTTGAAGTTTGAATACTAGGAAAAGAATGACTAAGAATAAGTAACCAAGAATTTACCCATCAGGATGGCTGACAATGACATTCAGTTTGAAATGACAAGACTGCCCCTAAAGTAGGCAAATATAAGGAAGGCCCTTGAGTTCATTAATATCACGACACAATTTTTTTCCTTACACGAATGCCATTTTAGTTTGGAAAATCTATCATTATACCCAAAAAAAAAAATCGGATTAGAGCACCGATTAGGACACGAATTTGAGAACCGGATAGTAAGTTTTTCTAACTACAAGAAAGTATGCTTAAGATTTATAAGATCTCACATACTCTCAAAATATCATAAAGATTAAATTTTATCAATATAATGAATATCATTTTGAGACAGAATTATTCATCGATGCAATTCAATGGTTAAGATTAAAATTTAACAATATAATAAGTATCAGTTCGAGACAGAATTAGTGTTCGACAACAAATAAAAGGATGCAATTATGGGCAGTTGACATCAAAATAGGCAGGCAGGTTGGAATGAATAAGAGAAAACCTATTTTGTCTTGAGAGGATACAGGTAACTGGCTAGACAATTGAGACTTGAAATAATGTGAAGCATGTCTAATCCAACCAGGTAAGCCCTCCACCAAATGTTTTTGGAATCTTCCTTGTATTTTTCCATAATTTGACTTCTTCAAAACCTAAATAATATTTTCAAAGTCCTCGAATTTTTCCATTACATTTTAAACCCTAAGCAAGGACTTCATGGGATAAATAATTACTATTGCTCTTAAGTTAATCTTATTTTAAAATCAATGTGTCACAACTTTAAGTCAATATACTATGGATTTATGTTTTGGGAGATCGTTTTGGTAACTTAAATATTACACCTCTTATTGAAATATCGAAGATCGAGATTTACCAGACCCTTAACGGATCTGAGGGTCCTACTAAATACCCAATGAATCTTAGTTCCATAGTACGTGAAGCATCATATTTAACCACACGCTATATCATATTTAAAATTAACTATCAAATTTCTTCTAGGAAATCACCTTGTTCCTCACCCAGAATGCTAATAATTACACAATCTGATTTCTCGATGCAATTAAACAGTTAATATCGATTCATATCAAAATATCTTTGTTTTGAGATTATTGGGGCATTAACATCACAAAATCACAAAATAAGCAGGGTGGAAATAAAACATCTATTTATTGTCTTGGGAGGATGCAGATGACCGGCTCGGCTGGACAATTAAGACTTGGAAATTTCTGAAGGCTTTTTCACCTTCACACAAGATATAGTAGATGGCAACTTTCATGTCACACTGAATGAAAAATGCAACATTTTGAATTATTGTCTACATCCAACCAGTTAAGCCCTCCACCAAACGTTATTTTGGAATTGTCCTTTTGTTTTCCACTTTTGACTTCTTCAAAACCTAAAATAACATTCTCAAAGACTTCCAGTCAATAAACTACGGATTTTTTTGATGTTTTGGGGGAGACTGTTTTTATAACTTCAATATTTTAAGTGGTTGTTAATGGATTTGGCAAGCTGCCGCGAGCCATTTGCGTAATACAGTATCATGCAATAAAAAATATCTATTCCGTTGAAACACCAACGGCCGAGATTTATCAGAAATGTTACACCCTCTATTGGAACATCAAAATACCTAAGACTGCAGTTTCAAAACCATTGATTTCGAACTTAAAAATGACTATCAAATCTCATCCTGAAAAAAATCCCTTACTTGATCCACTCCCCAAATCTTATTAATGTTAATTGTACTCAGTCTGTTCCAAAATAACTAAATTTTTTTTAATTAAGAGGATTTCAAGACAGAGGAAATAAGAAAATTGTAGTTACGAAAAGTCTATTATGGCTTGTGAATGGCTAGAAAGGGATTTTTTAAAAAGAAAAACAAAAACAAAAAAAAAACGAAAACGCACCTGAACATTGCCCAAAGCGAATTCCATCGCGGCAATAGCAAGAAGGTCGAGTAGTATTTGTACCGGACCAACAAAGGCCCTTCGATTTCTCACATTTCAAACAAGCCTCTCCATCATATTTATATTCAACCCGAAACGCGCTCCTAATCAATTCTTGCAACGATATCATCTCACTCTCCTCGAATTCTCGAAAAAGTGTCCGATTAACCGGAACTCCAACGCTAGTATCACATGACTGCAAGTCCGCCGGTCTAACCGATTGGTTCCAATAAAACAACCGTCTATCAGTATTCCTATCTCCAGTGCACCGGATGGTTTCCCGAGTCGGGATATTTAAACCAGGACAGGAATAGTAGAGATTAAGATATTCGACTTCGTCGGAATCGTAGCCAAACAGGGTGTCATTCAGGCCTCTACCAATGGATTCCAATGGGCAAACATCGCCGGCAAGGGCAAGGGTTATTGTACGGTCATTTGGGTTGATTTCAAGTACCCGATAAACTTGAGAATTGATTACTATGGTGGTGATGTTATCTTGTTCCCGGCATTGGAGCTCGAATCCGTGGAGGCCGCAAGAAGAATGACGATTTTGACCGAAGAAGGGATAGCCTATTGGTTGTAAGTTTTGGCCACAAGTGTAGAGATTTGTGCAATTGGGTTCATATTGTTGGGAAAGAGAAGTTGGGATATACAAGGAAATAAATATTGTGGTGAGGATTAAGGAGGGAAAAATATGAGGAGTGAACATTGATGGAGGAGGAGCTAATAGCTTGTTATGGAGGTTCTGGCAAGGGAGGGTTGGGTATTTGGCAAATTTTATTTTAGGAAATTGAATATTCAAAGGAAAGGGATGATATTGATAATGGGTGTTGAATATTTGGTCATAGTAATGTTATATTTAAAATTGTTATTGTTTCACTATTTATATAAATTTAGATTTATATAAATTTAAATATAAATTTATGTAAATTTAGATTTATATATACATTTTTTAAAATTGTTATTGTTTCACTATTTATAATAGTATAAATAATAATTTTTAAAATTATATAGAAATATTTAAATTTTTGATAAAATTATAGATAAAATCTAATTTATTTAAATATAAAAGTCAAAATAAATAAGATAAAATTTTCAAATGAATTAAGTTACAAAGAAGATGTTGGGAATTTTCTACGTGGGATCTGACGGAGGGAGGGAGAAAGTTTTGACTTGTTCAGCCTAGAAAAAACAAGATAGCATTAGTCCGGATAAATCACGTTGACGAATTAAGTTTATGTCTTCGCCTTAGGGATGAATAAAAAAATTGACGGATCAAATCGGATTGATAGAATCGGATCAAATCGGATTGATAGAATCGGATCAGATCAATGAAAATTGGACCAATTCAATAGAATTGGTTTGGTTCTGGTCCCAAATTTATATGAAATCGATTATTTGGATTGGTCCTGATTTTTGAAAAAAATATATATATGGTCCTGGATCGAATCCGGATCGAACCGATTATGTATAATTATGCATAATATATATATATATATATATATATATATATATATATATATATATATATATATATATATATATATATATATATACTCCCTCCGACCCAATAAAAGCTTCACTAATTATCCAAAAGGGCGTCCCGTTAGAAGCTTCACCTTTCCTTTTTTGACAAAGAATCTTCACTATTCTCTCCACTCATTCTCTCTCCTAAAACACTATTACACTCACAACACTTTTCAAATTCACTATTCCCTCCACTAATTCTCTCTCCTATTTTCAAATTACACTCACAACATTTTTTTTTCCTCCCATTACCATAATTCTCGTGCCGGAGGAAAAGGGTGAAGCAATTGGTGGGACGGAGGGAGTATATATATATATATTCATAATTTATAAGATATTTATATATGCATTATTTGTTTTCTTTTAACAAATTGATTTTTCTCATTTATTCATAATTTGACAAAGGTGCTACTACAATAACTACTGATTGATGGTTTAGTTGTTCCTCTATCAAAATTTAATAAAATGGTATGTATCCTGCCAATGATCTATTTCTGTTTTCAAGCAACTGCCTTCGTGCCTGATTATTGTTCTTTGTTGGTTTTCTATTTCAGTTTTCAAGCTACTGCCTTCCTGCCAATGATCTATTTCAGTTTTCAAGCTACTGCCTTCCTCACGCTGATATGAAAGACAATTTTTAAGCTACTGCCTTACTGTTATTAAGCATGGAACTTTCAGTTTTCGGTTTTCAATTTTGTTTATGTAATGTAATCGTCCTATATTTTTTATTTGAACTTTGTTCCTCTATTTCAGTTAATTTGCTGTATGTCTGAATATTTTTATTTGAACTTTGTTTATGTAATTGTCCTATATTTTGGTTTCATGAAAAAAATAGTTGTTGCATGTTTTATCTTTAGAAAAAATATATAGTAGTGTAACTTGTGAACCGATGGAAACGGACATGGACCGAACCATTGAAATCGGACCAATGTGATCGGTCCTGTAATGTAATGGTCTGGTCCTGGTCCTGAATTTAGGCAGAACCGAACAATTGGTCTGGTCCTGTTTTTTTGAAATTTTGATCAAATCAGGACCAATCCGGACCGTGAACACCCCTACTTCACCTAAATAAATAGAGATAATTGCAAAATAATGTAATTTAAATTTTGTACAAATAATAATTGTATAGAAAACCTTGAATAATAAATTACTAGTAAAAGCCCGTGTCCAAGGACACGTGTTTTTTTTTTTTAAATAAAAATAAATAAAAAATTTTAAGGGCAAATTGGGAAAGGGACAACTTAGTGAGGGCAAAATGAGAAATTTGGCTTATGAAACTGTTCATTGAACTATTCACGGACAGTTTCCATTTATACTATAGATTCATTCACTTAGTCATTAAAAATAAGTTAAATTATTCAATTTGTAATATTCCTCCAAACAATTACACCCGTATGTAAGTGCCCCAATCTGGATCGTTAGTGTTCCGTCAGCCCAATTTAATGTTTTATATCATTTAGGGACATTTCGGGCATTATTTTAGACATTTGAATGAGGAACGACCTTAGGGAAATTAAGGAAAAGGAGTGGATCTCGCTGAAAATCATCATTTCCAAGTAAAGCATACCTTTTTGACCAAATAAGAAGCAGCCAAAATAGCTTTTATGCAGTTCAGGCACGCTGACGAACTCATCCACGCGGATGATTTTGTCGTGCAAAGTTATCCACGCGGATGATATTGCACCCTGGCCAACCTATAAATACAGCTCTTCTCCCTCAGTTTCAGAGAGCCAAAAATTACATTTCCTACTGTTACTCTGTCGAAATCTCTCCTCAAAACAGCCTTAAACACTCTCCCCACACAAATCCAACATCAAAACTAACCTTAAATCCACTACAAAATCATACCTAAGCCATTGAAATCCTCAAACCCTAAACACTAACTCAAGAATCATTGGTAAACCCTCATTCTCCTTACTTAAATCTCGTTTACTCATGCATGTCTTTCATGTCTTCATGATGTAACTTGGTTTACTTACTTGTGGCTCATCTCCCTTCCCCCTTGTCCCAGGATCCAAGAGGATCTTCATGGAGTTCATCTCCATGGATGATTCTTTACAAATGGTCCATATTTTACCTCCCATGTCCCTTTTTTCACTAATTGTCTTTACTTGCTTAATTGACCTAAAATGTGGTCGTCTTGGAATCAATATCCATAGATGATCATCTTAAGTGGTTCACATTTGTTTACTTCCTTGTAAATACTCCTCCCTAGTCTAACATGTTCACCTTGGAATCATTTACATGGATGAACATCCTTAAGACTTACATATCTAGGTCACACAAATATGTAAGAGATACACTTGAGCATAGATCTCAAGGATGGTCCTTCTTGTGGCCACCTTAGAGATCTTACTCTAAAGTTGATACATCTTGACCTAGTTTTCTTGTTAATTTACATTCATGTTAATCCCCCTTTCCCTTGCAAATGAAATGCTTTCAAAGTTCTAATGTACCCCCGAAATGGCTTGATTAAGTGGATTCATCACTAATGACCACTAATCAAAGTCTAGGAAAAGAGAGGACAAGTATGGATGCCAAAAAATCAAACATCCTTTGTTTTCTGTTTTTCAGTTACAATTTCAGTTAGATTCTGTAAATCCAATTATGTTTCTGAAAATTACAGAGTCAGACTAGGAAACTGTAAAATATTTAAGCTGCAGACTGATCCGCGCGGATGAGTTCATCATGCCAGAATTATCCACGTGGAGGATATTGTCATCTGCAAACAGTTTTCAGTTTGTGTTGTCTTTTCAGTTTCATCATTGTATTTAAACTATTTTTCAGTCCAGTCCATCATATTCATTTTATTTCCAGAAAGTCCCTTTAAGTCAAACCTTTTAAAAAAACACATACACAAACACACAGAAGTTTCAAGTTTGGAATACTCGTCATACGAGGCATTTCGGGTGAACGACAAATGTTCATCCCGGAGTGTAACGTGACCTCCGAACTCATTTCTCTACTTTCGTGCTTTTTTCAAAGTTTTGGCCCTAAACTAAAATGGCGTGGCGACTTCGTTCATTTTTAAAGTCCGCTAAAGATTAACACAATCCAAAAATCTTTTCAAACTTCCCAAGTTTGTCGGGCGCCAAATCGGATCGTGTGGGGTATATAACACATTCCTAAATAAATGTTCATTTTCAGTTAAAATAATATTCCAAAATAAAAATCAGAAAAAAAAAATGTCACTATTTAATTTTTCACCATTTTTTCGCTTTTCATTTATATTAACTTAGTACAAGATTTTTTACGCAATTATTATTTGTAAAAGCTTTAAATTGCAACGAATAAACTTGTAAGGGGTTTAAAAACCAAAAATTTAAAAATGGATCACTTTTTAAAACGAATCATCTTTAAACGGAACAATTTTTCTGAAAAAAAATTTGGTATACCATTGCAAAACTTTTTGCTAATTTAAATTACAAATATTTAATTATAATGACATATTTGCCCTTTTATAAATAAAATGATATTTTTATATGGTACTCCCTCAGTGCCACTTCAATTGAGCCATGACATTTTTGCACGCTTTTTAAGATTTTTTTAAAAAATGAGTAAATAATTGAAAGTGGATAGAAGATTAGAGGAGAGATAATGTAAAAGTTAAAAACATTTAATAGGAGAGAGAATGAGTGGGATGAATAGTAAGTTAATAATTGATTTTTTTGTAAATATGTTAAAATTATAAGGGTATAATAAATGGTTTTTTTGTAAATATATAAACATTATGAGGGTATAAATGTTCGAAACACTGTTCATTTATTTCCATTTATGAAATTGCTTATTTGAAATGAAACGTTCCAAAAAGAAAAGTGGCTCAATTGAAATGAGACGAAGGGAGGAAGTATAAAAGAACCACTCCATCAAAAAAAAATCCCAAAAATATTTAGAAACAATTAAAAACAGCAATCTTATTTCTTTGTGAAGAACCTGCCAGGGAGGAAGAAAGAAAAGGACAGCTTTAACAAATGATTGAGATCAGCGGTGCGTTGGCATATGAAGCTCCAAAATACTCACTCCGTTCTATTTTAAACTTCACCTTTTACTCAAAACCTTTTACTCAAATAAGTATTTCAATAGAAGCTTTACCATTTTTAAAATGAAAAATGTTTATTAATATTCTTTTATACACACCCCACTTTTCGTATTCACATTCATAAATTGTGGGGTCTACTTGTCATATCCACTAACTTTTTCCCCTCACATATTTAAATTGTGGGTCTCACTTGTCACATTCACTCCCTTATTCTCTCTCACAATCATTTTCCACTCAATACTTTTCTTAAATTTTATGCCACTCTCAAAATGCTAAAGCTTGAACTAGAATGGAGAGAGTATATTGATAAAAATGCTACCTCCGTTTAAGATCTCAGCTTTTTTGAACTCAACATTGATACACAAAGTAACTAAATAAGTTGCGATTTACGAAACGATTTTGCTAAAAACGCACCACTTTAATGATTTAGAAAGTAAGCTGCGAAAATTACTACTCCTATAAAACATAGAAGTATACGAAGATCCTCAAAAGTCAAATCCTAAAACTAATACGCCCCTAGTCTTCTAGTGATGGACATTTCTGGCCCAAGCCTAAGGAGGGGTCGTACAATCCGTGCCCCAAAGCCTGTCAAGTCCGTATCCATTGACCCAAAGACAAGCCCGTGATCCGAGCAGCATATTAGGAGGAGTAGGCCAAGTTCTACCTTTGCCAGCATATTAGGAGTAGTTCAACACGTTTGAACCGCCCGCTTGCAATTTTTTAAGGCCATTTCTTATGTGGCCTCTCAGACGAGATTTGAACCCAATACATGATATATCAGATTCAAACTATCATGAACACTCCTCACTGGCAAAAGACTGAACTGTTATTAAACTATAAAACCATTTTTTATTAAAAGAAAAGAAAAATCATAGATCAACCACAATTAAAATTTCAAAATAGTCATACAAACAAAACAACCCCAAAATTGGACTCTTTATACACCAAATCTACACCAGTAAATTGATTCCAAAAATTCACACCAAATTCATATCAAAAATGTATTACTCTACTTGAAAGAGTAGGAAGAGCTGAGGGAGGAGATCGAAGTAAACCCTTGAATCGGACGTCATCAAAGAAGATGTCGAAATCTGCATATCTGGTTGCAAGCGTGATAAAGAAGACCAGCGGCTAGGGAGGAGGTGAAGATCGACTTGATCTAAGGCAAAAAAATGTTAGATCTGAAGTGCAAATAGAGAAAGCGTCGGAGAAAGGAGAAGACGGCCGGATCTGAAGAGAATACGCCGGAGAAGTCGAAGATGGAGGAGTTGTAGATCGGAAAAAAAGATGGTGTCGAACTTGGAGCTCGTTTTCCAGATTTTGGTGGAATAGACTGCAGGGAGGAGTGGGGAGAGGTAGTGGTTCACCGAGGAGAGAGAAAGAAGGCTGCATGGAGGATTGCTGGCACTGGAGAAATTGATGGTCGGAGAAAAAAGAGGAGGTGGGGTTAGGGTTTGAAGAGAAAGAGAGATTTACTGTGTGTGTGTTTTTTAGAGAGAGAGAGAGAGAGAGAGAGAGAGAGAGAGAGAGAGAGAGAGAGAGAGAGAGAGAGAGAGAGATTGATGTGATAAAATGAAGTTGAGGGGAGGGAGGAAAGAGGGAGCATAGGGGTGTCCGAAAAATTATAATTTCAGATGAATTCTTTATTTGAAATTTACAAAAGGCCTTTTATTAAAATGAAATAAATTCCGAACATGGGGCCCTTGAGGATTTTTTCCTTATCTTTATAAAAAGAAAGTCCTAAATGGCCCCATGTATATATCCATTAATAAATTTGTTAGCGGGGTATTTTAATCCAAAATATTTCTCACCGCTCCAAGATCAAATTTTAATTTTTTTGGGACGTATTTACCCCTCTCAACAGCTATATTTAGGGATAATTTTGTTCCAAAACTATTTTCTAATTAGCATAAATAGAAGAAGAATTCTTACCATTTTTCTTACAATTTTTTTTTCATCAATACAAGAATTCTCTCAAACCCCATATAATCAAATTATTTCATTTATTGTTAAGTATAAAAGTTGAAGTGAATAGAGAATAGAGCACTTCTTAAATTTTTTTGCTCAAACTCCCCCCTCTCCCAGACATAGAACTGATCAAATACATTTTTCTAATTTTTTTTATAGATGTAATAAATGCAAAATTTATAACACCGCAACTAACTTAAAAACTATAAAACCAAATAATCTATCTACCTCTATCTCTCACAATTAAAATGTATTATAATATAATACATACTTAACAATAAATTTTGTTAGGAATAAATGTCTTTGAATTACTTTTTCTTAAATCATTTTTATATCCATATGCAAAATTTCTTTATTCTTTTTAATTAATTTGTCAAACATATTTGTACGTGCGTTTGTTTAACGATGTAACGCTAGTTGGATTTAATTGCTAGTAACTAGTGATTTATGTACTTTTTATTTTTTTTAAAACTGGAAAAAAAATTCTTTATTTTATGTGCTTTACTTACTTAAATTTTAATAGCTACTTAATTTGTTTTGTTTAAATTAGTTATCATGACGAAACAATTGATTAATGATCTTATTATCGATGTTGTCGTGGTTAGTAGATCTAGCGGTGGAAGGGGGAATGGTAAGAGCAAGATTCTAAAAAGTCGCCAAGCGGGCCCTATGCGTAGGTGTCGGGCCTAGCGCTTAGAATGCCTAGGCAGGGCTTAGACGGGGACGAAAATTTAGACATGCTTTATAATATCCCGGTGAAATGACTTGATATCGATATTGATGTGACTGTGAGATTGAGGGAATGACCAAGCCTCTCAGGGCTTTACTGATCAATTGGTGTCGAAAACGCCGTTTTAGTTTTAGTACCAAATATTTTATAAAAATATCAAAATAGTAAGGCGGATCTCAGCGTTAGTGGCGCCCAACCCTACTAGTCGGTGCTTAGGCAACAAATTTTTGACTGAACATGTTCCTAGGCGGATTTGGAGTTAGTAGAGGCGTTTTAGATCGCCTAGCGCCTAGGCAGGGCCTAAGCGGACTAAGCGAGCGAATTTTAGAACACTGGTTAAAAGTAAGAGTAAGGCACAACCTAAAGTATGTCGATTTATTTAATTTGGTGACCGTTGATGGTACCTTAGAAACCTAACAAAAACGTCAAAATTTAACAAACCCATTAACAAATGAACAAAAAATTTAACTATGCTCATATAACAGTCCACTCGGCCTATAACATGATCGTTTAGTAAATTCTAGGTTTAAATTAGATAATTTAAAAATAATTATTTTTAAAGTAAAAAAAAACTATGCAAGGATTAATTTTTGGGCTAATTACCCTAGGGCCCCTAAGCGAGATGTAAAAGTTATAAAATTTCAAGCGAGATGCAAAATTTCACATAAACTCATGCTCACATATACCCCTCCCCCGTCACTCTTATACCCAAGGGTATAAGACTAAAAATACTCTTATATAGGTATAAGAGTATTTTTTTTCACATTTTGTCATCTTTTCTTAAAAATAATAATAAAAGACTCATAATTTATTAAATAATCTTCTTCTATAAATTCTGAACGGAATAAAAGTGACGGGCTAGGCCCAACGATCAAAGCCCAGTTATACAAAGTATTATTGCCACCACATCCTTAGTGGGTCGGCCCAAGTATCATGAGGCCCAGGGCCCATTAGCCAAGATCAGTCGACCTAGCTCATTGTCCGACCTCCATTGTCCAGACCTAGCTTTTTCCGACAAGCGATTCATCTCTTATACGGGTATTACCCGGTCATGTCATTCAGTCAGGTTGACCTAGATCCATGCAGGCAATCTCGACCTATAAAGCGTACGTCGACCTACAGAGTCATGACGCATATACGATTCTTTCCATAACAGTCTCCCTACAAATCAGGAGTTATATTTGAACATGATCTCTCATACAAATCTGATCTGCGATTTAGGGGATCTCACGCAATCCTACTACAATTACAACTCTTACAACACCTATAAATACTTCACAAACTCAACCGTTCAAAGGTAATCGCTATTTGTTATTCTGAATACATTATTCATTATAATCATATTAGCTCTCCATACACCATACTTACTCTCACGTCTGAGGATCTTCGCCGAAGACCATTGCGGCTAGTCGTGGGTTCTGTGTTTCAGGTCAAAAGCTAGATGATCAGTCTTACAGCTGGACGGAGATTGATAACGGCACGATTCTTGCGGCATCAGTTTGGTTCCATTGCGGGAATCGAAGTTTTTGACCTCGAAAATTAATTAACCGTAATCATGGTTTCTGACATACACACAACCACATCCTCCACTGAGAGCGGGCAAGTGAACGTCGGTGGAAACGCGGACGCCGGCACTGGAAATCGCAATGCTAACCTGCCTCCTCCTCCTCTGCAGCGCCAGGCCAGGAGGTCGACACGTTCAAACAGCGTTGCTGATGGGAGAGGCTTGCCCGATAACAGAAGGGAAAAAAGGCCTATCGCCGAGCCAGAAGCACAGCCTCCTCCAAAACATCTACTGGTAGGTCGAACTGTTGCAGGCGACATCTACTGGTAGGTCGAACTGTTGCAGGCGACAATCCAGGTCCCTCAACCAATCACCTCAGTAGGAAGGAGATGTTGCTGGAGCGGGATAGAATTTTGCAGGAGTTGCTTGATATGCAAGAATCTCCTGAACAGGATGATAGGAGATCGCAAAGAGCAGCTCCTTCTCAGGTCTCTCACAGGCAACCTAACGGGAGTGCTAGGAAGAATGGGAGTGCTAGGCAGAATGGCGAGAATCTCATGATCGAACAACCCATCCGTACCCACATACCAATTCCAAGTGACGATCTGAGAAGTCATCTTAACCAGAATAGAGAACAGAAGGCAGAATCAGAATTAAGGCGACGAAGGGAGGCCGAGAGAGATAGGCGCAGGTCGCCTGTCAGGTCAGTAAGGTAGCAATCCCATCGAGACAAAGATAGGCGCATGTCGCCTGTCAGGTCAGTAAGGTCACACTCCCACATGGACAGAAGGGATAGAGAAGCTACTCCACCTAGGAGCGAGAGGCAAAGGGCCTACTCCAGAAGGGAGCCTCACCAGGAGGAGAGACAGAAATTGAATCATGTTTCCTATCAAAGGGACGAAAACCCGGATGCCAGAAAGCTACTGAACCTGAAAAGGAGGCTAGAGAAGGTTGAGGCTGACAAAAAGGAAGATGATGGAAAGGGCGAACGAAACTATAATACTCTTCGTCCCTTTTCCAAAGAATTGCTCGATCTACGACCTCCTGTGGGTTTCAAGCTACCTTCCCTCGATAAGTATTCAGGTGCAACCAACGCCCTGAACCATATGCAGCACTTTGAGGCCACCATGTGTTTGGTCTCATCCGAGGATGATGTGTTGTGCAAGGCACTAACCAGCACCTTCACAGGTGTAGCACTGACTTGGTTTCGTGGGTTGATGCCGGGTTGTATTACCTCGTGGGAATACATGAGGAAGAAATTCCTGGATCATTTCTCGACAACTGGGGCCAAAAAAAATGTTGGTCACCGACTTGAACAACCTGACGCAGGGCAAGACTGAGAGCTCCATGAGCTACTTCACTAAGTTCAAGGAGATGGTCGACCAGATCGAGGAGGACCTAACAGACAGAGAGGTAATAAAATGCTTTAGGAATGGGGTGTCCTCTCCTGATCTAGACTATGAGCTGCAGGTCAGGAAAGTAAACACCAGACATGAGCTATTTGAGAGGGCCTATGATGTGGCCATGTCTGAGAAAGAAAAGAAAAGAAGAAAGAAAAAGGCTCGAAGCAGTCCGACGCTGGTGAATCCAACAAGGGGGACCAGGCAAAGAACGGTAGCAACAACAACAAGGGGAAGAACAGAACCAGGGCGACTGAGAGAGTGCCAGAAAATTTTACCCCGCTGACTGTAAGTCGAACTGAGATCATGAATTATGTCGAGCTAGGCCCACCTGCCCTAATGAACCCAGCAAATAAGTTCAGAAGGGACAACAACAAGTATTGTGAAGACCACAAGGATACAGGGCATACTATAGAGGAGTGCTTCAGTTTGAAGCATATTATTCAGAAATGGGTTGACAGTGGAAGGCTCGACAGGTATGTGAAGGGAGCTCGACCTAGTGGAGGAGAGCGAACTGCAGAGGGTGTAGTTCAACCAAGGCAGCCTCGGTTAGACTTGGGAGTTATCACCAAGCAAGCTAGCAACACTTCTTTGAAGCACAAGATTTTTCAGCTCAACAAAGCTCCTCATGTGCCGCCTAGGAGCTATATCAGAGACAAGGTTATCAGTTTCTACCCGGACGAGCTAGCTGCCAACATGGCTGGAAGGGAGCAAGTTCTTGTAATTCCGGGTTTGATAGATGGTTGCACGACAAGTATGATTCTGGTAGACACGGGGGCCTGCAAGGATATCCTCTTCTACAGAACTTTCCAAGAGATGGGATTGACAAAGGAAAGGTTGTCGCCTTATGATGGTCGACTTGAGGGCTTCACCAACCATAGGGTGGACGCCAAGGGACAGGTCAAGCTGGAGGTCGACATAGGCCAGCACCCTTTCAGGGTCGTAACAAAGGTAAATTTATTGTTATAGGTGTAGTAAGTGATTATGCTGCTATATTGGGTATTCCTGGCCAGGTCGCACTAGGAATGGTGGCTTCTATCCCCCATCAACGAGTTAAGTTTCCTACATTGGTTGGAGTGGGTTGCGTTCTGAACACAGCCTGAGCTTATCTTGATCACGTCCTTCGAACAAGGAAGAGGAGGGAGCTAGATATGGAAACCACTGAGGCCAGCTGGAGAAAATCGGTCACCACAACTTCACGACTATCTACAATCACTTGTGTAGAGGAGGCGACCTATCACTCATATGACCATGTCATGGCTAAGCCGACACGTCTCTCCCAAAATACAATGGTCGATTCAGATGCAGTTATGGTCGACCAGGTCATCATAGGCGAGCTAAGCCTACAGATCGACCAAAACTCGGGGGCCACTAATAGAGAGATAGCAGCTCAATCGGATGATATGATCGTTGAAGAAGCTCCACACTTAGGGGCCGAGGAAAGAAAGAGGGTTCGGGAAATCATCATTGAGACCCTACAATTTAGAGATGGTCCAGAGCTAGAAGCTGTGGACGAGCTAGAAGCAGTGGTAACTAATCCCTCCTACCCCGAGCAAAAAATTCAAATTGGAAGATAATTATCAGCTGAGGAAAGATCAGAAATAGTCGAGCTAATGAAGGAAAGCACGGATGTCTTTGCTTAGCAATTAGAAGATATGAGGGGGATCAAGGAAGAGGTCGTTGTTCATAGGTTGGAGGTTAATCCGACTATCAAGCCCAAGGAGCAGAGGCTACGAAGCTTTGCTCGTGATAAGGAAGAAGCAATAAAACTTGAGGTACAAAAACTTTTAAGTGCAGGTATCATCAAGGAGGCCTCTCATACCACCTGGATAGCTAACGTGGTAATGGTGAAGAAAGCAAATGGCAAGTGGCGTATGTGTGTCGACTTTACCAACCTCAATCTGGCCTGCCCAAAGGATAGCTACCCACTGCCACGGACCAACAAGCTCGTAGATTCTATAGATGGGCATACTACTCTAAGCTTCCTTGACGCTTATTTGGGATACCATCAGATCAAAATGCACGAGGATGATATAGTGAAGACGGCCATCCAAGTTGCTGGGGGTATATAATGCTACAATATGATGCCATTCGGCCTAAAGAATGCTGGAGCTACCTATCAGAGGATGGTCAATAGAGTCTTTTCATCCCAAATTGGCCAAAACATGGAGGCCTACGTCGACAATATGGTCATCAAAACAAAGGCCAGACGTCACGTGGTCGACCTAAGGGAAAAGTTTGCCAATTTGCGGGCAAACGACATGAAGCTTAATCCGAGCAAGTGTGTGATTGGGGTAGCAGCTGGGAAATTTTTGGGTTTCATGGTCTCTTAACGAGGTATTGAAGCCAATCCTGAAAAAGATCAAGGCTCTGGTCGACATGAAGGAGCCTACTTATATCAAGGAGATGCAGAGACTAAATGGTAGAGTGGCAGCCCTAGGTTGCTTTATTACTTAATCAGCGGAGAGGTCTCTCCCCTTCTTTAAATCTTTAAGGGGACGAATTTTTTTGAATGGACTGCTGAATGTTCATCATCATTCCAGCAGCTTAAGGAGTATCTCGCCTCTCCTCCATTATTAAGCAGCCCGGTCATGGGTGAGTCTTTGTTCGTGTATTTATCGGTGGGAGACCAAGATGTGGCAGCCGTATTAGTTTGAGAAGAAGGAGGGCTTCAGAAGCCCGTATATTATGTTAGCAAGGCCCTGTCCGATGTGGAGGGCATATATTATAATGCAGAAAAGGTGGCCTACGCCTTGGTCGTTGCATACAGGAAGCTGCGAGCTTATTTTCTAGCTCACCCTATTATCGTGTTAACGAATGCACCTCTGAGGAAGATCCTGCACAAGCCAGAAAGTTCAGGCCGACTACTCAATTGGTCGATAGAACTAACCGAGTTTGACATCGAGTATAGGCCTCGAAGGCGTTGAAAGCTCAAGCTTTGGCAGACTTCTTGGTCGAGCTTACGTTCAGCAAGGAAGATAGCGAAGTGAGAGCCCAAAAGGAAAGTGTGAAGGGAAAGGAGCTTGCAAGTCAGCCCGCTGTAAGTTTGCCCGACGATTGCTGGAAGGTTTATTCTGATGGGTCGACAACAAAGAATGTCAGTGGAGCTGGGATCTTTCTAGTCGTGCCAGAGACAGGCAAAGTGTTCGAGGAAGCATTGAGGTTCAAATTTGAAGCTTATAACAACCAGGCTGAGTATGAAGCTTTGGTCGCAGCTATCGAGTACGCCAAATGTTTTGGGGCAACTAAAGTCATGGCATACTATGATTCTCAGCTTATTGTCAACCAGGTCAGAGGAGAGTATGAGGTGCTAAACCCTATCCTTATCAAATACTGTGACCTAGTGAAGGAGTTGGTCAAAGACTTAGAATTCTGGGAAATACAACGGGTAGGTCGAGATGATAATGAGTTGGCCGACTTACTCTCAAAACTGGCTACATCAGACGAGTAGCATGGGGAACCTATCTCCTACCTTGAGCATCCAGCATATGAGAGGGTTCAGATTCAATGCCTGGAGGACACCACTAGAGAGTGGGTTTACACAAAGTGCTGGATCGAGGAAATAAAGGCTTACATAGAAACAGGTGAGCTACCTACTGATGAGAAGGCAGCTCGAGCTATCAAGAAGAAAGCCCCGAGGTATGTCATTCACGGGGATGCGTTATTCAGAAGGTCGTTCACTAAGCCATTATTGAGGTGCGTTCGCCCTCAGGAAGTTACTCAGCTGATGCACGAGGTACATTGTGGGGTTTGTGATGGACACCCGGGGGCCAGAACTTTGGCCGACAAGATGATCACTTTAGGTTACTATTGGCCTCACATGAGAGTAGATGCTCATGACTTTGTTCAGCAGTGCGACAAGTGCCAAAGGTTTGCCGACCTACCTAGATTGCCTATAACCAAGCAAACTCCAGTAATTGCAGCCTGGCCTTTCAGCATGTGGGGAGTAGATTTGATCGGTCCCTTCCCACCCGCCCGAGGTAACTATAAGTACTTGATCTTCGCCATTGATTACTTCACTAAGTGGGTGGAACCCAAGCCGTTAGCCAGGATTATAGAGGAAAATGCCATCAACTTTATTCACGATAATATTTGGTATCGATTTGGGATCCCACATTCTATTGTGTCGGATAACGGGCTACAATTTTTCACAGCTTTCGAAGAAGAGATGAAAAGGGTTGGCGTCAAGCATTGGAAGTCGTCGGTTGCATACCCTTAAGGTAACGGACAAGCAGAAGCAGCGAATAAACTGGTCCTCTCAGCACTTAAGACGGGCTTGGTTGGTCGAGCTGGTAGCTGGTTGGACTAACTCCCCATTGCTCTTTGGGTAGTCTGCACAACCACCCGGGGGCCTACAGGTGAAACCTCGTTCGCTCTTGAATATGGATCAGAGGCCATGGCACCCACCGAGCTACAGGTTCCTACAACCAGGATAGTTTTCTTCGATCATGATCAGAACGACATCAACAAATTAATCGACTTGGATCTGCTCGACAAGAAGCTAGATACAGCTCATCCACGAATGGTCAACTATAAGCAAAAAACCAAGGGTTACCACGACAAGAAAGTTAAGAGAATATCGTTCCAAGTGGGTGATTAAGTGCTGAGGAAGATTGAGGTAACATGAAGGAAAGTACAGCAGAACAAGTTGTCTCCTAACTGGGAAGGTCCCTATGTCGTTACTCGAGTTATTAAAGAGGGAACTTATATGATCGGTTATCCAGAGGGTGAAGTGTTGAAACATCCGTGGCATGCTAGCCACCTTATCAAATACTACTTTTAAGTATTAGTTTCAGTTTCAGTTTCAGTTTCAGTTTTCTACTTTCTATGTAACCGTTCTACTACATCAATAAAGCAGCAGTTCTATTCACCCAAGTTGTGTTACTTCTATGCTTCATTCAAAATATGTCCGACTCCTAGGTCGACAATCAAATTATCTTCAACAGGTCCGACTCTTAGTCGACCTCGTACTCACAGACTCGATTCTTAATCAGTCTCGTTCCTTTAACAGGTCCGAGTCATAGTCGATCTCGTTCCAACAGACTCAACTCTTAGTCAGTCTCGTTTCTCTAATAGGTCCGACTCATAGTCGATCTTGTTCCAACAGACTCGACTCTTAGTTAATCTCGTTTCTCTAACAGGTCTGACTCATAGTCGATCTAGTTCCAACAGACTCGACTCTTAGTCAGTTTCGTTCCTCTAACAGGTCCGACTCATAGTCGATCTCGTTCCAACAGACTTGGCTCTTAGTCAGTCTCGTTCATCTAACAGGTCCGACTTATAGTCGATCTCATTCTAACAAAGATTCAACTCAATAACAATCTCATGCTCAAAACATGCAAGTACTAAGTCGACTTCGTTTCTAAAAACTAGTCCGACCAAAATGCCTATGACAATCTCGTTTGTTCTATCAATCTAGTTCGACATACAAGCAAGCATATGGATCAAAGCAAAGGAATTCTAGTATAGTCAACTAAGATAAAGTAAATAAAAGTCCCCCAAAAGCGGGCCAGGACTTGGAACTAATAAATATTATGAGTTAAAAAAGCCTTCGAAATTGGGCCAAGGCATAAACTACATAAAGTAAAAAGAAAAATATTTGGAACTGGTTCGTTATGAAGATCAGAAAATCGTTGTTTCAAATTACTTGTTCGATTACATAAGTGGATCTAAAGAAAGGAAGTCAGGTAGCTGGGTCATCATTAGTCGGTTCCTGCTGCTCTTGCTCCATCTCCCTCTATTGATAGACCTGTTCAGCTTCAATGAAAACCTGGTCTTGGGTAGTCTCAGCACCAGCATCCTCCTCCATCTCAACTGCCTCCTCAAGGTCTTTCAGAAGTGTATTGAAGTTTACCTGCTCGATGGGAGGAACAACCCAAGGTTCAACTCCCAGCTCTTCATCTTCCTGAGCGAGGGCCGCTAGGTCATTTTCACTGCAAGGTACCAAAGGATGACCAATACGAGCTTGTATGTCGTACTGTTCCTCCGATGCCCGTTTAGCTAGTTGCTGGAGGGAGATGTCGACCTGAGGATCCACAAGAATACGTCGAGCCATGTGGCATCGACCAACATCATAAAAACTAAAAGCTTGGCTCTGTGTGGCGTTGAAGAACTCATCACTTTCCTTGTAAGCTTCCACAGCAGCCTTCGCAGCAGCCTTCGCCTTGGCTTCAGATTCCTCTCTCCATTTGGCTCGAGCTGCATTATGTTCTTCATTAACTTTGGTCAAGAACTCATCACAGCTCTGAAGCACCTTCTTGGTCATCTCAAGCTCAGCTGTAGCCGCCTCATTCTCCAGCCTGATGGTCGTATTTTCCTCCCTCAGCATGCCTACCTCCTCTCTGGCAACACATAGCTCGAACAACGCATCGTCCCTCTCCTTCTTCGTGTCATTTTTAAGCAACTTCAGGGAATCATAAGCTGAGTTTGTATCTACCAGCTCCTCCCTCCCTCAGTTCAGTCACCTCCTGACACTTTCGAGTATATTGGGCCTTAGCCAGCTTCTCTTGCTCTAGAGCAACCCTCCAAATGCTCTTGGCCTGTTCATTGGTGGTAAGAGATTGCATGAAAACAAACTCTAAGGGTCAGGTTGACAGTACAATAAAATTTACAGAGCTCAAAATGACCAAAACGAGGTGGAAGTCAAGCATTACCTCGCTGTGCAGAAGGCTAGATCTCTGAATATACTCCTCACGAGTAAATCCCTTCTCTGTAAGATGAGCCTGAAGGTTAGGATCAACAGCCCGTCTTACGACGACCTGGCCATATCCCATTTCTGGATGGCGACAGCTTGTACTATCAATTAATGTAAGGGGAAGCACCTCACAAATCCTGGTCACCTCAGCCTGTACAAATTCTGCGTCAAGAAGCGGAGGAGTTTTTGAAGAGGGATGATCGGAGCCCGACGTCTTCCAAGATTTAGCCCCTCCAAGGCCATGGTCGTCAGTAGACCTCTTCCTCAGCCAGGACTTCAGTGGGAGGGTATCCTCATCTTCTAAGTCAACGAAGTCAATATCAACATTCTTCTAGGGGGCCTCTTCAGTAGGCTCAAGTGTTGATTGGAGTCTAATCCAGTCTTGGTAGAAGCATCGACCTCATCCTCTTTGGCCCCAGTTGCTTGAGCCTGGGGGGAGCCACTCTCTATGGGATCAACATCCTCGGTATCCTCAATAGGGACCATCCCTATACCATCTTTGGGCAGTAGCTTATTTCTCTCCACAGCCTCCTTCTCTTTGCCTGCTCTTGTATTGGCTGCTCCATGAGCCCTGGTGCTCTTCTTCCTTTGGCTGGTACTCATAATGTGAACCATATTCGCTTGCTGTTCAGGAGTAAGTACTGCATAGACAAGAAAGATCACAGTTATAAAGAGATGTTCGAGCTACATATTGTCGAGTAAATAAAAAACGTGTGAGTAAAAAGGAGTGATTTAAACAAATTACCACCAGCATGTTCTCCATTGATTCTACAGTAATTAGGGGTTTTCTGGCAGAAGTGGCACTGGTCTTCAAATCTACCTAAGGAGTGGGTTACCCAATCAGGATACCTAGGGCCCCTCACTATCAAGGCCAAGGGAACCACATCCCCATCTCCGCCTAACAACATCCCAGCTTGAATAAAATTGTTCTTGTTCGACCCCAATAATTCCCAACTAATGGGCCCTTTGCTAGCTACAAGGTGCAGCCTATCAGATAGTTCTTTGCTCCAATCAGGGGCCCAGTAATCCTCCTCCTTCAATTCTATCGATACATCACAGAGGGAATTCCCAACCAGATCGACTCTCGACCAAAATCAAGTGCGAGTTCCAACCTACTACCTTATCGGGCAAATTCACAAACAACTTGGGGGCCTTGGCCCTGGCTAGGGTACTAAGACCTAAGGTCTTCTTATCTAGTAAGACCTTAAAAAATTCTCTAAACACTTTCATGCAGGGCTCATACCCAATAAACCTGCACACTATGGCGAATGAGATCAAGACCCTCACATAATTAGCTCCTATCTACATTGGGAGTAGTAAAAGTTCGAAAAGGAAAAGGTTTCTCCTTTTATATCTTTTCAAAATTGAAAAGGAAAGGTGAGGGTTTCAAACGGTTCCGTCCCAATTAATGCCACGAACGGTTCCCTAGGCGGTTGTCTAAGCGTCAAAACGAGTAATCATTACAGAATTTTCGATGCTTCTACGAATCTGACCGTCAAAACAGTTGATGGTCGAGATTTATCCACATCATCACTAGTCGACCAACAATCTGTTCGAGCATCTATCTTCGACCTACTCAATGCTTCATCAAAAATTATTATAACTTCCTGGTCGACAAAGTCAACTCAGAAAGTTGGGAGCCACTGAACGGAATAAAAGTGACGGGCTAGGCCCAACGATCAAAGCCAAGTTATACAAAGTATTATTGCCACCACATCCTTAGTTGGTCGGCCCAAGTATCATGAGGCCTAAGGCCCATCAGCCAAGATCAGTCGACCTAGCTCATTGTACGACCTCTATGGTCCCGACTTAGCTTTGTCCGACAGGCGATCCATCTCTTATACGGGTATTACCCGGCCATGTCATTCAGTCAGGTCGACCTAGAACCATGCAGGCAATCTCGACCTACAAAGCGTACGTCGACCTACAGAGTCATGACGCATATACGATTCTTTCCATAACCGACTCCCTACAAATCAGGAGTTATATATGGACACGATCTCTCATACAAATCTGATCCGTGATTTAGGGGATCTCACGCAATCGTACTACAATTACAACTCTTACAACACCTATAAATACTTCACAAACACAACCGTTCAAAGGTAATCGCTATTTGTTATTCTAAATACATTGTTCATTATAATCATATTAGATCTCCATACACCATACTTATTCTCACACCCGAGGATCTTCGCCGGAGACCATTCCGGCTAGTCGTGGGTTTTGTGTTTCAGGTCAAAAGCTAGGTGATCTTTTTTACAGCTGAACGGAGATTGATAACGACACGATTCTTGCGGCATCACATTCCTATATCTAAATGTATAGGACTTTTTATAATTAGGTATAAGAGTATTTTTTTCACAGTTTTCATATTTTCTTAAAAAATAATAAAATACACTCCTATACCTAAGGTTATAAGACTAGAATTATTCTTATATCTAGATATAAGAATCATTTGTTCGCTCAAATTGTGAAAAAATAACTCCTATACCTTAGGGTATAATAGCTGATGATGGCAGATTCGACAATGGCAGGCACGACCGTGCTTGATTATGGTACAAGACCGTGCTGAACTGGAATGGCAACGAGGGAGGAGTTTTATAGGATTTTGATCTTGGCCTTCAATAAAGTGTGGACGTTTGGATCTCGATTGGTCTTTTATGGAAAATGATTTGGGGAAAGGTGCTCTCATGGAATTAAACCTTAATTTTGTTTTTGGTTCCTCTTATGCTAATATAATCTTTTTGAGTAATATAGGATACAAATTAGTTACAAAAATTTGCTAACAAAATTTTAGCTGTATTGATTATATTGGTATTGTTAATTAAAGTGTAGTGAATTCACTATCGATACAAATAATAAAATATCACAAACTCATTTTGTGAGAAAGATTTTATAATTTTGTTTTGTGCCCATAGTATTACTCAATATTCCTGCATATTCTCTAAAATGTAATTCGTGTTATTATAAAATGTATTACATCCGTCCTATAACAACTTATCCATTTTATCATTTTGAGTATTTCATTGGTAACTCTCAGTTTCTAAAATGAAAAATTTATAATATTTATTTATTAATGAGATTCAGTTGTCATAATTATAACAACTATTCACTACCACTTTCTTTCCCTTATCCACTCGCAACATTAATTTCTATCTTAATTTCCATTTCAAACATTAAATAAGTAACTTATTATTATGAAACGGTATTAATATAATAAAAGTTGAGCAGCCTCTCCGTCTACACGAGCCCGGATACCTTGGATAAGAAAATCATAATCACAAGGCAGATTTAGAACGTGGCGCACTAAAACACTAGTGCTAAAAGAGTCGGCTTCCAATGGTGTCTGGTGATAAGCTAGTTAACGCCTAACTTATTAATTAAGGTTTAATTTAATGATCCCTCACCCCAAATCATTTTTCATATAAAAACTCATTTAAGATACAAAAATTCACATATTATTGAAGGTCGATATCAAAATTTCATAAAATTCCTTCTCGTCGCCATTACAATGCAGCACGGCCATATCACATATCAAACACGGTCGTGCCCGCTATTCTATTCCTTGTCAACTCTTATATCTTAAGGTATACTTTCTGCGTCCCATCCGAAAATGCACAAAATGAATCTTGCACGAGAATTAAAAAAATGTATAGTGAAGTAAGTTTTGTGAGTATGAAAAGTAAGGTAGGAGATAGAATGTGGCGTAAGGAATAGTAAGTGAATAGCTATTGTAAGTATGACAACTGAGTTACATGAATAAAGAAGTATTAAATTTTTTTTCATTTTGGGAGTGCACCTTTTTAAATGGGACACCAAAAATGAAATTTTGTGTATTTTTGAATGGGACGGAAGGAGTAAGAGTTATTTTTTTTTCAAAATTTGAAGGGAACAAATTACTCTTATATCTATATATAAAAATAATTCTAGTTTTATAACCTTAGTTATAGGAGTAAATTTCATTATTTTTTAAGAAAATATGAAAAATTATAAAAACAAAAATACTTTTATAACTAATTATAAGAGTAAATCTAGTTTTATACATTTAGATATAAAAAGGTATTTGAGAAGATTATTTAATAAAATATTAGTATTTTTTATTAATTTTTAAGAAAAGATCAAAACTTGTGAAAAAAAAAAACTCTTATATCTAAGTATAAGAATATTTTTAATTTTATACCTTTAGGTATAAGGCGAAAGGGGAGGGGTATATGTAAGCGTGAGTTTATTTGGAAATTTGCTCAATGTATCAAGCCATTAATTAATCTCTAATACTCCTATGTCCTTATTCCTACTTTTCATTTTCATAATATAAATTAAATCAAAAACCGAATGCCTAATTTCCCTTCATCCCAAAACTGTTTTATTGATTTTAATATTATTTTGATTTATTTTTTATTATTAACTTATAAAATCAAAAATTAAATTCATGAATCAGTTTCTATCAAAGTTCAGTCAAGTCAAGGTCACCTACGAAATTTTATTAAGGCAATTTTTCTAATTTGTTCATAAAAATTGTAGTACCAATAACATATAATAAAATAAAATATTATTAAATAATTAATAAGAAAATAATTAAATTTAATATAAATTGATCAAAGCATAATAATGTTACTCACCTTTGCAATGGTAATTTTTGCCGATGGAATCATCAGAGCAAATGCACAAGAATTCGCGTAGCTCGTTGTCATAGCCACACCGCCCATTGGAGGCTTCGCATGACTCACAGTTCAATGACGGGGGCTTCCAATCAAGGACAAACCCGTTCTTCATAGCCTCACCAAACTTCACATGATTATCTTTAATCTCACTCTTAATAACTGTCGCAACAACTTTTTCAATACAATGCTCGTACCAATTCCCTTCTAACTCGTCGCCAATGGTAACATATGAATGATTTTGACCCGATCCCAAACACGGAATATATGAACTAGGGTTTAGGAATGGTAAGATTGTGGTACAATTGAAGTGAAAACTAATATTTGCGTCCAAATGGGAGTAAGACAACATTGAAAAGTGGTGGCCTAACGTTATATTGTGTCGTGCCCTGGGGCACGTCTGTTGTTTTGCGACATCAATATCGACCAGAGTTAGGCTCTGGTTGGTATAATTTATTTCTTTGATGTGGTAAGAAAAATTGTGGAGGTGAAATATTGGATTTTTTTCATTCGATGAACACTCGACGACAAAGTAACCGCAATGGTGGGTTGACTTGGTGTCGTTCCTCCAAAAAGGGTAGCCAATTGTGACGCCGTTGCAGTTGTAAGAAGGGCAATATGTGGTATTTGTGCCATATAAACTACTGCCATTAGATTTTTTGATTAAGAAGAGGAAGGGAAAGAAAAGGAGGAGAAAGTGGAGAAGTTGTTGAAACATTGTGTTTGTTTCAAGGGAATGGGAATGTTATGTTGAAAGAACCAAAACATGAATTTGAGCATTTTAAATAAAAACAAAACATATAGATAGAGGCCTACTCCCTTCGTCCCGCTACAAATTACACACTTTTTTCATTGAGCGTCTCATTACAAATTGCACACTTCCTAAAATGGCAAAAAAATTTTACTATTCCCCCCACTCATTCTCTCTCCTACATTATTTTAATACTCATAACACCATTATAGTTTACTATTCTCTCCACTCCTTCTCTATCTTATTTTACTTTTACACTCACAACATTTTTAACATTATTTTTTTTCTTAATTCCCGCGTAACTGTGCTATTTCAAGCGGGACGAAGGGAGTATTTATTATTGCTTGACTAATAGCACTTCTAACATTGGACCAAATTATACGGCTCTGAAAAATAGGTACCACTTGTTAAGGGCTAAAAATTTAGTGGGATTTTTCTTGTTAAGGGCTAAAAATTTAGTGGGATTTACTCACAAATTAGTGGTGGAACCTGCTAACTTTATAATCACGGACCAACCTAACATACTTTAGTCCGAGTCCAAGTCGTTGTGGAAATTTGCCTTGCGTTTGTTAAGGGCTAAAAATTTAGTGGGATTTTTCTTGTTAAGGGCTAAAAACTTTATAACCACGGACCAACCTAACATAATTTACTCAGTTTTTTCTTATTCATGCAATAAAAATGTTGTACTTTACTTATTGACTTATGAATTTAAAGTGAAAACAATCACTACAAATTATACTTATTTTAATTCGTAAGTCAAGATTCCATTCAACTAAGTGGAAACAAACGATCACTATGCACACTTTTACTCTCCCAAACCCCGCTGAACACAAGTCTCATACTTCCTCCGTCCCAAAATGATATTGAACAGTATAAACCAAAATATGAATATGGGCTTGTCCGGGTCAGGCCCAAGTGAATTGGACCCTAAACATAATCCATCTCGGAGTTACAAAGAGACAACAATGGGCTTCCTCGGTCCCGTACCACATCATCAATAAGGCCAGTCTAGGCCCAACAAGCAAGCAAAATATGCCCCAACTATGGGGGCCAAGGAGACCTCCCTCGTATGCTGAGATTGCCTCCATAGAGGACGAGATGCCTTCCTGGGCCTTGACGTTATCAACGGGCTCTCCTTGTTACTTAGTCTTTCCCCGGCTCATCATGAACCCAGAGGTCATGAATGGCGAGGAGAGAAAATTTCTCACCTCGGCATATATTCATATGTCGAGAAGCCAAAATCATTCTCCTCGACGTATCCTCATATGACGAGGAGGCAAAATCATGCATCTCGACATTTCTTTATGTCAAGAGGTCTCCATATGACGAGGAGATAAATTTATGCATCTCGGCCTACCTGCAAATGACGAGATAAGAAAATTACTCTCCTCGGCTTACCGGCAAGCAGTTATAACAATCCTAGTCAAACAAGGTTTCAGCAGCCACAATCTTATCAGAATTGTAACCACCTCCTACAGTTCAGATCAAATAAGGACTCCTTAACAGATATAATCCTCTTAGGATTATACCTTATCTCTTTACAGTCTTAGTTCAACATGGATTCTGTCAATCCATCCCTATAAATACAAGCCATATATCACATTATGGGGTACATTACTTTTTATATTCCAAAACTCTGTCAATTTAGTTTCTCACCACAAAACCGTGAACTTATTCTCACGCCGGAGGGCCTTCGCCGGTGAAGCCCCGGCTTAGTTTACGTGTTTTGTCTTATTTTTAGGTTAAGCAATCGCCGGAGCAAACGATCGCTTGGATTTGGGCTGATTTGACGATTTTGGCATCATCAATTGGTTCCATTGCCGGGAATCGACTCAAACACCCTTTGTTTGGCCTGAAAAAAGCTCGCTTGAAGCCAGATTTCTTGCTGAATATATTCTTGATTTGAACAGAAAATGCTGCTCCGTTTTTGCTCTCTGTTTTGGTTTTTGCCGGATTCTGTAGATTCGGCCGGAATTTGCAAATTTTCATCTGAAGCCAACGTTTTGGCCGGAAATTTTGGTGTTTTTAAATTGCGAATTTGCAATTTCGTGTTAGCGGCTGAATTATGTTCCGAATTTTGGCCGAAAATCTTGATTTGGTGAAAAAAAAGTTCGTTTGGTAATTCGCTGTTACAATCGTTAATTTGCAATGGAAGACAGACGATTTACAAGTGTTACAATCGAGGAACAGACCCAAACGAACGAGGTTCCACCTAATACCTAGGTGCTTCCTCCTCTACCTCAGCCTGAAGGACCACCTCCCCTCGCCATGACTCTCCGTTCCATGGGACAGCCAGCTGCCGAGGGGGCAGGTGCCAACCCTCCTCGTATCACTCATCCTCGAGGGAAACGAACGGGGAGGACAAAGAACGCCGTCGTCGGCCGAGCTGAAAGCTCCCAGCCCGTCGATCGACGTACTTTGTTGCATAGACAAATGGAGACATTGCAGAGAATTTACGAGACCCAAGCTGCTCTACTGCAATTGGACCCAAATAACTCCATGGCCGAGTTCATCAGGCCGTCAAAGACAGGTGGCAACTCTTGTGGAAGGGAAACGGGTAAGCGACGAGATCCTCCCCGTGACCCTGCTGCACCACCTAAGCAGGCCCTCCGAGATGCTCCTCGTCCCCGGCCACGATATCAGGAGAACGACAAGGTGATGGACTTGAGGAGCCAATTGAATTCCAAGGAACAAGAGGTAGACTCGAGAGACCTGAGGACGTGGCTCAGTCTGTCCAAACGTTTATCCCCTCCTTGTCTCGTCATGGCACCTCGTCATCCCGACTCACCTCGACCACATCGACCTCGTCAAGATTCTCCTCGACCTCGACGAGACTCTCCCCGTCCTCGTCCTCGTGAGTTTGTACGGCCGAAAACTCCCCAGCCATACAGAATGATACTTGGTGGCCACGAGTTAGAGCAAAGGTAAGATAAAGCACCATCTAAACGACGGGATAGCCATCGAAACGACGAGGAGCATAGTAGGGTGAATGGCCGCCCTAGAGATAAGTCAAACCGTAGCTTCCAACGCAGCACTCACTCTAGCACTGATAAGGGAGTGGAAGCCAGACAATGGGAACTCTTGAAACAAAGCCTTGATGACATGGAAATGGGAAAAAAGGTTGATAGTGACGACTATGATTGGTCCACCCGTCCGTTCTCCCAGAGGATAACTGATGCACCACCAAATCCTCACTTTAAAGTCCCAAGCTTTGAGAAATATAATGGAACTCAAGACGCGAAGGACCACGTGCAAAGTTTTGAACAAACCATGAACCTCCTCACCAAAGCTGATGACATGCTCTGTAAAGCTTTCGCGAGCACCTTCTCCGGAACAGCCTTGACCTGGTTCCGTGAGCTGAAAAAAGGTTGCATCGATAGCTGGAGAGGCATTAGGAGAATGTTCTTGGACCACTTTGCCATAGCTGGAAGGAGGAAGATGAGGTTGATCGACCTTGCCAATATCGAGCAAGGGAAGAGTGAAACCACCCTCAGCTATTACAATCGATTCCGTAAAATGGCAGAACAAGTGGAAGAAAGCCTCACTGATAGAGAGGTAATTGTTTGTTTCAACTCCGGACTGAGATCTGTTTCCCTCATTTATGATCTCTCCGCCCGAGAACCTAAGTCTAAGGATGATTTGTACAACGTGGCTTATGCCATTGCCATGGCTGAGGATAAGAGCAAGAAAAGGGGATCCGACACGGCGGAACCAGAAGCGGCTGGCACTCGCCACGCTTCTAATGACAATGGGAATGGTAAGGGATCCAAGGGAAAGAATAGAACGAGGAGTACTGAGAAGCCTGAAATATTTACCCCCTTACCAAACCTATCACTGAAATCATGTAGCTAGTAAACCTTCCACAACCTCGCCCGTTGAGCGACAAACCAAAATTCCCTCGCGTCACTTCTAAATTCTGTGATTTCCACAAGGACCATGGTCACAACACCGAGAGGTGTATCGCCCTCAAGCGCATGATCCAAAGGTGGGTCGACGAGGGAAAGCTTGATCTCTATGTCATGAAGAAAGATAGCAAGCGAAAACGGAAGGAAGAGGAAAGTGAAGATGACGATAAGAGTGAGGATGGAGAACAGAGGCCTCCTAGGGCCAAGCTGCATGTGATCCGAGAGGAGACAGTCTCTACCAGACAACTAAGGAACCCGATCCATGAACTTAGCAAGGTATACCACGTTCCTGCTTAGGTTCATAAAGCGGAAGAGGTTATTAGCTTTTCTCCCAATGAATTGGCAGGGAGCCGTGCTGCTCGTGAAAAACCTTTGGTGATCAAGGGTCGAATTGATAATGTGGAATCTGAAAGGCTTCTTGTTGACACGGGGGCCTCCCGTGATATTCTATACTACTCTGCCTTCCAACAGATGGGCTAAAAATATACCATACTGGAGCCTTATCATGGAAGGTTGGAAGGCTTCACCAACCATAAAGTTGGTGCCAAGGGAACCGTTGAGCTGGAACTTGAAATTGGCGAACATCCCTTCCAATCCACGGCTACCGTCACCTTCATAGTCATGGATCTAACAAGTGACTATCATGCTATACTGGGCATTCCAAGTCAAGAAAAACTTGGGTTGGTCGCCTCCCTTCCTCACCAACGGGTCAAATTTCCTACTCGTGCTGGAATTGGATGCGTGAGGGCGACCGCCAAGGACTTCTTGGAGCATGTAGTGCAGAGCCGGAAGAAATCTAAAAGCGTGGAGATAGATACCCCTGAAGACAATATCAAGATCTCTAAATCTTTGAAAACTACCCATACCAGCTCTAGGGTGAGCTACATCCGTGAGGTAATAGATGAAGAGCCTATGGTCCTAGAAATTGCAGCTGACCAGGGCATAGTTTCGTCCGTCTCTGAGGAAGATCCCGTTCTCGTCAACGGCCAGAACTCGGGGACCAACCCTGACTTGAGGATGGTCGATCTGTCCGACGTTGATGAACTAATGGAAGAAGAAGGCCTCAACGTGAATGACAATGAGGGTAGGAGGATTAGAGAAATTATCATCGAGTCCCTGGAATTTCGTGACGGTCCTGAAATGGAGCCTGTGGATGAGCTGGAGGAGGTAGTCATCAATCTTGACTACCTTGAACAAAAAATTAAACTCGGGGCCAGCTATCTCCGAAAGAGAAGGAAAAAATCACCTCCCTCTTGAAAAACAGTCTCGACATCTTTGCTTGGAGAGTCGAAGACATGAGGGGGATCAATGAAGAAGTAGCCCTCCACCGCTTGGAAGTCGATCCATTGGCAAAACCCATCTCACAAACAAGGAGAAATTTTGCGAGGGACAAGGAGGAAGCTATCAAAGAAGAGGTGCAAAAGTTACTTAGTGCCGGAATTATTCGTGAAGTAAAATACCCCGTTTGGTTGGCCAATGTATTGATGGTGAAAAAGCAAAATGGGAAGTGGCGGATGTGCATGGATTTCACAGATCTTAACAAGGCCTGCCCAAAAGACAGTTATCCTCTCCCTAGAATTGACAAATTGGTTGAATCCATTGCTGGACACCAGACACTTAGTTTCCTAGATGCCTATTCAGGCTATCATCAGATCAAAATGGCGGAAGAGGACATCGATAAGATGGCCTTCCAAACACCTGGGGGAAATTATTGCTATGTTATGATGCCCTTTGGGCTCAAGAATGCGGGTGCCACGTACCAACGTATGGTGAATGAGGTATTTGGCGCACAAATAGGCCGGAACATGGAGGCCTACATTGATGATATGGTTATTAAGACCAAGGAGGGAAGTCACACCCCTGACCGGGAAGAGACAATAAACAACCTCCGAACCAATAACATGAAGCTAAACCCAAGTAAGTGTGTATTTGGGGTGACAGATGGAAAATTCTTGGGCTTCATGGTATCACAAAGGGTAATAGAGGCGAACCCCAAGAAAATCAAGGCCTTAATTGACATGAAGGAACCTACCAACATCAAGGAGGTTCAAAGATTAAATGGAAGAATAGCGGGACTTGGAAGATTCATAGCCAAATCCGCCGAAAAATCACTGCCATTCTTCAAGGTATTGAAGGGTACCAAGAGCTTCTCCTGGACTCCTGAATGCTCCGAAGCATTCCTCCGGTTGAAGGAGTACTTGGGTTCCCCTCCCTTGCTTAGCAGTCCGATTATTGGTGAGATGCTGTACATATTCCTGGCCGCCATTGATCATGCAGTCGCAGTTGTTCTAGTTCAAAATGAAGAAGGAACGCAAAAGCCCGTCTACTATGTCTCTAAGGCATTGTCTGACGTGGAAAGCAGATATTTCAACGTGGAAAAGATAGCATACGCACTAGTCATTGCCTCAAGAAAACTACGTGCCTACTTTTCTGCACATCCTATCACTATATACACAAATGAACCATTGAAGAAGATCCTACACAAGTTAGACGGCTCCAGACGTCTCCTGAATTGGTCTATCGCTCTTACTGAGTTTGATATCATTTACCAACCAAGGAAGACCCTCCTGGCACAGCCTTTAGTTGATTTCATGGTTGATAGGGCTGTAAACGAGCCGAGCCGAGCCGAGCTTTGAAGTTTCGAGCTCGAGCTCGAATAAAAAATATCGAGCTCGAGCTTTTCTCGAGCTCGAGCTCGAGCCCAGAATGCATGTTCGAGCTCGGCTCGAATCAAGTTTCGAGCTTTTCGCGAGCTGGCTCGCGAGCTTTTCGCGAGCTGCTCGGACTCGAGTTTTAACGAGCCGAGCTCGAGCTTCGACTTATTTTTTGAAAAAAATCTGAAATCAAACGAGCTTTTAACGAGCCGAGCTCGAGCTTCGACTTATTTTTTGAAAAAAATCTGAAATCAAACGAGTTTTTAACGAGCCGAGCTCGAGCTTCGACTTATTTTTTGAAAAAAATCTGAAATCAAACGATCTTATAACGAGCCGAGCTCGAGCTTCGACTTATATATATATATATACTAAAATTTATTCGAGCTTTTAACGAGCCGAGCCCGAGTCGAGCTCAAACGAGTCGATCTCGAACAGAGCTCGTCGAACATACGAGTCGAACACGAGCCGGCTCGAAAAAATGACGAGCTTGAAAATCGGTTCGAGCTCGAGCTCGAGTTCACCTCGAGCCCACTCGAACTCGAGCTTTTTTCGAGCCGAGCCCGAGCCGAGCTCGAGCCGGCTCGATTCGTGTAACAGCCCTAACGGTTGAGACCGCCTTCATGGGTGAACACCTCCCCACTTCCCGTAAGCAAAATGAAATTGTCACGGCCTGAATCACAAGTGATATCCAAGGTGATAACAGCACCAACGATAGCACTTGGGATAGCACACACACACTTCGAAAATAAAACAATTTTGTAAAAGAGTTTGCAGCGGAATAAAAACACCAAAATTGTTTTTCTCAAGTTATATAAATATAACTTGAGAGTGCCTCTTAGGTAGACTTTATAATCACTATAAATGAATTTACAAAGCCGAAAATGTTCCCTATAGCTATAACAATTTGTGCTCTATGGAACAAGAGATAAAGAACGGAATCCTATCCTAGCCTTCACACAACTTGATACCAATGTAATCAAGTGCGAAATTACAAGGGAGAAAGGATTAAAAAGAATCAAACAAAGAAATCTATCTCTAAGCTTTCGAAGGTGTGAATGTGATGATGTAAATTGGCATTTCTTCAAATGAAACCTTCTAAGCTTATTTATAGTCTTCAAATACTTGAAGGCTACTCAATTAACAGCCTTGGGGCTGGTCTTGCACGTTGAGAAAGTGTAGGGAGAGTGGTTGAAGTTGTTCCACAATTTTAGCTCCCACTTCCTCAATTGTAGCAACCAAGTTGATTTATCTTCAAGTCATGTTTCCATGCCTTGTACTCCCATGCTTTATCAACCTTATACTTCTTCTATAACTCAGCAACAACTCTTGACCAAGTCTTCACACGTTTTATTTGTTGTTGCCCAAGTTACGAATTTATACATAAAATGTATAAATTATTTTCTTCCAAATTACACACGTGTCTAGCTCCTTCTTTGATGCTATTGCACTCTGAAATATACACATAAACTATAGACTATACAGATTATATTAACACATTAGTCCATTAAATAATAAACAAGAAATATACAACTATATAATTTTCAGTACAGGAAATCATCTGCGATATCACCTGGACTTTTGGGAAATCATCTACGATATCATCTACAGTTTACACTAACAATCTCCCCCTTAGTTGAATATTTCTTTCCAAACTCAATGTGCTGCTGTCCTGCAGAGTTAGTCTATATATACATGTATAGAGCATAGAACACAGTACAATATCTCCACAAAAATTAACTCCCCCCTTAATCAAGGAGCTAATCACAAACAATGATTAATCATTTAAAACTAATTTATTTCAAACTTTAACAAGTTTTCGAAATAAACTAAGTTACCATTAAAGACCATAACCATTGTAGCAAAAAATCATCCAAAACTAGCAAAAACAACCTAGCAGTTTAAGTTATAAACAAACCAACTAAAGTGTTTAGCAAACCAATATAAACAGAAAAAGGAAATTGTTTAGAGAACCACAAACATCACCAAAATAAAAGAAATTGTTTTTAGGACCACCACAAAAATAGTCACCCACATGATAGTGGCAACATCAACCTTCAGGTTTGTCAACCTTCAGGTTTCAGCTTTCTTCTTCTTCAAACTCCTCTTCTTCTTCATCTTCCTCCTGATCTCCTTCCCTATCACTTCCACCACCACTTGGGCCAGCATTGGTGGTAGCACCACCTCCAGAAGTTGCAGCAGCAGCAGATCCTCCCCCTGTTTGGGAAAAAAATTCATCAATAAAAGCATCTGTAACCTGCTTAAGCTTAGCCCATCCCTCAGCAAATTCTCCCATTGCACTTGATTGTTTGTGCAAGAAGTTAATCACTGTTGCCTTTGGGATTGATGGATCAGAGTTGCCCAAAAGATTCATCATGTTGGTCAGAATACTTGCAGCATAAATTCCTGCAAAAGTATTAGGGGCAACACCTAGGGAAGCACTTGGGATATCACGTGAGATAGCACTGGGAAGAACAGGGGCTGTTTCATCAGATTTGTTCCAATGGAGATCTTTTGTATACCTTTTGCCCTTTTTCAGTTGTTGATCAATGGTATAATACTCAGGTTCAGTGGTAAAAACATCAGAGGCTTCAATGGGCAAGGATTGAAATACCAAAACTTTAAAGATTAGAGAAGGATAGGGGAAAAAGCTAATGTTCACTTCCTTTTTTCTACCCCATGAAGCTAAGTGTTTGAACACTAATCTTCCAAAGTTAATCCTTAAGTTCTTACCCTATCTATACAACACATTCGCATGCTCCAATGTCACAATAGGTTCATTAGTTGTAGGGAGCCAATTGAAGATGCACAATTTGTGAAGCACAGAATATAAAGAGGTAAGCCTAGAAGCATGAAGTTTCTCTTTCAATGGTCAGGACTGCAGTTTATTGTGAGTGAGCAATTTTACTATTTCATCTCTATTGACCCTAATGCTCTCATCATCTACATTTGGGAGGCCTAAAACTTTGTTAATTAGGGCTGGAGTAAAAGAATAGACTTTTCCCTTAACAAACACTTTACCAAACTTTTCAGACCCTTCATCATCCAAATGAGCATGCAAGTTAGCAAAGAAATTGCGTATTACACTCTCAACAAACACAGAAGCATGATTATTAGCATTTAGAAAATTCCTGTCCTTTAAAAACTGAACCATTCCTTCCTTTTCCAACTGACCCTCATCAATGTGCTTTTCTTTTAACAATCTCTTACTCAAATTATTCAATCAAAATTCCATATTTTCTTTCTTATAATATTCCAGAGTAAGAAAAGGTTTTGGAAAAGCTTTATCCTCTTCAATTCGAATAACTTCATCACCAGAATTATCACTAGAGGAGGGGGAAGTGTTACCTCAGATGATATCTTCTTCTTGCTAGCACCTTTGGTAGCACTCACGGTAGCTTTGCCCTTGGCCTTCTTTTTCTGAAAATCAGAGAGGGTCTCCTCCTCATCACCATCTACCCAAGCATCAAATGAGTCCACAGAAGACTCCTTCTCCTTGTTTGCATCAAAGTTCTCGTCACTCACATGGGGTGAGGAAACATCAATAGAGCTTTCTGAGACTTCAACCGGATCAGAGGTGGTATTTGAAGTTGCCTTGGACATGATTGACCTAATGCGGTTGGAAGACCTCCTTTTTGCAACTTGAGGAGACAGCTTGAAAGTTGGGGCTTTCCTCTTTCTCCTTGGCTCGGCTGGAATGAGAGTTACCTTAGGGATTCCATGTTCAAACGAGGCAATGGGGGCAGAGGATGGAACAATAGCCATTGTAGGTGGAGAAGAGCTTGGAGTGATCATTGGTGAAGTTTCCATGGCCACACGAGAAGCCACGGATGGAGCAAGGCTTGGTGAAATGTCCATTTGGTCCGTGTGAGATAGTTCGGTATTGGTTTTGGATGGAGAAGCCATGGAGATTTGTGGGAATTTTTGGGACGTAATTTTGACCTAGGTTGAGAAAGGAAGAAGACGCTGGAAGGAGGGTTTAAGAAAGAAGAGAGGGTAACGAATAGAGAGAGAAACGGAGGAGGTTGAGTGAAAATAGGAGAGAGAGATTAGATAGGGAACATAATATTAATTTGATTTGACATTAAAGGTCCTATCTAAACTAAAACCCTATTAATACTCTAACTAATCCCTATCCACATATTTCAAAATAAAACCCTAACCACACCTTTTTTATTAAACCCCAACCAACTTAAAGATAAAACACGGTTGAAAAATAAATTAAATATATATATATATATATATATATATATATATATATATATATATATATATATATATATATATTTTTTTTTTAAGTAAAACGTAAAAAAAATAAGAATAAGTAAACTCAAAATTTTGCAACTAATCTCAAAACATTATATGCACAAATCAAAATAAATAAGGGTTAGTTACTTAACTAAGTTTACCAAAAAAAATAAAGAAAACTTGTTGAATACGTTTTCAAAATCGTAAAATCTTTAATGAAAAAGACTTTCAGATTTTGAAAAATTAATCAACAATATTTCGAAAATAAGAAATAAAAAACTAATCTAGCACACACTAATTTGTTAAGGCAATGATGGTAGCACATAGGATAACACATGTGATATAAATTTCCTTGATAAATATTTTTCATTTTCAAGCATTTCAAGCATAACAAGCTTAGCCATTTTTAGGCACTTCAGGCATAACAAGCTGAGCATTTTTCATGCACTTTAGGCATTATAAGCCTATATATATTTTTAAGTACATTGCTTGTTAATCACGTATCAATATACTTCTTTAAACAGGAAAGCAACGTAATAACGAGCTCCGTGCTTCGAGTTATATTTCAAGTGTAGAGATCAAGTGATCTATGCCTTTCAAGTAGGGTACAATGTAGTAGCGAACTCCATGTCCCTAATACTTAGCATAAATCACCTCATACTTTCTCATTGGCAAGAGTACATCGTTGCAGCGAACACCGTGCCCCGAGCTCGAGAGAATAGTATGGATAAAATGCCTTTGCCTTTTATTTATCAATAAGAAAAGATTAGTGACTTTGTCACTTTAAGCATAAGTAAGGGAATGATATCAGACATGCTAACCTAAGTAATAACCTACCATAACAAAAAGGTCAGTATGTGCCACAGTTAGAACTAAGCTAACCAGATTAAACAAATAATAATGCATTTTTTTTTAAGTAAATAAAGGGAAAAAATACACTAATATACAAGTGTTACCCTGAGTGATAACATCACCTGGGGTAGCACAGACGAACAGACTCAGAGATTACAAAGACCAAGAGATCTTTTCAAACTAGAAAATCTCTCGTGGTCTAAGGCCTTGATAAAGATATCAGCCAGTTGATACTTAGTATCAATATGATCAATGTTAATTAGGCCTTTATCTACCATATCTCTAAGAAAATGATGACGTATGTCTATGTGCTTAGTACGGGAATGTTGAACAGGGTTTTTTGAAATGTTGATAGCACTCAGGTTATCACAGTACATAGTCAAATAATTACTCTCTAGACCATAGTCATCTAGCATATGTTTTAGCCAAATAAGTTGTGAGCAACAACTACCAGCTGCAACATATTCGGACTCAGCTGTGGAAAGAGAGACACAATTTTGTTTACGACTATACCATGAAACTAAATTGTTACCCAAGTAAAAACACCCCCACTAGTACTCTTCCTATCATCCATATCCCCCGCCCAATCCGAGTCACTAAAGCCAACCAAATTGGTATTAGTATCCTTACTAAACCAAATCCCTAATTCACTTGTTCCTGAAACATATTTAATTATCTTTTTGACAGAATTAAGGTGTGAGACTTTAGGATTGGCTTGATAACGTGCACATACACATACGCTGATGTAAGTACCTAAATCTAGCTCATGCCTTCCGGTTAATTTTCCCGACAATTTCCCGGACTTTCCAAAAGTCCGTAAGCAATTCCGGAACTATTTCGAACCTTCCGAGGAATGAAGGGACTGCTTTAAATTAAAAAAGCATGTTTTTCTGAGCACCCTTCTAGAAGTGCCACCTTGCAGGCTTCTAGAAGGTAAATGGATAAGGCTTGTTATGTCGTGCGACATACCATGCCAGGGAGAATTCTAGAAACTGCCACCTTGCATGTTTCTAGAAGGAAGAAAGCGGTTATGGCTTGTTATGTCGTGCGACATACTAAGCCACTGCCATGCAGCCTATAAATAGAGGCCTGCACCTCTCATTTGAGGCATCCCTTTTCACTCCTCAGTGTCCCTCTGTTAAAAATACGTCCAATAGCCTAGTCTCTCTCCTCATATACACCCAAAACACACACTAATTCCCTCAATAAACTCACCATTCAACCAATCCAACACACACTTCCCATACACACAAAGAACCAACGGTTCTCACGGAACCAAGGCTTGATACCATCTCCAGAGGTTGATACCATCTCCAGAGGTTGATACTCGAAGGCTCCTATATCTAACTTGATATAGGAGTCGTGGATCTTCAAGGGTAACGCTCCCTTCCTCTCTATTTCTCTCTCTTTTCAACATATATAATTTAATCAACATAAATGGCCTCAAATGTGATGTAATAGCTTAGATCTAATCATTGCATATCTGTTTTAGTCTCAGATCTCATAGATCCATTGTTTTTTTGCATATCATTAAATGTAATCAAATCATTTTGACATAGTTTTGCATAAACACTAGAGAAGAGTGTGGATCCCACATATCCATGCCCTCTCAAAGTGTTCATTGTTGACATACATGACTTTTGAGATCTATTTGTGAAGTAACTTGGTTATATTAATGCCTTGCTGCCTCTGTAAATCTCAGTTGTTGAAGTCTCTGCAAGTGGCTAAGTATGTCACGCGACATACCTTGCCAGTTTGCAGAAACTTCATCTTTTCAGTTTGTAATCTGATTTCAACCTTTACCATGCTGTAATCTGATGTCAATCTGTAATTTAAAAGTATCTTTGTCCGTGTAAATGCCATCTTTTCATTAAAATGTCATCTTTATACATCAAAGTGGCATTCTTTGCATCAAAATAGCATTCTTTGCTCTTAAAATGATATTTTTATGTATAAAGCAGCATCATTTGCATCAAAAGAACATCTTTGTCATATAAAATGACACCTTTGCATTAAAATAGCATCCTTTGCTCATAAAAATGTAGTCTTTGCATTAAAAGGTGCATCCTTTGCACATAAAACCCATCTTCATGCATAAAAATGCATCCTTTGCATTAAAAATCATTACTTTACTTTAAAGTAGCATCCTTTGCTTTCCAAATGACATCTTTATGCATCATTTGCATATAAAACACTATTTTTCCACATAAAGATGCATCCTTTGCATAAAAAATCATTTCTTTACATAAAAAGCATCATTTGCAAACAAATAGCATCCTTTGCACCCAAAAATGTCATCTTTTCACTAAAAATGTCATTTTTACATGCATTCCCCTAGTCCCCAATTGGTACTTGATGCAACCTTCGGAATGGACCGGTGTAAAGATCCTATCTTTACATCGTTTCTTCCATTAAAGGTGCCACAATCTCTTTAGAAAGGGATAAACCTTGAACCTATATCTCCGATTATCGCTTGAGACGAGCATGATAGCTCCAATATAAGCTCAATCGTCTCAAGGCGTAGGATTGATGGGCTAAGGACACTCCTTTTCTAAAGAACCTCATTTTGGACTATAAAAGAGAGTCCTTCTCTCGATCACGCAAGACCCAAGGTCAAATAGCGATGATCACAAGTCCAAGATGAGGACGGGATCAAAGTCCCGGACACATAAAAATCCAAGGAATCTCGAGCGACAACCAACTAAATGGTTTGTACGTTCGGAAGACAACTTGGGACATTCCCCCCCTCTTTTCAACACATGCACACAAGAAAGCACACAAGCAAGCACGAAAAATGGAATCTAGGGAGACTTGCTACGGCAAGGCACCTTGGGTGAACGACGATCCGTTCTTCCCAAGGGGTAACTTAACCTCCGAACCCTAAATCCTTTTTTTCAAAGTTTTGAGGAAATCAAAATGGCGTGGCGACTCCGTTTTTCAAATTAAACCGGATGTTTTCAAACTCGCGTGAATCCAATCTAAAAAAATAAAAAATTAGAATTTGGGCACACATTCACAGTTTGGCGACTCCGCTGGGGACATCCCAAAGGAGAAAAGCTTTCATTTTCAAAATAAACGATACCCGGTATATAGGTGGAAACCATTTAACCTTCCTGTATCGCTTCCTAACCCGGGGCTTGGGATAAACGGTGGTCTAACAATCCCACGTACCGGTATCTCTTTTCGAAAAAAAAAAAAAAACTAAAAAGAAAGCTTTTTTCCTTTGAGCGGGTTAGACTCCCGTCACGGATTCCAATTATCGTGCTTGCTTTCTTTCCTCGCATTGCATTGCATCATTTGCATCTTGGGAATTGTGCATACTCTGAACAGGAAAGCCTACTGAAAGGTGCCTGAAATGTTCGGGAAGCAACCTGAAATTGCAAAGGAGTGGAACCTGGAAAATTGATCCATGCAGTCGTACGGCTTAATCCTCCTTGGATTCGGCCGGGCGGCCTCGGTGGCAATTCCACCGGGACAAATTGAGATTAATCGCGGCCTTGGCGGCTTGGGGCTATTCGGTTCCAAGGCGGCGGGGCTCCCAGAAAATTTACGTGCCTTATCTATTGCATTCTCCCGCGTCCCGAAAAATCATTCCTTTAAAACACATTTCTGAAAATCTTTGTTTTAACTCAAAAAGGAATATTTTTAGGAGGCCGCACACTACGCGCACCTTATATATCCTGTACACTTTGCACGCACGTCCCTTTAAACCCGGGGTGGTTTTTCAGTTGCAGTCACGGACAGCCTTACGATGCTCCCGGGCGCGCACGGAATCACCCCAAACTCCCCATGGCAGCCAGTGTCGACCAATGCACAGTCCGTGTCACACGTTTCAAAAAACCGTGACTTTTGGTTGGTTTTTGGTCTAGTCCATGTCATATAGCCCAGTTGCATATCCCCGTAAAGGTCAAGCCTTAGTTCATAACGGAAGTCAAGATCTTTCGCACAAGCGAAACTCTGCCAAAATTCCGACAAGGAAAAATTGGTAGAACCTTGACTCCGGCATTGACTTTGACCTTGACCCGCACGGAATGCGTAAGAGTCGAGACCGAGTCCTTGCCAAAAATCCAAAGATCTTTCGCTCAAGCGAAGCTCTGCCAAAATTCCGACAAGGAAAAATTGGCAAGATCTTGACCCGGCATTGACTTCGATTTTGACTCACGCACGGCGTATGCAACGAAGTTCAATGTGACACTGTGTCATCCGGCTTTTACCGCCCGACCCATGCCTATTATCTTCTCGGACATTACCGAAAAGTCAAAACGTCAATCGCGCAAGCGAAATTCTGCCAAAATTCCGTTAAGGCTGAAAGACGAGACTTTCCCGGTATTGCCTTGACTATAATCCGCATCGCTCGTGCGTTAAAAGTTCCTATGACCCGCTAGACCCGTTAGGAGCGTTCTTCTCTCTCGGTCGGTGGGATCCGCGTGCCCTATAGGACCCTCGCCCGGGGCTGTCCACCCTGGGAGGTCGAAATACAGGTGGAATACGAGGGGCTTATAGACGTAGTGACGGGATCTAGAGTAGTTGCGAAAAAGAAGGGCAAACCCCCTTTTCCAACCAAATAGAAATAAATAAAAGACACTGTTTTAAGTAAACTTGAACAATTATCATAATTGCATGGTCCTATCTCTGGAATCCCTAATCGAGACCTCCTCGGTCCGATCTCCGATTTTCCTATCTCGACCTTTCATGGTCAAATCCCTAATCGAGACCTCCTCGGTCCGATCTCCGATTTTCCCATCTCGACCTTTCATGGTCAAATCCCTAATCGAGACCTCCTCGGTCCGATCTCCGATTTCCTATCTCGACCTTTCATGGTCAAATCTCTAATCGAGACCTCCTCGGTCCGATCTCCGATTTCCTATCTCGACCTTTCCTGGTCAAATCCCTAATCGAGACCTCTTCGGTCCGATCTCCGATTTCCTATCTCGACCTTTCATGGTCAAATCCATAATCGAGACCTCCTCGGTTCGATCTCCGATTTTCCCCATCTCGACCTTTCGCGCTCAGATCCCTCATCGTGACCTCCTCGTTCCGATCTCCGATTTCCCATCTCTCCCTCTTTCGCGGTCAAATTCCCGATCGCGACCTCCTCGGTCCGATCTTCGATTTTTGATCTCGGCCTTTCAAGGACCAATATTTCCCGATCAATTAGGATTAGGAAGAAATGTGTTTTAAGAAAAACTTAAGCAGATAAGTGCATGTTACTTGAGCCTTTAGCCTAAACACTTACCTCCGAGTCTAAATCTTACCTACCTTCGAATCTAAACCTTACCTACCCCCGAGTCTAAACCTTGCCTGTCCCTTTCCCGCAGCGAGAAAGAAGTGGGCAAGAATACTGGGTCAGCGGCTTTTCAGTGCAGAAAACCTTAGGTTCAGACAGTTCGGCAGAATCGTCAGTTTTGTCAGCTCAGAGAATGACAGATTTGATAGAAAACAGTGAGGGTGCAGGAAATCAGATGGTTAGGAAGGAAGAGTTAGTCCTGGCCTTGGAAAATGCCCATAAGGTTCATGAGGAACGGCAAGCCATGCTTATCGATGCACTCCGTCGTCATGGAGTTCAGATAACAGTTGAGTCAAACGGTTCTCTGGTAGTGGTCGAAGATGAGACTTCAGAAACAGTGATTTCAGTCCCTTCATCCTATAACCAAGACCTTCCATCCTACAGCCAATACCTTCCCCCATCCACATGCAATCCCTTGCCAAGGACCACTCCTCCTCAATCCTTTCCAACATCCCAGGCCATCAGGGCTCCATCGCCTCGGCTCCTCGAACGGATTGGGCTTCACCCCTTTGTCTCTCGGTTTAGCAATACTGCCAGTTTATGCTCCGGCTTCACATAATCGAGTTTGAGTTATGTGGCTATGTTCAAGCCACTATACCCACCTGAATGCAATCATGAGTTGCCAAAGGATGATTCAAGTTTTCATTTGTCACCTCTAGGACTTAATGAATTCGGCCGTCGGTTTCACCGGTTGCTACTATGGTTCCCTCTGCTGATAAAAGTCCTGTTGCGAGTTCCAGTAACTCGAGAGTCCCCGTTGACCCCCATGTGGCAATATTGATGGAGCAAGTGAAACAAATGCAGGAGAAGCTTGACCTCATGATGAGTATCAATACTCCCTTGACCCAAGATGTCGAACCAGGCAAGGAAATGACTCCACCAAGCATAACCCAATGCCACCAGCATCAAGCAGCAACCGTACCCAGCTCAGCACCAGTCCCTCACAAAGGAAAGAGTGTCATAGCCTCCTTCAGCCAAATCCAACAATGGAACCAATTGGACAATGGAAATCCAAGCCTTGAGAACAACAAGGTCTCCCAAAAACTCCGCTCCCTTCATTTTGACAATGCGGAGATGCCTTTAAGCAAGATTCTGGAAGAGCTAATGAAAGAAAAGCTGATAAAGCCACTGGAGAATTGGAAGCCCAAGAACCCCAACGTTCGGTTGGATGAGTCTAAGCATTGTCTTTTCCATCAATACCCTGGACACGACACTGATGATTGCAGCTATTTGAAGTATTGGATCCAGAAATTGATAGAAGATGGGAAGCTCGAGAACCTCCATGGGCCAAAAACAGAAAGCTATGGTAAGAGGTCGATTCAGGAAGTGCAAGGTCAGAAACGTCAGCCTGATGATTTTGGGATGCCCATGAGCAAAATGTTTGGCAATTTGGTGAAACGAGGCCTTCTCACACCTCTCGAGAATTATAAGCCGAGAAACCCACGTAAAGTTGACAGGACCATGTTCTGTGAATACCACAAGCATTGTGGTCACGTAACAGACAAGTGTTTGGATCTGAAGAAAGAAATTAAATGGTTGATCTATGAAGGAAAGTTCAAGCTCCATGGCAGTCCAACCGGCGAAGAGTAGCTAGACTAGGGTCTACTTATCCTTAAGTAAGACTAAGTAAAAATATAGTCTCTCAGTCAACCTTCGTAGGTTCTAGTACTTTTCTCTTTCAATCAAGTCCTCCACGGACATTGTAATTAATCTTTAATTTTCTATAAAAGAGTCTTCTTCTTTTCTTGCTAGACTTAAGACATTATTTGTACACCTACATTATATTTAATGAAATGGTTTTATTTCATATGATCATTGGCATTTCTCAACAAATAATCTCTCGAAATAATTTAACGTTTTGATTAATCAGTGTGAGAAAGTCAACTAATGCCTTCCCCATACACTCTCCTTACCTCACAAAATGCCTTCATCAAGCCATACACTTTCCCAATCATGCCCCCGCCTTCATCTTGACCAAGTCAACGACGACAGCAACATCGAGGGACAACAAGAGACTACTCAGCTTCGAAAGATTGACCCCATGTCGACAATAACCTAGGAGCTTGGCTTAGAACTCAAGGGTATCAAGAATGTTCAAGCAGGGGCTCGCCTTGGCCCTCAGGTGCTTCAAAAAAAAAATCTTAGTGCAAAAAGAGTAATACCCAGCTAGGCTGAAAATCCCAAAAAAGGACAGTCTAGGCAAAAAACAGGGTTGCACATAAAAAAAAAAGGAAAAATCTTAGTGCAAAAAGAGTAATGCCCAGCTAGGCTGAAAATCCCAAAAAATGGCGGACTAGGCAAAAAACAGGGTTGCACATAAAAATAAAAGAAAAAAAATGAGGCCAAGGACCCAGCACCGCCCATCAAAAGCTTGACGGACAGGCAAAATCAAAGCTCAGAGAATGAAAGTTGTCGATAATAATGGGGTGGTCGAAGCAAAGCCAGAAGCATTTCATAAGCCTGTAGGCACGTGCAAATCCATTCTCCCCCAATGAAAGAGGAAGCACTCATAAGCAGTCGTCCAAGAATGACTTGGTCAAGGAATCATCCCGAGGCCCACGCCTCATCATCCAATCTTCTCATCCGAACCTTTTCACTAAAGGAACCACAAATTCCATTTCCCAAAACCAAACACAGTCCGGCCAAGGCCAAACTACGGCGACCTGAGATCCTCACAATGAGGGGAACGTAGGCAACCAGAAATGGTCCGGCCATAAACATATCCAAATTCCAGAAAAATCCGATCTCATCAAATGACCTCTCCCATAAACACATTCAAATCCCGGAAAACCCGGTCTCATCAATGACCTCCCTATACACAAACCTTTCTTTCACACCCGGCCAACCTTGATCCGCGACATCGGTTGACTTTCTCCTCTTGATTAATAAAAATGTTTTTTCATATCGAGATTAGTGGTTGAATAACCCGAACATTAATAAAGGGTTTTAAGCAATCTTGTGATCATTGTAAATAAAACAAGTTTTCAGATGTCTTGACAAGTCTTCTTTTTCTACATCTTAGGAAAAATAGTGCTAAACAACGATTTTACGTCGGCGGGGGCTTCCATACACTTTTACCAACCTTTCTACGCTTATACTCTCTCAAAGAGTCAAACCCAAGCGAGTTTTTGTGCCTACGTCGAATAAGGCCATCAAAATAACACAAAATCGGGATCTATTCCCACCTTTCGAAAAATATGCCCCTGCATGTATATATCTTCCTAAAATTCTTCTCTTCGTCCACATCTTCTTAAGGTTGGTGAGTGACTAAAGAAAATAAAGAGAGAGTACGAAAGGATAGGTCTTCCCTCTTCTGCTACAATTCGCATTAGGGTTGCCTTGAAATTCTTCGAAGTTGGGGCTTTGCCGAAGCCGTTTCTTTAGGCCAGGGCTTCTTTAGCCATTTTTGGGGTCTGCATCGGGTTCTTCACTAGGTTACAAGATGGATTCGGTCTTGGTTAGATTAACCTAAGGATCACTTTCCCAGTACCAATCATATTGGGATTTTTGCTAGGCCATCAGATTGGGGCTTCACTAAGTCACTTCTTCGAAATCTAGACTTCGCCTACTCAGTTCGTCCAACCAGGGACTTTGCCTTTGCCAAATGAAAGGATCTTTCCTTGCTTTAATAAGACATGGGGCTTTGCAGAAAGTTCTTCCTCAGACCAGGGCTTCGATAAGTCGCATCCACCCCTCGAAGAGAGGTTTGGTCACTTCGACATCTACTTTAGTCTTTGGTTGTAAAAGTCAGTCAGCATCAGCTTCAAATGCCAGAGTGTGAGAAAGGAACATTCATCGAGACTCAAGGTTTAAACCTGATCTCAGCCCAAGAGGGAATTCTAGTCCACGTTGACAACATCTCAGCAACAGCAGCAGTTCAGTCCGCACCCAGGGGATATGACCCCACTTGCTTGAAACCCGTCTTAAACAATTTTCAAACACATTCCATATGTACATCCAGACCCAGTCCCTACCATTGTTTCCAAGAAAAAATCACCCCTAGGCTCAAGTAACGTGCCAATTGCTAATAATAACATTTTCTCCCAAAAGCGCCTCCGTTACTTCCGTTATAACGAGATAACGCCAGGCGACAGTTTCCTAATTGTCAAAAATCTAACTTTAGCTACCTCTATCACAGATTGAGAAGTATGCTCAAGTTTTCCAGCTATAGCTGCCTCTATCTACTCGATAGTGACGTAAGCTTTAGCTTCCTCAGGTGACAACCTCCATTAATTGTCAAAACCTCAAGGATCCTAGACATCGTTCCTAACTATCTAGTGATGCTTGAACTACGATCAAGGCTTGATTCCTCCGGGATACGTAGGTAGCCTTTCATAAAGGTCCAGCCATTCGACCATATTGGTCACCCTTTTTCTTTCACCATTCCTCAATGGTGCGTAAGCTTTCCACAAAGGTATAGCTATATGACCACTTTGGTCACCCCCCTTTTTATTTGGCACATTCCCATTAAGATCGGCTTTTTGACCTTCTAGGTCACCCCGTTTGTATCCTTATAATAAGGGACCAATATCTCTTTGCCATGCCCTGGTAGGATCAGGTTTGTGACCTCCTTGGTCACCCAATTCCAACCGGCAAATCCAGTTCAAAAGGTTATGAAAAGTTCAGTTCAGGCTATGTATGTCATGCGACAAAACTGGCCACATGGCATACTAAGTCGCGCGACATACAAAGCCAACATCAGACATCAGCAATTAGCAGTATACTGCATTCCCTAGGTCACTCCCCGACTTGTCATAAGCTGCAAATACCACTCATCCACTCCTCAAATGCATAGGGGAAGGTTCATTTACCCCATGTACACTCATGCATTCATTCACCTGGTACATATACAAGCCAGAAATCCATTCAAGCCAGGAATCCATTCAAGCCATCTATCATACCATCGTCCTTTCATAAATTCGTGCAACCAAAAAGCTAACAATGTACATACAAAATAAAAAGAGACCAAGTCTAAAAGATGTGTTTTCCCCAAAAGGGTACAAAAACCAAAAAATCATAATAATCTAAGGGGGAAGGGGCTACTCTGAACCATCTCCATCATCCTCCAAACCATCTTCATCATCTCCTGAACCATCATCTTCATCCTCGTCGTCATCCTCAGCCTCCTCAGGCTCGTCATCAGGATCGTCAGAAGGTGCCTCGTAGGCTATGGTCCCCATGCGATAATAGTCATCAAGCTCAGTGATAACAGCAGAATCAAGCTCGTAGTCTGTGGCCGTCTCAGCCCCACCATCCTCATCATCATCATCGTCAATCTCAACGGGTCCGTGAAGAGGCACATTTGGATTCTTTGTCCGAGGCTTCGGTCCGCTAGTGCCTCCGCTGGTGCCTACATCATCGAAGCGGCTCTTCTTCTTTCTTGGTTGGCCAGGTGGAGAGATATCGATCGAACCCTGTGACCGGCACTGGTTCTTCCAAAAACTCATGCCTTCTGGAGCTTGCCAATCATGCTCACACGGCGCCATAAGCCACTGGTCAAATGCACCTGTAAGCACAGGGCCGACACCTGTTACAAACAGACATAATAAATGTCAAAATGCAGTTATTGATAACAGAAAGAGATGCAAGCAATCCAAAAGACGCAAAGGGCAGTACTTACGGATCTAGAACCTCGCGGGAGCACCAGACGAGGATGAGTCTGTGACATGTCAATATGAGCTCGCCGCATACGGCCACCACCCTGATAATCAATGAAAGTCGGAGGCAAAGGAGGTCTAGCCACATGGCCAGTCGAGGGTCCCGCACCCTGAGCACCATAGCCAACTCGACTGTGGGGGTGAAGATGCCTAGCCACATATAAGGTGTAATCCCCATCCCGTGTAAAGAGATGTGCCGCCACGCCTACAATCAAAGCATCTACATTCGCCAGCTGGCGAGGCAGCCACATCCTAGCTGGAGGATCATCAGGGATCCGAGCAGGCATATTGGGCCCATGCTGTCTGTACACCCTCTCTGCTAAGTATAAGGCATCTCCGGACAAACCCACCAGCAGCTTGCGGCATTCTGTCAAGTGCGCAGCATGATCCAAATCCAAATCGCCATAACGGCCAGTCCAAGGGAATAAACTCAACCTCTGGGGAGTCCCTCTCAAGCATATCAGCGTATCATGATACGAGGCCGTAATCCTGCACCTCACACCCTCCGGTGTCACAGTGCGTCTCCTGGCATTCTTCGTCCACCGTCGAGAGCGGGAAAAGTGGTGGCGGGGAACTCATCTCGGATCTGCCATGCATAACGGCCAAAAACCTCGTAGGCCCAAGCACGAAAAGAAGAAGAAGAAGAAGTCAAAACGGGGAAAATAATGATAGAGTGAGATGTGCGAAAGAAAAGAAGTCAAGATAGGAGAATACCTCGAAGGCCAAGTGACAGCAGGTGAAATAGTTCGCCTTCCCTCTGCTAACGTCATCTAGAGCCAAGTACATCTCGGCTAAACCTGCCTCACCCCAGGACAGATTCCCCACGGCATCCCAAGCTCTCAGAAGCTCCAGCAGTGAAATCAGGGCAGTAGATGCGCTGTTGATAAATAGCATGTCAGAAAAACCCACCCATACAAAGGCTCTCGCCAATCTCTCGGCTCTCAGCCAGCTCTCAGTAGGATCATCAACAACAAGGTAGTCCCTACTCTGCTCCCCAATCAAACCATGTAGCTCACCCAGCTCATATCCATTCCCCTTCTTGATGCAGGGAACGAAACCAAGTAAACTCATAAAATCGGCATCGGCAATAGGTTGGGGCTCGGCTCCTGTGCGAGGCTCATCTATATAGAGTGGCTCGGTAGTAAAGGGCAATCTGTGATGACCGCGAAATCATACGGTGTGACTGTCGTCTCACCCCAGGAGAAATGGAATGAGTGAGTGGTCTCCCACCAAAACTGCCTAAACGCCTTCACCAAATCTACTCCTCCTGGGTGTCTCCAATGGCCTTCGCCATCTCAAAAAATTGCCCCAGCCCAACGGCGTAAACCATGCCCTTAGGCGAATATATCTGCTCCTGGCTGCCCGGCAAGCTCTGCCATAGCCTACCAATCACCTCCGGAGATCCTCGGGTGCGCAATCCCTGCAGGTAAACATCGCACAGGTATAAATATTTCATGCTTTTTCTTGAAATCATCTCAAGTGAAAATAGGTCAAAACATATCCATGTAGAGCATTCATTTAGCAGCACATTTCTATTTCAATCCATGTTCACATATAAATTCATGGTAACTCATAGCGATCTGGAATATTCGGTTCGAATCGATTTCACCCAAATCAAATTTTTTTTTAAACCTAGCAAGGGTTACTTACCACATCTTTCTTCCCGACATCCGAGGTGTGTTCATCAAGCTGTGGGTAGAAATCCCCTCTTTGAGCTTTCGGAATGAATGGCCTTTGGTTCCTCTGAACCCCCTTCCGTCGAGTAGCCAACTCGGCGTGCTGTGGAGCCCTCTTGGTAGGACGCAATCTAGGAGGCATTTTCTCCAATTGAATCAGACTCGAAATGTGTGGTTTCTCTCGATTCCTCTCGATTTCTCTTCGATGGCTACTCTCTCTCTCTCCTCTCGTTTTCGTCTCCCTCTCAATTTCAATTTTAATTGAGTTTCAAATGACGACTGTGCAAATTTTTAAAGAATCTGTCCACATGGCCTCTTATGTCGTGCGACATACTAAGCCCATGTGGCTAGTTTTTACAATTTGGCCGCTGAAGGCTCAATTTTACAATTTTGTCCTCCATAGGTCTGTTTTACCCTTTGTGCCCCTGGCATTTCCAATCCTATCTCTCAATTTTCCCTCCAGGTACGTCCTATTTTTCAAAGTTATCCCTGTGGCTCATTTTATTTGCCCTTACCATTTTCAATTTTCAAATAATAAAATCATCGGGTACGTCCCACTTTCTTTACAAAATTATCAGGGTACGTCCCACTTTTCTTTACAAAAATTATCAGGGTACGTCCCACTTTTCTTTACAAAAATTATCCGGGTACGTCCCACTTTTCTTTACAAAAATTATCGAGTCCTTCCTACTTCTTTACAAAATCCATTCTTTTTCGCGGATCTCCTAGTTATTCCCAGATGAAGGAATAACATTTGGCTGCCTCGCCTATTTCGATCTCCGTTATTCCAAGGTGAAGGAATAACATTTCGCTCTCTCGCGATCTCCGTTATTCCAGAATGAAGGAATAACATTTCGCTCTCTCGCGTTCTCCGTTATTCCAGAATGAAGGAATAACATTTCGCTCTCTCGCGATCTCCGTTATTCCAAGATGAAGGAATAACATTTCGCTCTCTCTTTCGATCTCCGTTATTCCAAGATGAAGGAATAACATTTCGACCTCTCTCGCGATCTCCGTTAATCCAGGATGAAGGAATAACATTTCGCTCTCTCGCGATCTCCGTTATTCCAAGATGAAGGAATAACATTTCGCTTCTCTCTTTCGATCTCCGTTATTCCAAGTTGGAAGGAATAACATTTCGCTCTCTCTCGCGATCTCCGTTATTCCAAGTTGAAGGGAATAACATTTCGCCTCTCTTTACGTTATTCCAAGTTGAAGGAATAACATTTCGCCTCTCTCTTTCGATCTCCGTTATTCCGGAATGAAGGAATAACATTTCGCTCTCTTTCGATCTCCGTTATTCCCAAGATGAAGGAATAACATTTCGACCTTTTCGATCTCCGTTATTCAAGATGAAGGAATAACATTTCGCTCTATTTCGCGATCTCCGTTATTCCAAGGTGAAGGAATAACATTTCGCTCTATTTCGATCTCCGTTATTCCAAGATGAAGGAATAACATTTCGCTCTATTTCGATCTCCGTTATTCCAAGGTGAAGGAATAACATTTCGGCCTCTCTCGCGATCTCCGTTATTCCAGATTAAAGGAATAACATTTCGCTCTCTTTCGATCTCCGTTATTCCAAGGTGAAGGAATAACATTTCGACCTCTCTCGCGATCTCCGTTATTCCAAGATGAAGGTATAACATTTCGATCCAGTCAAAGTTCCGAACTACGATTATGGCTTGATTCCCACTCGGGATACATAGGTAGCCTTTCATAAAAGGTCCAGCCACTCGACCAACTTGGTCACCCAATCCGTCTCGGCATTCGCCAGATTGGATCCTTTTCTATCGACAACCCCACTCGCCCTGCAAGTGACGTTGCCGAGGGGCTTCTGTAAGTACCCAAATCTGGCTCATGCCTTCCGTTAAGTTCCCGGCAATTCCGGCAAGTTTCCCGGCAATTCTCCGGACTTTCCTAAAGTCCGAAGCAATTCCGAAATGTTCCAAACCTTCTAAGGAATGAAGGGACTGCTTTAAATTAAAAAGCACGTTTTTCTTAATTCAAGAAAAACCTTCTAGAAAAGCTTGCCACCTTGCATGTTTCTAGAAGGTAAATGGATAAGGCTTGTTATGTCGTGCGACATAACATGCCAAGAAAAACTTCTAGAAGCTTGCCACCTTGCATGTTTCTAGAAGGAAAACGGTTATGGCTTGTTATGTCGTGCGACATAATAAGCCCATGCATGCAGCCTATAAATAGAGGCCTTCACCTCTCATTTTGGGCACCTCTCCTTCACTCCTCAGTACCCCTCTACAAGAGAATACGCCCAGAAGTCTACTCCCTCCTCATATATCCCCCAAAACACACCCTAATCCTCCCAAAATCACTCACCATTCAAACAATCCCACACACACTTCCCACACACATCAAGAAACAAAGGTTCTCATTAAACCAAGGCTTGATCTCAGTCCCCGGAGGTTAGTGTTTGAAGGCTCCTATATCTAACTTGATATAGGAAGTCGTGGTCTTCAAGGGTAACGATTTTCTACCCTTTTCCTTCCCCTATCTTCATTATATGTGAAATCTCTATGCTATATGTGTTGATAATGATATATTCTGATTAAAGTTGCATGCTTTAGTGTCATATTGCTTAGATCCATATCTGATTGCATATCATTTCATGTAAAAGCCCCGGCTTGGCATTGTTTCTTGCATGAACACTCAAGATGAGTGTGGATCCCTCATATCCACACCTTCTTGAAGTGTTCACTATTGAAATACTTGCTCTCTGAAACCTATTGGTGAAGTAACTTGGCTATATTAAGGCCTTGTTACCTCTGTAGATCCCAGCTGTAAGGTCTCTGCAAAGTGGCTAAGTATGTCACGCGACATAGGCAGCCTATGTCACGCGACAACTTAAGCCAGTTTGCAGAACCTTCATCTGTCCAGTTGGTAATCTGATTTTAACTCTTTCTATGCTATAATCTGATGTCAATCTGCACTTAAAATAGCATATCTGCATTTAAAGTAGTATCCTTTGCATCAAAAGAACATCTTTTTCATCAAAAGGGCATCTTTTGCATAAAAATTGCATCCTTTGTACTCAAAATCTCTTGTCACATTAAAATTGCATCCCTTGCACCCAAAACTCATTTTCATACATAAAAATGCCTCCTTCGCATCCAAAATCATTTCTTCATATCAAAGTAGCATCCTTTTGCCTTCAAAATAACATCTTTGTGCATCATTTGCACCTAAAATGCTATTTTTCCATAAAAGTGCATCCTTTGCATGAAAATCCTTTCTTTACAATCAAAAAGCACCATTTGCAATCAAATGCATCCTTTGCAACCCAAAATGTCATCTTTTCACTAAAAATGTCATTTTTACATGCATTCCCCCATGTCCCCATTAGCAACCTTGGAACGGACCGGTGTAAAGATCCTATCTTTACATCGTTTCTTCCATTAAAGGTTCCATAATCTCTTTCGAAAGGGATAACCTTGAACCCTATATCTCCAATTATCACTTAAGACGAGCATGAAGCATTCATATAAGCTCGATCGTCTTAAAGTGTAGGATTGATGGGCTAAGGACATTCCTTCCTAAAGAACCTCATTTTTGGGCTATAAAAGAGAGTCCTTCTCTCGATCACGCAAGTCCCAAGGTTAAAAATGCGACAATCACAAGTCCAAGATGAGGATGGGATCAAAATCCCGAATACATAAAATCCAAGAAATCCCGAGCGACAACCAATAAATGGTTTGTACGTCCGGAAGACAACTTGGGACATTCCCTCCCCTTTCATTCAAACACATGCACACAAGAAAGCACGCAAGCAAGCACGATAAATGGAATTTTGGGAGACTTGTTACGGCAAGGCACCTTGGGTGAACGACGATCCGTTCTTCCCAAGGGGTAACTTAACCTCCGAACCCATAAAAACCATTTTTTCAAAGTTTTGAGGAAATCAAAATGGCGTGGCGACTCCGTTTTTTTAAATTAAACCGGATGTCTTCAAACTCGCGTGAATTCCACAATTTGGGCACACATTCACACGGAGATGCTACCCTTTCAGTGGTAACACTCTGGTCAGCACCTGGGGTATCACTTGCTTGATTTTGATCCTCCAGTTCTTCCAGCAATATCAATGGAGACTCCTGCACTCCATCACCTGTAACACTTGCTAAGTCATCAAAAAAAACGTTAACTGATTCCTGAATGGTTTTTAACCTAAGGTTATAAACCCTATATGCTCGACTATCCTGAGCATACCCAAGAAATAAAGCCTTATCACTTTTAGAGTCAAATTTAGCTAAGTAATCCCGATCATTTAGAACATAACACACACACCCAAATGTATGAAAATAATGAACTTTTGGTATCCTACCATTCAAAATTTCATAAGGTGTCATTCTAGTACCAGGTCTTAGAAAAACTCTATTGGCCGTGTGACAAGCCGTGTTTAAGGCCTCAGCCCAAAATCTTTTTGAAATTCTTTTTGAAAACGACATCACACGTGCCATTTCAAGTAAGGTCCTATTTTTCCTTTCAGCCACCCCATTTTGTTGAGGTGTTTTAGGAGCAGAAAACTAATGTTTGATTCCTTTTAATTCACAAAAAGTAAAAAATAATGAATTATCAAACTCCGTTCCATGATCAGACCTTATTCTCATGATAAGAGCACAAAACATTTTTTTGATTTTAGCATGGAAGATCTTAAACTTTTCAAAAGTTTCTGATTTTTCTTTCAAAAAATATACCCAAGTAAATCTAGAAAAATACTCAACTATTACAAAAGTATATCTCTTACCTCCTAAACTGTCTACCTCAACTGGACCCATTAAATCCATATGCATCAATTGAAAACAGTGAGTTGTCCCAGAATACTCCTCATTATATTAGGTAGCACTATGGGTAGCACGTGTTTGTTTACCCTTGAGACAATCTTCACATATGATTTTTGTACTTATGTCCAGACTAGGTATACCTCTTATAGCTTCAGCCTTAATGAGTTTCACAATGTTTCAAAAATGGACATGACCCAACTTTTGATGCCACAAGGTAGCATCATCAACTCTCACAGAATGACACACTTGTTTATCTTCAACAAGATAACAGTTATTACTTGATCTAGTACCAGTCATAACACAGTTATTGGTACAATCAAAAACTTCACAAGTATTTTTATTGAATTTCACTTCATGATTGTCATCACAAAGTTGGCTAATACTAATTAAATTAGTTACAAGTCTATCAACATGCAAAACATTTTTCAAAGCAGGAAATCCAGGTACATTTAAAATGCCTTTTCCTACTATATTACTCTTGCCACCACCACCATATGTTACACTACCACCTTGAATAGGTTCATATTCTTTTAAAAACATTTTTGTTCCTATCATGTGACGTGAACAACCACTATCAAAATACCATGAACCTTCAACATTAGTTTTTAATGCAGTGCACACAACATCACATATCAGGTTAGACTTAGGTTTCCATACTTTCCTACTTTGATTCTTTCTCTTATGACTGGCAGTGATATCTGACGTGCTAGGCAACACTTCAGGTATCACAGAGGAACTGGACTGTTTCTTTGAACGAGTTTTACAATCATTTTTCAAATGTCCAGTAGAGTAACAGTAGTTACATATTTTCACCTTGTCAGAAGGCTTATCAGAAGATATTAGTTCAACGTTGTCTCTTTCTTTAACAAAAACTACCTTATGTTTCTTATTAGCCAAAGTAGATGTAATAGCACTTAAGGACTCTTGAAAACCCATACCTGCCTTGAGTGGTTTGCTCAACCCAAGAATTGCATCCAACTTGGAAGAACTCGTGTTGAGTTTCTTAAATGTGGCCTCGGCTAGAGTAAGTTAGGCCTTGACTTTGTCCAGCTCCACATCCTTCTTTGTGAGTTGAACTTCCAATCTAGTCAAGCCATCAGTCAGGTCTTGAACTTCTTTGGATAGATAAACCACCTTCTTGTTCTCTTTCTTCCATTCGTCCACCAATTCTTTGCAAAGGTTCTTAAGACCACAAATGAGTTCATCCTTGCTGAACTCCTTACTTTGTTCACCCTCTTGTGAACTACCTCCATCCATGTTAACAGAACCCACAAAACAAACAGCATTTATCAAATTAAAATCTGTATACATGTTGGATGATATCTCAGGTGCTATCCCACTTTGGATATCACATGAGGTATCACTGACAGAATCCGAGTCACAATATGTGACCACCATTGCTGTTTGATCTGAATCTTCAGATTGATTGGTCTCCTCATCCTCATTGTCACTGAGAGAAACCCATAGGTTCTTTCCCATCTTCCTTAGAGTGTTAGGACACTCATTTGAGTAATGACCCCATCCAGAGCATGCATGACATTGGATTGATTCAAGGTATTTCGGATCAGACCTAGAGTGATCTGATGATGCTCTCCTTATGGGACCACCTTTCTGAGTAGATGGAAATGTCCTCTTCGGCATTTAATTGTACACCTTGGTTTGTTGCTCTTTAGCCTTCACCTGCACATTTTCTTTGTTAAACTTTCGTAACATAGAGTTATATTTCCTAGCAAGCAAGGCAACACTGGCATCTTCACCTAATTCTTCAAAAATTTTGTCATCCTCATCAGTTAAAACACTGGAGGATTGAACTTGTAAAGCAATACTCTTGCCTTTAGAAGCTTCACTTTTCTCAGCAAGATTTGACTCAAAAATTTTTCAAATGCTCATTAAGGAATTGATGTCCATAGTAGAGAGATTGTGAGCCTCTTCTACAGATGAAACCTTCATATTAAAACGCTCAGGGAGAGTTCTAATAGCCTTTGAAACCAATTGTTTGTTTGTAAAAGGTTCACCTAAAAGTTGACACTCATTAGCAATGTCAAACAATTTTTCAAAATAAGAGGAAATGGTATCATTTTCACCCATTCTCAACCTTTCAAATTTGCCAGTAAGGCCTCTTAGTTTGTTTTCACGCACACTAGAATCACCTTCACAAAACCTTTGTAAAATATCCCAAGCTTCTTTAGTTGTGGAACTATTTTGAACAAGTTTAAAAATGTGCATGTCAACCCACTCAAAAATAGCATTAAGAGCTTTCTCATTATAGTTAGCAAGGGTGATCTCTTCATTAGTCCACTCGGTGTCAGGTTTAACCTGGATATCACCATCCTCATCAGGAGGTAAAAGTGGAAGAGAGTACCCATTAACTATAGATCGCCACGCTCAAAGATCAATTGATTTGATATGCGAGCGAAGACGAATCTTCCAATATGTATAATTCGAACCATCTAAAACAGGAAGACGTTTTTGGTTTGGATTTGCAGGATCATAAGCCATGACACCTAGACCAAGCACTTAGTATCGTCAAGTGACCTGCTCTAATACCAATTGAAATTGTCACGGCCAGAATCACAAGTGATATCCAAGGTGATAACAGCACCAACGATAGCACTTGGGATAGCATACACACACTTCAAAAAATAAAATAATTTTGTAAAAGAGATTGCAGCGGAATAAAAACACCAAAATTGTTTTTCTCAAGTTATATAAATATAACTTGAGAGTGCCTCTTATGCAAGACTTTATAATCACTATAATGAATTTACAAAGCCGAAAATGTTCCCTATGGCTATAACAATTTGAGCTCTATGGAACAAGAGATAAAGAACGGAATCCTATTCTAGCCTTCACACAACTTGATACCAATGTAATCAAGTGCGAAATTACAAGGGGGGAAGGACTAAAAGAACCAAACAAAGAACTCTATCTCTTTATGCTTCGAAGGTGTGTATGAAAATGGTGTGTATTGGCTTGTCTTCAAATGAAACCTTCCATGCATATTTATAGTCTTCAATTTACTTGAAGGCTACTCAATAAATAGCCTTGGGGCTGTCTTGCACGTTGAGGGAGAGTAGGAAGAGAGGTTGAGTTTGTTCCTCACTTCATGCGCCTACTTCCCTTAAAAATAGCAACCGTTTCCTTGATCTTCAAGTCCAAGCTTCAACACCTTGTACTCCCAAGCTTTATCAACCTTGTACTCTTCTTTTATTCAGCAACAACTCCTTGACCAAGTCTCCACGTGTTTTTAATTGTTGTTGCCAAAGTAACGAATTTATGCATAAAATGCATAAATCATTTCCTTCCAAATTCCACACGTGTCTAGCTCTTTCTTCGATCCTATTGCAGTCTGAATTATGAACATAAACCATAGACTATACAAATTATATTAGCACATTAGTCCATTAAATAATAAACAAGAAATATTCAACTATATAAATTTCAGTATAGGAAATCATTTGCGATATCACCTGGAATTTGGGAAATCATCTACGGTATCACCTGCAGTTTACACTAACAAAGTTGCATAGTCAAATCAGAAAAGAGGTTTGTCATCGTTCAATTTAGTTCTCAGTTGTCAATTAATGCTTCTTTTGTATCGTATAAAATTAAGTTTTTTTTGTCAAATGATTCTATTATAAATGTAGAGAGAAGACGAGGGAAAACCTACTGATCGAGTAAGCATGTTTATAGCTATGCGCACTAACAAAGATGGTCAGCCTACAGACCAAACCACCTCTCGTATGATCATAAGTTAAAGTTTCAGCCTTTTCTGTTTCTAACTTCTTTTTCATAATATTAATTCAATTTAAAACAATTATATTGAATATGTTGTTTTTTGTTACAGTTAATGCTCAATGATGCAATTGAAGAACTATCAGATGAGGATCAAAGCTCTCCAAGCAAGCGAGAAAAAATATTCACAGATATTATAGGAAAGGATGCCCATGGGAGAGTATGTTGTATGGGACAATGTCTTACCAAATCTATGGTGTTTGGTAAAGCATCAACATCTCAAAGTGTTTCTGCAGTCCGTGCTGAATTTGAGGAGAAGATCTTATCCATGGAAGCTGAATTTTCAAGGAGTCCAGAGGCCCAATAAGCTGAATTTTCAAAGCCATTAAAGGCTCAACAAAAACTGCTAGAAGATTTGCAACGTAGTGTTATGCAACTACAAGGAAATGGCGGTAATGGGCAGTGGTATGTGAGAACACTACTCTAATTTTTGTGATATATTATTGTTTAATTGGATTTTAGTTTACTTCATCTCTAAATAGTAGTCTTACTGCTCAAAGATATACTTGCACAATCCTCTCATTTGAATCTAAAAAAAAAGGACGGAGTAACCACTACAAGGAAAACCGAAAATAGAGAAAGAAAATTAGAGACAGACGGAGTCTGTAGCTAATTTGGAGACAAATTAGAGACAGACCCAAAAATTAGAGACAGATTCAAAATCTGTCTCTAATTTAGAGACGGATTTTGAATATGTCTCCAATTTAGAGACGGATTTGGAATCAGTCTCCAATTTAGAGACATATTCAGAATCCGTCTCTAATTTAGAGACGGATTCTGAATCTGTCTCTAGTTTAGAGACGGATTTTGAAGTTGTCTCTAAATTAGAGACGAATTTTGTATCTGTCTCTAATTTAGAGACGGATACAAAATCTGTCTCTAAACTTTGGAGACAGATGTTGAATCTGTCTCTAAATCAGAGAAATTTTTTAATCCGTCTCTAAATTAGAGACAAATTCAACATCTAACTCCAAACTTTAGAGACAGATTTTGTACCCGTCTCTAAATTAGAGACAGATACAAAATCCGTCTCTAATTTAGAGACAGCTTCAAAATTCGTATCTAATTTAGAGACGGATTAAAAAATGTGTCTCTAAACTTTGGAGATAGATGTTGAATATGTCTCTAAATTAGAGACAGATTTTAATCTGTCTCTAATTTAGAGACACATTTTTTAATCCGTCTCTAATTTAGTGACGGATACAAAATCTGTCTCTAAAATTTAGAGACAGATGTAGTATTTGTCTCTAAATTAGAGACGTGTTCAAAATATGTCTCTAATTTAGAGACAGATCCTTTATTTATTTTTTATTTTTTTATAAATTTTTTATTGAATAGGAAATAATATTTAAGACTTTTGTTTACTATACATACATTTTTTACAAAAATGTATAGAAAAAAACTAAACAAATGAAAGTATATAAAAGAAAATAGGGACGGACTATCCTTTATTTATTTTTAATTTTTTATAAATTTTTTATTTAATAGGAAATAATATTTTATACTTTTGTTTACTACATAAATTTTTTTCAAAAAGGTATAGAAAAAAACTAAACAAACGAAATTATATAAAAGAAAATAGGGACGGACTATCCTGTTGGGGATATAGGGTCTCGGTGTTGATAATAATGCTGAATATATGATTGAATCGTGTATAATTCACTTTCCGAATAAAGTATTTTGATCCTTATTGCCTGGGTTACACGAAATCTCTATTGGGATAAGACAATCGCACAATTTGTTTCTTGGCAAAGAAGACAAATCTAAACTTGAGAATTGTTTGGTGTTTTCGTTGTTGTTGTATATCTTGTGTGTAATACAAAAGAGATCAAACTCTGTATTTAAACAGATGGAAAGGTATCAGTTAAAGGGTTTAATTAACAGTCATGATTTTAGCCAACTATTGTATCTTTTCAGTTTGAAATAACACCTGTTCAGGAACTGCTCGACCGAGTCATGTGACTTGCTCGGATGAGCAAATATGTCCAGAGACTTTTTGCCCAGCTGCTCGACCGTGTCATGTGAGCTGCACGGCCGTGTCAATCATTCTGCTCGGCCGAGCAAGGCATATGCCTCGGTCGAGCATGACTGTCCAGAAACTTTGACAATCTGCTATGCTATGCTCGGGCGAGTCAAGCACTCTGCTCGACCGAGCACATCAGTAAAGTCAAATGTGCTACCCCTTAACCTTTACTTCTTTATCGTGGTCAATTTCGTATTAGCTCAAACGAGTGTGTACTCCACACTTTCCCTTACTCGTATCCGAGTCCAATACGTAATCACATTGATCTCTAGTAAATCACCATTACAATAAAATAGCTGATGACACTAAAATCACCAACAAATCCCCTCCATTTTAGTGTAATCCTTTAATTTACTAATCTTATAAATAACGAAACAAACGAATGCATAAATGAAAATGTCTTGTGATTGAATTTTCATCTTAGTATAATACACATTTCAAATACTCGAGAATCGGGGTGTCCCGACGATTGAACCTGTCAACTCATATGAATACCTGAAGATACTATACACATAAGTTTCGTACAATTCTCTATTGTTTATTCTTGACACTTTTACAAGCCATGTGTCTATATCCAATAGTGAACATATAGGAAGCCAAGTCCTAGCTTCTTGAAGCGGCAAAACTACATGTCCACATAGGTAGTTCCTTTAATCTTGCACCTGCATTTGCAATTTTTCAAAGGAACCATTAAGAAGATATTCTTCAACCTAACCATTACTTGCAGGTCTGAACACATACCTTGGAAAAGATAACACCATGTGTTCCAATCTCCAACTGTGAGCTTTCCACATTGAATTCAAGCTTCTAACGTTGTATTAGAAGGGAATTGGGTATCTCACAATTAGAGGATTAAATGTACTTTAATCCTATCCCTATTGCTGACTTATTTACCAAGTCTCTAGCTAACCCCTTCATCAAGTGGTCAGCCAAATTTTGTTGAGACCGAACAAACTCAACTGAAATCACACCATTCATGATCAATTCACGAATCATACTATGTCTGACACCTAAGTGTCTAGACTTGCCATTATACATCTGACTATAAGCCCTAGCCAACGTAGCTGCACTATCACAATGGATAGATATTGGTGATATCGGTTTTGGCCATAATGGAATCTCATATATCAAGTTTCGAAGCCACTCTGCTTCTTTTACAGCAGCAGCCAATGCTACAAACTCAGATTCCATTATAGAATGTGTAATACATGTCTGCTTTTTGGAAGCCCAAGAAATGGCACCTCCTCCAAGTAAGAACACCCAACCACTAGTAGAAGATGAATCTTCTTGGTTAATCCAACTGGCATCTGTGTAACCTTCTAATATAGAAGGATGTCCATAATAACACAAACCATAGTCCATAGTACCTTCTAAGTACTTGAACACCCTTGTTATAGCATGCCAATGTTGTCTACTAGGATTACTAGTGAACCTACTCAATCTTCCAACTGCATAAGTAATATCTGGTCGAGTGCCCGTCATAGCATACATCAAACTGCCAATGGCTTTGAGTATTCAAGCTGTGATACATGTTTACCAGTGTTTGACACAAGTTTTTCAGTTGGATCCATGGGAGTACTAACTTTAGAACAATCATCACAATTAAACCTTTTGAGAATTTTCTCAATATAATGAGATTGTGTAATTGCAATTCCTTTGTTCATCCGTTTAATCTTTATACCAAGAATTACGTCGGCTTCTCCCATGTCCTTCATAGAGAACTTTGATGACAAAAAATTCTTAGTTTTATCAACTACATTTTGGTCTGTGCCAAAAAAACATGTCATCTACATATAGGCAGATGATTACACCTTTGCCGAATTCATCAAATCTGCTATATACACATTTGTCTGACTGATTTAATACAAACCATTTGACAAAACAACCTCATCAAATTTTTGATGCCATTGTTTAGGTGCTCGCTTCAGCCTACAATGAATTAATTAACTTACATACCTTATGCTCATTACCTAGCATAACAAATCCTTCAAGTTGTTTCATATACACTTCTTCCAAATCACCATTTAAAAATGTTGTTTTGACATCCATTTGATGGATCAATAGATTTTGAATAGCTGCCAAAGCTATCAGAAATCTAATAGTAGTGATACGAGCAACCGGTGCATAGGTATCGGAGTAATCGATCCCTTCCTTTTGTCTATAGCCTTGGATTACCAATCGAGCTTTAAACTTGTCAATTATTCCATCGACTTTCATCTTCTTTTTGAAGATCCATTTGCACCCTAAAGGTTTACAGCCTGGTGGTAAATCAGACAAGACCCATGTATTATTTTCCATAATAGAACTAATCTCATCATCAATTGCTTCTTTCCAAAAACCAGCATCTCAAGATTTTATTGCTTCATCATAAGTTCTTGGATCCTCCTCTATACTATAACAGTAAGAGTATTGAGATTCAATTTGATCTCTTGATCCCATAACTAAATATAGTTGAAAATCAGAACCATATGATTTAGCTTTTCTTGCTCTTTTACTTTTACGAGGTTCGGGTGTCTCACTTGGTACCTCAACTACATGATCATTCATTTGAGATTCAGCCGAAATTGGTATAATATCCTTTGGTCTAGGTATTGAAGAGAAACGATTCTCATCAAAGATTGCATCTCTCGATTCTATAATTGTGTTAATAGAAATGAATCATTAGGTTCTATAACATAAAACATATATGCTTTGGAATGCTCAGCATATCCAACAAAGATGCAGTCAATACCTTTTTCTCCCAACTTTTTCCTCTTAGGGTCCGGAAGTCTAACCACGGCCCTACACCCCCAAACTCGCAAAAATGCCAAGTTGGGTCGTTTCTTATACCAAAGTTCATATGGGGTAATTTTGTTCCTTTTATTAGGAACTCTATTCAATAAATGACAAGCCGTTAACATGGCTTCTCCCCAAAACCCGTCACTCAAGCCCGAGTAAGATAGCATGGCATTAACCATTTCTTCAAGAGATCTATTTTTCCTTTCAGCCACACCATTTTGTTGTGGTACATAAGGAGCCGTAGTTTCATGAATTATCCCTACGGTTTGAAAATATTTAGGATCATAATATTCACCACCTCTATCCGTACGTAAGGTTTTAATCAAGCCGTTTAGTTGTAGTTCAACTTCTGTTTTATAAATTTTAAATTTATCTAGGGCTTCATCTTTTGCATGCAGCAAGTAAATATAGCAAAACCTAGAAGCATCATCTATAAAAGTGACAATATAATTTTTATTGCCTAAAGATGGAGTTGCATGAAAATCACATAAATCACTATGTATTAATTCAAGTTTTACAGATTTCCTTGTAATACTTTTAAAAGGTTTTCTAGTGATTTTTGTCAACATGCAAGTATTACATTTTCCCGTAATTTTATCAATAGCAGGAATCAAACCATCTTTGGACATTTCAAGCATTCTTTTATAGTGCACATGTCCTAACCGAGCATGCCATAATGAGGAATTGATAACAATAGAAGAAGTCATATAAACAGAACTAGAGTCAACAGGAATTTTATTCAAATTCAACATAAACATCCCATTATTATAATAACCAAATCCTACAAATACACCAGACTTCGATAAGATATACTTATCGGATTCATGCACTTGTTTGTATCCACACTTGTTCAATACAGGACCAGAAATTAAATTCTTACGAAGTTTTGGTACATACAATACATTAAATAAAGAAATAGATTTTTCCCGAACTGAATTCCAACACCACACTTCCTTTTCCCTGAATAGGAGCGGAATGGTCATCACCCATGTAGAGGACAAATCTGTGTTCCATTGGTTCATATGTCTTAAACCAACAATGATCTTTACAAACATGAGTTGTGGCACCGGAATCAATCCACCACGCAATAGCATCATCCTTGGTCTTGAGAATGGTCTACTTTGTTCATCCTCTTGTGAACAACCTGCATCCATGTTAACAGAACCCACAAAACAAACAGCATTTATCAAATTAAATTATGTATACCTGCTGGATGATATCTCAGGTGCTATCCCAATTTGGATATCACATGAGGTATCACTGACAGAGTCCAAGTCACAATTTGTGACCGCCATTGCTGTTTGATCTGAATCTTCAGATTGATTGGTCTCCTCATCTTCATTGTCACTGAGGGATACCCATAGGTTCTTACTCATCTTCCTTAGAGTGTTAGAACACTCGTTTGAGTAATGACCCCACCCAGAGCATGCGTGACATTGGATTGATTTAAGGTACTTCAGATCAGATCTTGATTGATCTGATGATGCTCTCCTTATGGGACCACCTTTCTGAGTAGATGGAAATGACCTCTTCGACATTGAATTGTACACCTTGGTTTGTTGCTCTTTAGCCTTAACCTGCAAATTTTCTTTGTTAAACTTTCATAACATAGAATTATATTTCCTAGCAAGCAAGGCAACACTCTTGCCTTTAGAAGCTTCACTTTGCTCAGCAAGGTTTGACTCAAAAAAAATTTAAATGCTCATTAAGGAATTGATGCCCATAGTAGAAAGGTTGTGTGCCTCTTCTATAGATGAAACCTTGATATTAAAATGCTCAGGAAGAGTTCTAATGGCCTTTGAAACCAATTGTTTATTTGTAAATGGTTCACCCAAAAGTTGACACTCATTAGCAATGTCAAACAATTTTTCAAAATAAGAGGAAATGGTATCATTTTCACCCATTCTCAACCTTTCAAATTTGCTAGTAAGACCTCTAAGTTTGTTTTCACACACACTAGAATCACCTTCAAAAAACCTTTGTAAAATATCCCAAGCTTCTTTAGTTGTGGAACTATTTTGAACAAGTTTAAAAATATGCATGTCAACCTAATCAAAAATAGCATTAAGAGCTTTCTCATTATAGTTAGCTAGGGTGGTCTATTCATTAGTCCACTCGGTGTCAGGTTTAACCTGGATGTCACCATCCTCATATGGAGGTAAAAGTGGAAGAGAGTACCCATTAACTATAGATCGCCAAGCTCGAAGATCAATTGATTTGATATGCGAGCGAAGACGGATCTTCCAATATGCATAATTCGAACCATCTAAAACAGGAAGACATTTTTGGTTTGGATTTGCAGGATCATAAGCCATGACACCTAGACCAAGCACTTAGTATTGTCAAGTGACCTGCTCTGATACCAATTGAAATTATCACGACCAGAATCACAAGTGATAACCAAGGTGATAACAGCACCAACGATAGCACTTGGGATAGCACACACACATTTCGAAAATAAAAACAATTTTGTAAAGAGTTTGCAGCGGAATAATAATACCAAAATTGTATTTCTCAAGTTATATAAATAATATAACTTGAGGATGCCTCTTAGGCAAGACTTTATAATCACTATGAACAATGAATTTACAAAAACGAAATGTTTCCTATGGTTATAACAATATAAGCTCTATGGAACAAGAGATAAAGAACGAAATCCAATCCTAGCCTACACACAACTTGATACCAAGGTAATCAAGTGCGTAATTACAAGGGAGGATGGATGAATCAAACCACAAAGAACTTGAATTTACAAAGAATTCAAACCACTTAATTACCAAGGTAATCAAGTGCGTAATCACTATGAACAATGAATTTACATAGACGAAATGTTCCCTATGGCTATAACAATATAAGCTCTATGGAACAAGAGATAAAGAACAAAATCCAATCCTAGCCTACACACAACTTGATACCAAGGTAATCATGTGCGTAATTACAAGGGAGGATGGATGAATCAAACCACAAAGAACTCTATCTCTAAATGCTTCGAATGTGTGTATGAAATTGGCTTATCTTGGTGTGTCTTCAAATGAAACCTTCCAAGCATATTTATAGTCTTCAATTACTTGAAAGCTACTCAAATAAATAGCCTTGGGGCTGCCTTGGACATTGAGGGAGAGTGGGGAAGTGGTTGGAGTGTTCCTCAATTTAAGCACCCACTTTCCTTCAAAATAGCAACTGTGTTGTTTGTTCACCAAGTCCAAGCTTCAACGCCTTGTACTCCCAAGCTTTATACATGTTGTACTCTCTTTGAATCAGCAACAAACCCTTTGAATAAGTCTTCCCACATTTTTAATATTGCTAACAAAAGAGCCTTGGAACGGTTTTATGCATAAAATGTTATTTATGCATAAATCTTCTTTTTCCAATTTCCACCATGTTTCTAGCTTATTCTCCAATCATATTGCAACCTGAAATATGGACATACACCATAGACTATACAAATTATATTAGCACATTAGTCCATTAATTAATAAATAAGAAATGTATAACTATGTAAATTCCAGCACAGGAAATCATCTGCGTATATCATCTGGAATCTGGGAAATCATCTTTGATATCATCTGCAGTTTATACTAGCGAACATAAATTTCCCTTCACTTCCTTAACCACTACCCCTAAACCACCTCCCTCCATTAATGGATGGTGCACTGTTTCTTTCCCTATAATTCCCCTGCCATCTCTCACTGCCCCACCCTGCACGGCCGATCCCCAAGACATGACACAATCGCTCTACTCTTGCACGGGCGAGCACTTAGAATAGCACGGCCGTGCCCACTCTGCTGAACCAACCGCAGCTGCAACCTCACCCACTGCTGAATCTACCTCAACTCCAGCCCCATCCACTACCGAGCCTCCTGCCCCTCCCGTGCCTTCCTCTGCTCTGCCTCCCCCAACTTTAAAAAATGTCACCCGCTCTTAGCATAACATTCGAAAACTAATAAATAAACTGAACCTTCTAGCCACCCTACAAAACCCTTCGATCGAACCCTCAACCATCACTCAAGCCCTCAAAAGTCCTATTTGGCATGCCACTATGCAGTCAGAATTTGATGCTCTTCTTCAAAATAATACATGGGATCTTGACCCTCCTTCCCCCTCTCAAAATCTCGTTGGTTGTAAATGGGTATTCCGAACTAAGTATCACGCAGATGGTACTATTGATCGTCATAAGGCTCGTCTTGTGGTAGAGGGGTTTCATCAACGTCCAGGCATTGACTATTCTGAGACTTTTAGTCCGGTTGTTAAACTGGCAACAGTTCGTACTATTCTTACTCTCGCCATTGTGAGAGGATGGTCTCTTCGACAAGTTGACATTAATAATGCCTTTCTTCAAGGCAATCTTACTGAAGATGTTTTCATGGTTCAACCCCCAGGTTTTGCTAGCTCCTCTCATCCTTCCTATGTTTGCATATTAAAGAAAGCTCTATATGGTCTAAAGCAAGCTCCACGGGCTTGGTATAATGAGCTTCGTCTTTATCTTATTTCTCTTGGCTTCAAGAACTGTGTTTCGGACTCTTCACGTTTTACTCTTCATCACTCTCATGGGATCATTTATTTGCTTGTTTATGTAGATGATATTATTATCACCGGCTCTAACAATCATCTTCTTGATAATTTTATCTCTACATTTTCCTTAAGGTTTTAACTAAAAGATCTTGGATCCCTTTCATACTTTCTTGGAGTTGAAGTTCTTCCTCATTCTAAGGGCATTCTACTTAGTCAACAGAAATACATTCAGGATTTATTAGTCAAATCTCACATGCAAGACTCTCGCCCGGTTCCATCTCCTATAGCACCTCATCCGCCTCTCTCCCTTCATCGGGGTACTCCCCTTTCAAATCCCTCTGAGTATCGTGGACTTGTTGGCAGTTTAGAATACCTCTCATTGACTCGGCTTGATATTTCTTTCACTGTAAATCGCCTATCTCAATGCATGCACAGGCCTACTGAGGAGCATTGGTCGGCTCTCAAGCGTGTTCTTCGCTATCTTGCCGGTACTGTTTCACATGGGCAACTCATTAACCGTGATTCTCCTGGATCTACTCTGAAAGAAAAAAGAGTTGAATAGAAAGCAGTTTGAAACTTCAAAAGCAATTAAATATATTATCAAAGACAGAAAAGAGACCAATCCACTCCGGAGGTTCACATTCCGCGCCAATCATGCACGTCTTGCAATTGGCCTCAAAATCATAAAACTCGTGAACCCTCCAATCGGAGTGACTGAGTTGGGGCCCAGTGGTCACTCTAGGGGCATAGTAGCTACCCTCCCTCCGAGGGGCCACCGCTGAGTAGATCAGCAAGGGCTCACTATTGACGATCGCACTCATTAAATTGCCTGTCTCAATGCATGCACAGGCCTACTGAGGAGAATTGGTCGACTCTCAAGCGTGTTCTTCACTATCTTGCCGGTATTGTTTCACATGGGCAACTCATTAACCGTGATTCTCCCCTCACTCTCCATGCCTTTACAGATGCTGATTGGGCTGGTGATATAGATACCTATGTGTCTACTACTGGTTACATTATTTATTTGGGCAAGAATGCTATATCATGGAGCTCTAAGAAATAAAGAACTCTGGCTCGTTCTTCTATGGAAGCTGAATAACGTGTTGTTGCTGCTACAACGGCTGAAGTTACTTGGGTTCAAAATCTTTTGGCCGAGCTCATCTGCCCTGCTTCAAATACTCCTGTTTTTTATTGTGATAATTTGGGTGCTACATATGTTGCTGCCAATCTCAGGTTCCACTCCCGAATGAAACATCTTGGTCTTGACTATCATTTTGTTAGAGAACAGGTTCAAAATAATTCTCTACATGTCTCCTTCATATCAAGCAATGATCAGCTTGCCGATGTCTTAACAAAACTGAAAGTCTTGTAGCTAGGATTGTTCACAGTTGTGGACAGACTTGTGTGTACAGTTGTGCACATAAGTGTCAACACAACAAACTTAACAACTAATTTCCAGAAAAGGTTAAAGAAAATAACAGAATATAAAATGCAGCGGAATTAAACTTCAGTAAGAAACTTCTTGCTGGGAACTTTTCATAAACTACAACTTTGTTTAGAACACAAGTTGTATAACAAACAATTACAATGAAAAGCGAATGAAATACAAAAGATCAAACTGAGTTCTAGACTACGAACTCTATCAAAACGAAACAACCTTGATAAAACAATATCAGTTTTCCAAGGTACAAACACAGAACCCTCAATGATTTCTCACTCAAGGAAGCTCGGTGTAATTCTCTAAAAATCCGTAAGTATGAGAAGATGTCGCAGACATCTTTTTATAGGCATTTGACTCCTTGTTTGGCAAGGAGTCAATCAACTCCTTATGATCCGAGATTCTAGGCACCATCCCTTATCTTCCACAATCTTTCCTTCCTTGAGAGTTACCTAAATAAACTAAATACTAGCTAAAAATACACGGTTAATTGTTAGTCAAATATTCACAATTAATCCTACTTTATTTATGTACGAAGACTACATTAATTTAAATATCCGAAACACAAAGATATTAGGAAATGACATAGAGTATTTTCATACTTTCAATCTCCCCCTATCTTTGTGGTTCGGATCAAAACCTGCAAAATAAATGGTTAAGACTAAAACTCAAATATTACTAAATACTTTCCTACTACGACATCAGAATTTAAGGTTATTACTGACCAAAATAAACAACTGTTTTTTTAAATGTCACAATATGTATCTTCTCCTAAAGTGTCTAACTCAAAATCCAAGCGAGCAGCTGAGTTAACTGCATCTTCAACATCTTCTTCGATATTAAACAACAAATGATCTTCAACATTATCTGCAATTGTTGTAGTAGCAGTAGCTCCCCCTGCATTTGTAACTCCCCCTGCATCATCTCCCCCTTTTTGAGAGGAACCACTAAGAACCACCTCTAAATCATCAATGCTTTTCTCCAACCCAGCAATAAGAATCTGTTTTCCTTCAATATCAGCCATGCACGACGTAATAAGAACCTGTTTACTTTCAATATCAGCCCTGTGGCAAATAATCTGAGCCTTGAATAGAGCAATTTGACCCCGAATTGCATTGGAATCAGATGGAGCGGCAGGTGTGACTGAAGATGTGTGCACAACTGGAGGGACAGAAGGTTGTACAAAAACTGACGAGGGAGGAACAATGCCAATTTTTTCCAGATCATCAACCCTGGATGAATCATTCATGGTTTTAGGAATTTTAAACTGCTCAGACATGATAGAGAGGCTTTCCCCAGGGATATCTTCCACCCCTTGATCTTTCAACATTGCATAAATTAAGCTTGGGTGAGGGAGAGAATATGAAGTGTTTGTGTTTTCGGCGAAGCTTAAGATTGTATCAAAGATGAACTTCCCCAGGTTAAACTTGTCCTCACTAACCCAAAACAAAATAAATTTGATCTTTCGTAACAGAAGAAGAATTGGACGTAGGCAACCAATTTGTCCTCATTACATGATGCAAGAATACAAACAATTTTGACAGAAGGGTTGTCCTAAAACCAGCAGTCCACTTTGGTACCCTTCCCCCGGTGACAGTTCGAACTGCCTCATCAATATTGGTAAATAATTCATCAAGAGGGAAATCAGGAGTACAGAGAAATGCATTAATCCTAGTGGAACCGAAATCAACCACTACATCTCTAACAAACACTCTCCCAAAATTTGGGGATATCTCAAGAGCAATATCACGGGTTAGGTTGGCATAAAATTCCAACACAAGTGATCTAGAGTAGGGGGTTGGAAAGTCCAAAGAGTTATCCAAATACCTCTTGGTAAAAAAATCAACTACCCCAAGATTTTCAAACACTTCCATATTCCTATTTTTTAAAATCAAAAACCCCCTATGAAAATTGATGGAGAATCGGCTCTCAGCCTCAGAGGAATAAAACAAGGAGCTGTATTTTGTATCCAGATCATAAGGGGAATCAGGAACACGAATAGAGGACTTACGATTTCTAGTGGAAGATTTTGAGATTTCCCTATTGCCAGTTGTGTCCACAGTTGTGTGCACAACAGTCAGAGCAGCTGGTTGCACAGGTGATGTGCTTCTGGGTTTCTTTCTGATCTGAACTTCATTATCACTGAGTGTATCTTCAGACTCCAATGAAGCATCTGCATCACTTGAATCGTCAAACTGAGAAGATGAATCCTCCTCAGTCAAGACAGGAGCAGCAACAACCTTTAATGAGCTTCTTGTTTGCCTCTTCAAACTGCCCTCCCCCTGAATACTAATCGTAGGAGACTTCTGAGCCCTAGCCGGCGTTTCAACCTGAACCCTAGCCAGAACAGAGATTTTTTTCACCGGAGATTTCCTTTTGATTAGGGTTACAAGGGGTTGGTCGTCCTCATTAAAACCGGCAGTTGGGTTCGATTCTTGAGGAAGATCTTCCTCATCAGAAGAATCATGCAGCACTAGTCTTCGCCTTGCACCGGCGGATTGGTCCGTAGGGGTTTTTGAACCCTTTGAGGGTTTCTTAGAAACAGCAGCCGGCTTCCTCCTTTGAAAGATTGCAGATTTCCCGAAATCGATCAGTCGATTAGAACACCGGGTTCCAGGCAATGGAAGTTGGCGAGCATTCTGGACAGCTTCAAGCACAACTGGGTCATCAACGTTGATGGCCGATTGAGGGTGACCAAGGAGCTCCAATTCAATAGGACGGTCGGATTGAGGTTCGCTAATATGGTCAGCAATGGTGGCATTTAGCCGAGATTTCACCGGAGAAGAAGCAGAGGACGCCATAAGGATTTTCTGAAAAAAATTGTTAGAGAGAGAAAGGACTGGGAAGAGAGAAAGAGACAGGAGAGAGAGAGATGAGAGTTGTGAGGGGAGTTGTGATTAGACTTGTTTGAACAACATTTAAAGCTCACAATTAATAAGAAACAATGATCACAACTTTGGAAATAGAAATACAGGATGAATACGGAAAGGCAACCGTGATGCTTGGTGTTGATTCCCCCTTTGATATTCCAAAAATACAAAGTATTAAGGACTAAAAAACAAAACAACTTACCATATTTTGTGACATGATTTGCTTTCCTTAATCAAAAATGGAACCTTTCCATTGATTGCTCAACCTCCCATACTGTCTCCTTTGACAATTAGAACAACTCAAACACCTCGGCATAAAATTGTCATTAAACACAATAGAAGCATTAGGTCAATAAACATACGAAACAAACAAAAATTTGATCATATATTTGCCAAGGATTTCGAATGACCTAGATGCAAAAAATGCCTAGAATGAAGAACCATGCACACACAGTGAAGATTCAAATCTCAATAAATTGCAACATGGTATGATTAGAAAACATATTGACAAAACTTGAACACCAAGAAATCGATGAGAAAACCCTCAATCATGTAGCCTCTAGAATGTCTCCATTTTTAGGCATTGAATCAGTCACTGAGAAGGAGCTATTCACTCTCACACCATAGTGCTTGCCCAAATTTTTATCCCAAGTGATGCACAATTAGTCATTGACATTGAGCACATGAGTGGAAGCTTCAAAATGAAGGGAGGTAGCCTGTTTTTCTCAGTGACCTTAGATTAGATACCCACTCTATGATAGATATCAAAAGAGAATTTTAACAAGGGATTTTTATCACCAACTTTCAAGAGTCGAGAAGAGTCAATATAAAAAACTAATCAAGTGATCACAAGAGATAATCGTGCAATGAATGAATGCAGGAATAATACTACCTTTTTTCAGTGTTTTCTGTAATATACAATTATACAGAGATGCAGTCAGTTGACTGACTCCACAGTTGTGCAGTCACCTGTGATCACACAATATGAGAGAATTCTTAAGGAAAGAAAATCTCTCAGAATCCAAAGCCTTGGTAAATATATCAGCAAGTTGATCTATTATTCCAACATGTTCAAGAGTAATAATTCTTTGTTCAATAAGATCTCTTATGAAGTGGTGCCTAATGTCTATGTGCTTTGTACGAGAGTGTTGAACAGGATTTTTAGCAATATCCTTGGCACTCATGTTATCACAAAATACAGTTAGGGTTTCACTTTTCAATCCATAATCCTTTATCATTTGGTTCATCCACAACAATTGGGTACAACAACTACCTACTGCCACATATTCTGAGTCAGCAGTAGACAAAGAAACACAGTTTTGTTTCTTACCAAATCAAGACACAAGATTATTCCCTAAGTAGAAACACCCTCTAATGGTTCTCTTCCTATCATCTGTATTTCCAGCCCAATCAGAATCACTGAATCCCACTAAATTTGTATTGGTATCTCTTGTGTAGCTTAACCCCAAGTGAGTGGTACCCCCAACATATCTTATGATACGTTTCACAGCTTTCAAGTGGGATACTTTGGGTTCAACTTGATACCTAGCACAAATACACACACTGAACATTATGTCAGGCCTGCTAGCTGTAAGGTACAGCAAGCTTCCTATCATACTCCTATGGAGGGTGTGATCAACACTTTCACTATCTTCATCTTTACAAAGCTTTTGGGATGATCCCATAGAAGTTTTCAGGAGTGAGGCATTTTCAAGCCCAAACTTCTTTACCAAATTTTTAGCATACTTGGATTGTGAAACTGACATTCTTTCTTTAGTTTGAGAAATTTGAAGGCCAAGAAAGAATTTCAGTTCCCCAACCATGCTCATTTAGAATGTGGATGTCATACTTTTGACAAACATTTCAAGTAAGTCATTAGCAGTAGCACCAAAAACGATATCATCCACATAGATTTGAGCAACAAGCATACCCTTTTTATTTTTCAAAACAAACAAAGTCTTATCAACCTCTCCTCTTTTAAAACCAAGTTGAATTAGGTGCTCCGTTAGTCTACCATACCAAGCTCGTGGGGCTTGTTTAAGACAATAGAGTGCCTTTTTCAACTTATACACATGATTGGGTTTGGAAGGCACCTCAAACCCTTTAGGTTGCTCAACAAAAGCTTCCTCATTCAAAACACCATTTAGGAATGCACTCTTTACATCCATCTGATATAGAGTGATTTTTAAGTAGCATGTAATGGCTAACAACAATCTGATAGACTCAATGCGGGCTACGGGGGTAAATGTTTCATCAAAGTCCACCCCTTCCATTTGAGTGTAGCCCTGAGCCACCAAATGTGCTTTGTTCCTTATTATATTGCCTTGTTCATCAGATTTATTCTTAAAGATCCATTTGATCCCAATCACATTGACGTCAGAAGGCCTAGGAACTAAGAACCAAACGTCATTTTTCTCGAACTGAATCAATTCTTCTTGCATTGCATTGATCCAGTTTTCATCTTTCAAGGCTTCCAAGACATTTTTTGGCTCATAATTAGCAACAAAAAAACAAGATCTTACCTGAGTGTACACAGATTTTACACTTAACAAACCTGCAAGGTCACGGTAATTGACCCATTTTCCATGTGTTTTCATGCCTTCATCCATTCCTCCAATGACCTGGGAAGTAGGATGATTACCCTGTATTCTAGAGGGAATGTCACTTTCTCTGCTTACATCTTCTTCATCATTTTCAGAATCTGAATGTTGGTCATCAGCGGTTTGACCACTTGTGTTGTCAGTTGTGTGAACAACTGGTTGTACAACTGTATGCACAGCAGGCGTTTCTGCAGTTTCATTCACCTCTACCGATTCAGATTCGTCATTAACTGGTTCTGGCTCCCAAGTACAACATGTAATATCATCCTCAACAGTTTTGACATTAAGATCAGTAGCATCATCAAAAACAACATTTATGGATTCCATGACAGTTTTGGTTTTGAGATTATACACCCTAAAAGCCCTACTATTTGTTAAGTACCCAAGGAAAATGGCTTTGTCACTTTTAGAATCAAACTTAGAAAGATACTCACGGTCATTCAGGATGTAACAAATACACCCAAAAACATAAAAGTATTTTACCGTGGGTTTCTTCCCAAGAAGAATCTCATAGGGAGTCATGGTACTTCCAATCCTTAGAAAGACACGATTCCCCACATGACATGCTGTGTTCACAGCTTCTGCCCAAAACATCTTGGACAAATTTTTAGAGCTCAACATCACTCTAGCCATTTCTTGTAATGTGCAATTTTTCCTTTCCACTACCCCATTTTGTTGAGGGGTTTTGGAGGCTGAGAACTCATGAGTAATCCCCTTTGAATCGCAAAAAGCTGAAAAAGTGGCATTTTCAAATTCAGTACCATGATCTGATCTGACTCTAATGGCTTTTAAACCATATAATTTTTTGACCTTTTTGTACCAAATTTTAAATTCATCCATGGTGTTGGACTTTTCCCTCAAAAAAATGACCCAAGTGTATCTAGAAAAATCGTCCACACACACAAAACAATATTTTTTCCGAGACAGACTCTGCACCTCTATAGGACCCATAAGGTCAGTGTGGATCAATTCAAGACATCTTGAGGTCCCACAGTTTTGGACCTTTTTGTGACTTGCTTTAGTTTGTTTCCATTTTTGACATGACCCACACACACTTAAATTTTTCAAGTCCAGTTTGAGCAAATCTTTTGCAGCCCCAAAATTGATTAAATCTCTGATTTTTCTTTCACTAGCATGACCAAGCTTTTGGTGCCAGATAGTAGTCTCATCCATTTTAGTGGAAAAACATGACACAGTATTACCAACTTTGTAGTAGCTATCAGAGGATCGAATACCAGTTAAAATGCACACATTTTTATTATCAAAGACTTCACAACTGGACTTGTCGAATTTAACAAATAAGTCATCATCACACAATTGACTTATGCTTATCAAATTTGCCTTGAGTCCTTCAAAATGAAGGACATTGTGAAGATGAGGCAAACCTGATGCATTCAACGTACCTTTGCAGATCACTTTACCTTGAGCTCCTCCACCAAAATTTACCTTTCCATCTTTGAATGGTGTGTACTCGTCGAAGTTTTCACGAGTTCCTGTCATGTGGCGAGAACAGCCACTGTCAAAATACCAGGACCCTTCCACACTGCTCTTAAGAGAGGTGAAGGCAGGCTGACAGTTCATAGTATCCTTTCTTACCCAGGCAGTTTTTCTCCCAGCTTTGGGCTGTGAGTGCTGTTGTTTGTTGGGTTGAGCACACAACTGTCTGCCCATGTGACCACACACATTTCCAAAATCCAGTTCCTATTTCAATTTGTAACAGCAAGGTCGAATATGACCTGGAGCAAAGCAATGGTGACATACATACCTCCTCTTATTGTTTTGTTTGCTTGCAGCATTATGAACAGATTTACTAGAGGGGTAAGTTTTTGCCTTTTGAACTTTCGACGTGCTTGCTCCCTCTTTCACAAAAACGGTATCTCCATAGCCAACTCTTACTTTTCCTTGATTTCCCATTTTCAAAACTTCTTCTAACTTGGCTTTACCAGTGTTTAGCCTTGTTAGGGTTTCTGTTTCTTTTTCAAGATTCGTTTTAAAAGTTTTACATTCCATATCTTTCTTTGTGAGAAAAACTTCTAACTTGGCTATGGAGTCCTTTTGAGATTCACATTCTTTTGACAAACTCTCAACTTCTGATTTTAATTTGAGATTTTCAGCCATTAATTTATCATTTACCTGTTTAAATACTTTGAGTTGCTCCATTCGTTTAGTCTAGTCTATGTGGAACTCAACATAAGTATTGTGCAAATCCTCATAGGTAGCAGACTCCTCTTCTGATGGATCATTTTTATTTTCATCAGCAGTAGAGGAGTTCAAACAGGTATACACACTGTTTTCAGTTATGTAGTCAGTTGTGAGGTAAGTTGTGTGATCAACATATTGCACAACTTCCTCATCATAATCACTATCTGACAGTGTGACCTGAGACGAATGCTATAAAGACATATTTGCAGTCTGTTCATCATCGTCAGAGTCACTTAAGGTCGCTGAGAAACTCATTCCACGCTTTTTGAGTGTATTAGCACACTCATTGGCGTAATGTCCAAACCTTTTGCAAGCTCTGCATTGAATAGAATTAATGGGTTTTTTACCTTCAGATGCAGGCTTCTTAGGAACAAATTCCTTCTTTGATGAATCAACCGTGAATGGAGTAGATCTAGTGTGCTGAATTTGGAAACTTAGAGAATCGTTTCTTTTTCAACATGCTATTGAACTTTTAAGTGATCAAAGCACACTCATCATCTCCTGGTTCGATTCATCAATGTCTTTGGACAATTGCACAAGGTCTTGAGATACCTTGAGAGCACTCGCAAGAGCCATTGAGTTTGCTCTGCTAGCCTCTTATACCCCAAGATTCAATTCAAAATTTGTCAAAATACCCATGATGGTATCAAGTCCAACAGTTTGGACATCCTGAGTCTCCTCAATCACAGAGATTTTCATGTTAAACTTTTCAGGGAGGGTTCTAAGTACTTTGCTAACAAGTCTCGCATTGGATATAGATTCACCCAATGAAAAAGATTCGTTAGATATGTCCAAGATCTTAGCAGAATACTCTTTTATTGTTTCATTTTCTCCCTTCCTTAAAGTTTCAAATTTAGTCATCAATGTTCTTAAGTTAGTTTTCCTAACACTAGCCGGTCCTTCACAATGAAGTTGAAGTATGTCCCATGCAGTTTTAGCAACCGTTTGAGTCGAGAACAAACTGTACATATGAGGATCCACATGGTCTGAGATTGCTCCCATTGCCTTAGCATTATAATTGGCCAGTGCGATTTCCTCAAGAGTCCAAGTTTCTATGGGTTTAGGACCATAGTTTATCTCGTCCTTGCCATCAGATGTGGCTGGGGTAAATTCAATTACGGGTGTAGTGTAACCATTAACAAGGCTTACCCATGCACGATGATCAATATACTTTATATGCATAATCATTTTCGCTTTCCAAATGGAATAGTTAGAACCATTTAGAGTTGACGGTTTATTACGATTATGTTGACAATCCATCTTGGCTACTTTCAAGGATCGATCTCAGTTGAGTCGAGAGTAGACTCTGATACCAATTGAAAGTCTTGTAGCTAGGACTGTTCACAGTTATGGACAGACTTTTGTGTACAGTTGTTCACACAAGTGTCAACACAACAAACTTAACAACTAATTTCCAGAAAAGGTTAAAGAAAATTACAGAATATAAAATGCAGCGAAATTAAAACTTCAGCAAGAAACTTCTTGCTGGGAACTTTTCATAAACTACAACTTTGTTTAGAACACAAATTGTATAAATAACAATTACAATGAAAAGCAAATGAAATACAAAAGATCAAACTGAGTTCTAGACTACGAACTCTATCAAAATGAAACAACCTTGATAAAACAATATCAGTTTTCCAAGGTACAAACACAGAACCCTCAATGATTTCTCACTCAAGGAATCTCGGTGTAATTCTCTAAAAATCAGTAAGTATGAGAAGATGTCGCAGACATCTTTTTATAGGCATTTGACTCCTTATTTGGCAAGGAGTCAATCAACTCCTTATGATCCGAGATTCCAGGCGCCATTCCTTATCTTCCACAATCTTTCCTTCCTTGAGAGTTACCTAAATAAACCAAATACTAACTAAAAATAAACGGTTAATTGTTAGTCAAAAAATTCACAATTAATCCTACTTTATTTATGTACTAAGACTACATTAATTTAAATATCTGAAACACAAAGATATTAGGAAATGACATAGTATTTTCATACTCTTTCAAAAACCTCTTCCTCAGCCACGGTTTCAGTTTCTAATATCCAAGATTGGTCTCACTACTCGATCGTCCATCTTGCGGGAGCATGTCAAAGATACAATCAAAGAATCTTCAATTTAGTTTCCTTATTTAATTAGTTTCCTTGTTCAAGTTTCCTTATCAAAGTTTGATTCTATTATTTAGTTTCCTAATTATGTAAATCCTAGAATTACTAGGAAGTAAACTCTTGTATAAATATTCTCTCCTCAATCAATAATAGACAATGCTTTTTATGTAAATTACAATTCTTATATTCTCAACTTTGAAAACATGAGTTTTGGAAACAAAATGTGTTTCCTTATTTTCGAAATACTTCAAACATGGTAAGAAGATTTTGAGACTTTCATGAAAGATTTATTATGTCCTACTTTGACAAGGATTTTGTAAATATAGTAAATATCTTTTATTTTATGTACATAGTTTTATATTAGGACTAGCCTACTAACAATCTATTTCTTTGTGAGTGTGATTTATGTTTTCTTATAGGATTTGAGATCTCACAAAGGAAGAGTGTTGATTGCGTGAAGATCTTCTCCATGGTGCATATAAATACAAGGACATCAGCACAAGAGAAGACACGGCTTGAAGAGAGAAAAATACTTTGTCTTCACAGTTTTTCAACATTATTGTTTTAGGTTGTGAGTGAAGGTTGTGAGACACATCCGAACTCACATCTAGGTTTTAATCGAGTTCTTTGTTTTACTTCTGACTAGAATAGGACCTACTTGGGAAAGGGGTATTGTTCTTATCGTAGAAGGTGATTAGAACTTATTTAGTATTTTCGTCTTTTAGTGTTTCACTTATTCATAATTTTTGTAAGCATCAAAAGTTTTAATAGTGAAAAGTTTTTGGGCGTAAGCCTAGTTTGCTGATATCAAGATCAGTAAGCGTATATAACCCTTGTGTTATTGTTCTTATTCTGTTTTATTCCGCTGCATTACACTACCAGAAACAGGTCATTTAGCGACGGAAAAAACAGCGACGGACAGATTCCGTCGCTATTTAGCGACGGAATATAGTATTTAGCGTCGGAATTATTTTGGCGTCAAATTTAGCGACGGAATTTAATTCCGCCGCTAAATTCCGCCGCTAAAAAGAATATTCCTCGAATATTCGTTTATTTCCGCCGCTAATTTGGCGGTTGATTTACCGACGGAAAATTCCGCCGCTAAATCTTTAACAGCGACGGAATTATTCCGCCGGTGAAATTAAATGGTTTTTTTTTTTTTTTAATAAACACCGACGGAATATTTCCGCCGCTGATAATTTAATAATTTTTTTATTTATCAGCGACGGAAATATTCCGTCGGTGTTTAATAAAAAAAAAAAATTCAAAATTTCCGTGAGAAAGACCGCCGCCCACAATGCAAGGGCGAAATGGTTGTACAGGAGAAGAAGGTCTTGGAAGTGGTTGTGGAGAAGGGTATGCAAAATGGACAGAAAATTACATTCCCGGGAGAAGCCGATGAAGCTCCCTGACACTCTTACTTGGCGCTCATTTAAAATTTCAAAATTTCCGAACGAACAACAAGCGAGATAATCCAATTCAAACTTTCAAACCAAATTAATCGGACACCTAGCCTCTAAATCCCTCACTCCCATCCTCTCTCTCTCTCTCTCTCTCCAAAGAATTGAATTTGAAAAAACAAATATCGAGCCGCTCTTACCACAGTGCTATTTCATCTTTAATTTCGTGTAATTCCACATTTCAATTCTCTCCCTTCTGTGCGGGTCCGAATGGGTTCGACTTATGAGACAATAATCTCCGAGTGTTGTCTAATAGTTGGTTAGTTTCCTAATTTTGGACTAATCTTGTTTTTGTTTTATTTTGGATAAAAATTTAAAATTGTATGCAATTTACCAATTTGGGAATAGCTACAAGAACCCTTGCAATTCTTATATCCCCTAACCCCTAACCCCTAAACCCTAAACCCTAAACCCTAAACCCTAACCCCTAAACCCTAACCCCTAAACCCTAACCCCTAAACCCTAAACCCTAAACCCTAAACCTAAACCCTAAACCCTATACCTTATACCCTATACCACGACACTCTTCTTGGAGACATAGTCTTTGTACTACAATAGAAAGAGCACCCAAAGTTCAAGCGAAAGGGTGATGACATATTTGTTGAGCACGCGTTGACCCTTGCGAGGCATTATGTGGCTTCCAATTTATCTTGACTCATCTAGATAACGGGCGGCTCCTCATCAAATCCCAACCTGGAGAAATATAGGCAAAGCATTAAGCATATTACCTTTTTCCCAAGTCCACCCAAGCCAACGCGACAAAATCTCCGTCCAAGACACGAGCTTGGTTGTTGTTGACTCATTTCCATCCATCAAACTCGATTCGCGGCAACCAAGTAGAGCCAAGTTTAATGTGAACTCGACTACTCACTCTTCAACTACATCAACAAATTTAAGGTTGGAATACGGAGATTGCCAAAGTTCTACTATGGTGATTTACTCTCTCTCTCTCTCTCTCTCTCTCTCTCTCTCTCTCTCTCTCACTAGGCCTATTGTTTTATACACGGGTAATGTAAATGAAACTCGGCTCAAATGAAATTCAAGTTAAATGAACTTGAAATTCACCTTCTTTCTTTCTCAATTATTGTTGCAAGGACTCGGTAAAAAAAACAAAAAAACAAAACAACGGTAAACGAAAATGCTAGTACAATCAACCCTTAACTTGCGCCTTTGTAAGTTTGTGTACAAGAATCTTTTTCCCTTTTGTCGAAAAATAAATAATACTCCCTTCGTCCCAATAATATCTTCACCGCGAGAAGACAATGTACCAAAGACCATTCATGAGGGGCAAATTATACATCCATTTCTCGGTCGACTTCCCAGTATTCCTTGACTTCCGAGCAATGCAAGGCCCTGGAGGGTGTCTTTGCCTCCTAAGCCTTCATCGCGAGAAGACGGATATGGAGCTTGATGAGTGCGAGGAGACAACCCTTCACGATGTCAACATTGAAGCTTACGATGTAGATGATGACATGCACGGTGGTGGGGGCCGAGAGAGTGCGGTGTGCTCAGCGGTAATGATGTGGGTCTTTATTTTACGGATATCTTAATTAGTTATGACTTATGAGACAATAATCTCCGTAGTGTTGTCTAATAGTTGGTTAGTTCATAGTTTTGGACTAATCTTGTTTTTGTTTTATTTTGGATAAAAATTTTAAAATTGTATGCAATTTACCAATTTGGGAATAGCTACAAGAACCCTTGCAATTCTTATATCCTGACACAACCTAAACCCCTAAACCTAACCCTAAACCACAAACCCTAAACCACTAAACCCTAAACCACAACCCTAACCCTAAACCCTAAACCCTAAACCACTAAACCTAAACCACTAAACCACTGAAACCACAACCCACTAAACCCTAAACCACACTCCAACCTAAACCACAAACCACAAACCCTAAACCCCTAAACCCACTAACCCTAAACCTAAACCACAAGCCCTAAAACCCTGAAGCCACTAAACCTAACACAAGCCACTGAAGCCACAACCCTAACAAACCTGAACCCTAAACCCAAACCCTAACCTGAAACCACAACCCTAACCACAAACCCTAACTCAACCACTAAACCTAAACCCTAAACCACAAACCTGAAATTTAACCCTAACCCACTAAGCCACTAAACCCAACCCTGACCACAACCCCACTAAACCTGACAAACCCACAAAACCTAAACCACTAAACCACCTAAGCCTGGGGCATAGGGTATAGGGTATAGGGTATAGGAGCATGGGTATAAGGCATAGAGGCATGTAGGGCATAGGGTATAGGGCGTAGGGTATAGGGCATAGGGCATAGGGCGTAGGGCATAGGGCGTAGGGCATAGGGCATGTAGGGCATGTAGGGCATAGGGCATAGGGCATAGGGCATAGGGCATAGGGCATAGGGTATAGGGCATAGGGCATAGGGCATAGGGCATAGGGCATAGGGCATAGGGCATAGGGCATAGGCATAGGGCGTAGGGCATAGGGCATAAGGCGCATAGGGCATAGGGCATAGGGTATAGGGAATAGGGCATAGGGCATAGGGTATAGGGTATAGGGCATAGGGCATAGGGCATAGGGTATAGGGTATAGGGCATAGGGCATAGGGCATAGGGTATAGGGAATAGGGCATAGGGCATAGGGCATAGGGCATAGAGGCGTAGGGCGCTAGGGGCATAGGGCATAGGGTATAGGGCATAGGGCATAGGGCGTAGGGCATGGGGCATAGGGCATAGGGCATAGGGCATAGGGCATAGAGGCATAGGGCATAGGGTATAGGGCATAGAGGCGTAGGGCATAGGGCATAGGGCATGGGGCATAGGGCATGGGGCATAGGGCATGGGGCATAGGGCATGGGGCATAGGGCATAGGGCATAGGGCATAGGGCATAGGGCATAGGGCATAGGGCATAGGGCATAGGGCATAGGGCATAGGGCATAGGGCATAGGGCATAGGGCATAGGGTATAGGGCATAGGGCATAGGGCATAGGGCATAGGGCATAGGGCATAGGGCATAGGGCATAGGGCATAGGGCATAGGGCATAGGGCATAGGGCATAGGGCATAGGGCATAGGGCATAGGGCATATTGCATAAGGCATAGGGCATAGGGCATAGGGCATAGGGTATAGGGTATAGGGCATAGGGTATAGGGTATAGGGTATAGGGTATAGGGTATAGGGTATAATAATAATAATAATAATAATAATAATAATAATAATAATAATAATAATAATAATAATAATAATAATAATAATAATAATAATAATAATAATAATAATAATAATAATAATAATAATAATAATAATAATATTATTATTATTATTATTATTATTATTATTATTATTATTATTATTATTATTATTATTATTATTATTATTATTATTATTATTATTATTATTATTATTATTATTATTATTATTATTATTATTATTATTATTATTATTATTATTTTTATTATTATTATTATTATTATTATTATTATTATTATTATTATTATTATTATTATTATTATTATTATTATTATTATTATTATTATTATTATTATTATTATTATTATTATTATTATTATTATTATTATTATTATTATTATTATTATTATTATTATTATTATTATTATTATTATTATTATTATTATTATTATTATTATTATTATTATTATTATTATTATTATTATTATTATTATTATTATTATTATTATTATTATTATTATTATTATTATTATTATTATTATTATTATTATTATTATTATAGCGGCGGAAATTTAGTAATTTTAAAATCGGCGGCGGAAATTACCGTCGGTGGGAGTGACATGTCATCGATCCGGGTGAGCGTACGTATCGTTTAGCGTCGGATTTAACGACGACGGAATATTCCGCCGCTAAATATTAATTATAGCGTCGGAATTTAATTTCCGCCGCTATAATTAATATTTAGCGGCGAATATTCCGTCATTAGAAAATTATAAATACACAGTTTATTTCTCAGAAATCAATTACGCCAAATATTTCCCTCTCTCTCTTCCCGCTATCTCTCATCTCTCTGCGACCTAGAAGAAGAAGCGACGACCTAGAAGAAGAAGCTCACGCCGCCGCCGTCTCCTCATCGCCGTCGCCTCACCGCCGTCGCCTCACCGCCGTCTTGCTCGTCTTCTCCTTCCTTCGTTCGTTCTTCAAGCTCCATCCTCCGTCGATCTCTCTTCCTAATCGCCATTAACAGTACGTTTTCTCCCTCTCATTTCTTGAAATTCAACCTCTTATTTGATTGAAACTCCTAATTTGAACGGTATTTGTAAATCAAATCAAATTTGGTTGAGTCTTTGATTACTAGTTTGATGATACCCGGTGATTATTTGATTCATTTTTTGTGCTTTTTTGATTTTTTTGCCCGGTATTATTTGATCATTGTATATTGTATGGAGTTCTTCTTTGAATTGTTTTTAGAATAAGCTGGTTCAATGGTTTGTCGATTAGATTTTTGGTTGCCACATTAATGGAATAAAAAAGGATAGGGATTTAATGTTGGCGGCTTGGATTGACTAATTGGCTTTAGTTTGTTTGCGGTTTGGATTGAGTTTTTGATTGCGGTCAGATCAACTGCGATTGGATTGTTTGTGGTTAGTTTGCTTCCAGTTTGTTATGTTTCTATCGAATTGCTTGCTCTTTGTTTTAGAAGGATTGATATGAAGTCTTGGAAGCAAAATAGTTGCCTTGCTTTTCTAGCCGCTATTTCACAATTCCAAATTGACTGCTGTGCTTTTTTGGTTCATTTTATGGTTCGGAAATGAAATTTTAGGGCTTATACTGTTTGTTAAGGTATGATCAGTATGGAACTATGGATAGGGCAGTTCTTAGTCTTTTTATTGGTGAAGTTTATATATTTTTGGGATTTGAGGGGTATTTGCGTATGAGTGTGTGTCTTGGCGTGGGTAAGAATATTTCCTGATTGGTTAAGACTTATGAGGGGATTTCTTCCTAACTTTCCCAACATCCGTGTTATAAGGGAACTTAGTTTGTGATTGACGAGTTAGGTTTTAATTGTTGAGGTAGAGATAATATATACACTTCTTTTCTTATCAATTTTTTTTTTTTTTTGATGAGGTAGAGAAACCAATACAGGATACATATTAGGGCATTAAAGGAAAAGCATCTGAAGTCAAAGACATTTTTAAAATTTTTGTAAATCCATTTATATGAAACAAACTAGGATACAGTTTCTGTATATACGTGTCGCGTAAATAAGTAAACCAACATTTAAGGTGTAGTACCTGAAATCATAAAATGTGCTTTGAGAACCATAAGCGAGAATAAAGAGTATCTATGAAAATCACAAAAATAATTGATAAAGAGCTAAAGAAAAACGAATAATGCGTAATCTAAATGGTGGTAATAATTAATTTAAAAACGTAATATTCGATTACAAACAAATAAGTTAGAAAAGCGTGGATGAAATAATTTAGGAACATCTAGTTCTAGATCTCATTTTGGGGCGATTGACGTCATCGCGGACGTTGATTATGTCGCCTACTTTTGCGCGCCTTAAATCAATCCTGGCCCCCTAGATGCACCTTATATGACACAAATTAGGATACCGTTTATGACTCCTAGTTTGTTACATATTTAGTAATATTAACGAATAGAAGAAAACATATGCCACTATAAAGAAAACGATAAATAACCGTACTCATAATCAAATATGTAACATGTTATATTTAATAAAAATTAAAATAAAAATATACATATATGTATATATATAAATATCATTTTTGCACAAGCGTTAGGTCCAAAGATTGAAACTTTGATTAATTATTATAATAATAAATCTACTTTCAAAGTTTCAATCTTTGGGCCAAATGCTGTGCAAACTTGATATTTTCCACCCCACTACTATCACGTTCAACCACTACCATGGGGTTATCTTTGGAGTGGAAAATCTCAAGTTTTTGCACAAGCGTTAGGTCCAAAGATTGAAACTTTGATTAATTATTATAATAATAAATCTACTTTCAAAGTTTCAATCTTTGGGCCAAATGCTTGTGCAAACTTGATATTTTCCACCCCACTACTATCACGTACAACCACTACCATGGGGTTATCTTTGGAGTGGAAAATCTCAAGTTTTTGCACAAGCATTAGGTCCAAAGATTGAAACTTTGAAAGTAGATTTAGCAATTAATCAAAAAACAAGAAAATCCCCAACTTCAGTTTGTAGAAGATACAAAAACTGCAGTTGGGGATTTTCTTGTTTTTTTGATTAATTATAATAGTAAATCTACTTTTAAAGTTTCAATCTTTGGGCCAAATGCTTGTGCAATAGACTTGATATTTTCCATGTAACATGTTATATTTAGTAAATATAACATGTTACATATTTAGTAAACATAACATGTTACATATGCAACAATTAGATAAGTTACTAAATATCTAATTTTCAAGTCTTTTAAAGTCAAAGGGGAGGAAGGGGGTAAATGTATCAATAATGTAACATATTCAACCGCACACTACCTTAGTATGGTTCTAGATCCCATTTTGGGGCGATTGACGGCATCGCGAACGGTGATGTAATATCGCCTACGTTTGAGCGCGATATCAATCCTGGCACCCTAGATGCACCTTAGGGTATTGTGGTTGGTGGTTAACATCTTAAAATATAAATAAGATGAGAGCCTTTCTCACCCTGACTATCAAAATCCGTCCATCTTTGATCAAGAAATATAGAGCAAATAAGTTCTTGTCGGTTTGAGCAAAGGATTTTACATTTAATAAGAGTTTTCCAGTTTCACTTTGTCCTCTTCTCTCTAAGGATCTCAAACATCACGGCCATGTTCTTGTCGATGTACATTTTACTCTTCACTGGTGTTATACGGTCACAAGTAGAAACAAGGTAACAGTATAACACCAGTGAAGAGAAAACAAAACTTTCCTCCAATTTTTTTAATCTCCACCTTCCATTTACTCGAGATCACGATTGCGAGAATCTTTCTCATGAGCTTGAAAGGCTGGCGGTGTTGCCCTCAATCTCACGGTTGCTTCGCATGTGCAGCCGTGAGATTGAGGGCAACACCGCCACTTTCAAAGCTCATGAGGAAGATTCTGCAATCAGGATCTTGGGTAAATGGAAGGTGAGATTGAAAAATTGGAGGAAAGTTCTGTTTTCTCTTCACGGTGTTATATGTTACCTTGTTTTTACTTGTGACCGTATATCACCAATGAAGAGTAAACAGTAATCGCCAAGACATGGCCGTGATCTTTGAGATTCTTAGAGAGGAGGACAAAGTGAAACCGGAAAACCTATATTAAACAGAAAATCCTTTGCTCAAACTGACAAGAACTTATTTGCTCTATCTTTCTTGTTCTAAGCTGAGATAGGGTTTTGATAGTTGTGGATGATAACGACTCTCATCTTGTTTATAAATGTTAATTTAATTCATCGTTGTAAAATTATATATTTTACAACAAAGAATTAAATATTAATATTTAAAATTATTCACAATAGTAATCACGCATTTCGGGATGGGATAGGTTTATCAAACATGCACTTAAAGGACAGAGTAGGTGGTTAGGTAGGGACACCATTATCCTTTAGTTTAGTTTGAACTAGAGCTCAAGATTTGTTGATACAATTATTCACAATATTAATAGGTAAAAAGTCCCAGCTGGCCCCAATTTAAGGCAGCATGGAGCATTACAATGGAGAAATTGTTTCCCGCGAGTTTCAATTTCAACAAGACATTCTTGAACTCACGCGCTTTCACCAAAAACAACAGGAAACTTATTGACGGGAGGTATAGCATGCCATGCATCTGGTCTCTAAAAGATTGGAAGATTGATTGGGATGCGCTCAGAGCCGCTTCGTGCTTTTGGGATTCGGAGCGACATGTGTTCACCCTATCGTACAACGATCCGGTGCCAACGATGGAGGATTTTCGAGCAGCGGCGGGTGTGGTGAGTCGAGGGGCGTGGCATTTCCTCGAGACGGACGATCGATTACGGAGCAACTATACGAATTCTTGGGATTATCGCAGACCGGGTATCGGGCATTGTCGTTGACGATAGATTCATAGACTTGACTCATATAGCCGGATTGAGTCGGACCCGGCCCGGGTGTTTGATCTATCCACTTCCTTAGATATATTCATGTTGCTCATTAACTGCGCACTACTTCGCGGCTACATCGGAGTGTGTCCGGCTACAATAGAGATCATCGGGCGGCGAGAGGTGATCGAGGAGTTGACATCCGGCATATTCAATCCAGTCGAGGAGCGATGGACATCATTCAACTGTTGCTAGCGGAGACATACCACGGCATTGATAGATTAGCCGGAGGATCCGAGTACATGGGTTCGAGCGGCCCAGTTACTATCATTGTGGCTGTACGAGAGATTTCGCTTGATCTCGCCACTGCCCGGAGGGCGACGGCATTACCTTGGGTGGCTGGACGGCGCGAGGATATTGAGGGATGCCGCTGCGAGAGTTGGCATAGGAGGTTGGCCTTGGCCCGATATGAGACCGCAAACCTGAACTATTGGATTCCGGCATGGGGATTGCGGACTATGAGAGATATTCGGGGACGGGTCGGTTATTGTCCGACTTAGGGACTACATGTATCATCCTTTTGCATTCCATCTCTAGTGAGCGAGCGGTACGGATACCGCGACGGACCATTCGGACTTTGAGAGAGCGGTTGACGACTAATACAATGCCGATGATTATGGCTGAGCCTCGAGACTACACATTTCTTTGGCGAGCATTTCTAGAGGGCTTTCTTCCGATACGACCACTACTCCGTCATACTAGAGGTAGCACATTTCGACCACCGAGTATCCGACATGGTACGAGGAGCAAGGTCTGTACGGTGATGATAGAGGCTCGGCCGAGAGTGTTTTGGGGCGAGACTATTCTTCCAGTAGGACATTAAGAGGCATGGAGGCCAAGAGCAACCACGATGAAATCACCGGCGACATTGCAGCGAGATTATGAGAGACGGGAGATTCGGAGAGCTGCTTTGAGAAATGATCCCGAAGTGATAGCTCGCGAGGAGGCCTTGAGGCGAGGAAGAAGCGTGCGAGAGCTACGGGTGATATATCCACCGGCTCACACGATACCGAGCCGGGACGAGGTTCGGCCCGGACTTTTTCAACATACCTAGACCAAAGACCTCAGGGACCGAGGCGGAGGAAGAGTAGAGATTCGAGTTCGGGAGCGGGAGCGAGTTCCTAGACACTTTAAGAAGACACATTAATATATTGTTAAATATGAGTTAGAAGCTTTATATTTATTTTAAGAAGATGCGTGTTGCTTTTAAGTTTGTAATTCAAATTTAGGGAATGATAATACGTTAATTACTTCTAAGCTGTTAATATATTATGAAATCCAATAATTATTAACATCCCGATTTTGTTTCATCCGTCGATTAAATTGAGTGTACGTATAATATATGGATTGCAATGCGGGAGTGATGTACATTAACGATGATCGTAGTTGGATGTATAAGCGGAAGTTGCCGAATCAACGCGGTATCAATCCGAGTTTTATAGAGGGTTGAAGGGGTTTGTTGAATTTGCTCAATTAAATAAAACCGGTCACATGGATAAGGATGGTAAGATTAGGTGTCCATGCGACAAGTGTTGTAATGTCAAGTATCTAAGCTTGATCGAGACTCGAAACATCTTTTGCGTAACGGGTTTGAAGTTGGGTACAAACGGTGGACCCGTCATGGTGAGCTGAGATTGCGCACAAATGTTGCGAATAATCCCCGAGAATATTCATGTACCTCCCGAACCCGAACCTATTATTCGGGACAATGAAGAACCACCTTTGAATATGGAAGATATGGTTAGGGATGCGGCCGGTCCTTCCTTCGATTGGTCGAGAGAACCAACGGCAAGAACCAACCCCTGCGGCCAAGAAATTTATTGATGCTATGGACTCTGCAAAAGAGAAGGTCTATCCAGGTTGCGAGATCGGTGTGTTGGAGGCGTGGTGAGCTCCTTAACATAAAGGGCTGATTGCAATATTAGCCGGTCTGCTTATAATCGTATCATGAAAGCAATTAAGCGGATGTTTCTGAAAGAGAATAAGATGGTTACAAACTTTTATAAGACAAAGAAGTTGGTTGGGCGAGATTGGGCTATGTTATGAAAAGATTGATGCGTGTAAGAATGACTGCATGCTATTCTACAAGGAAGATTCACAAGACGAGTGTTCAATTTGCGGACAAAGTAGATATAAGCCAAGTCGGAGGGGAGTTCAAAACACAAGAAAAACATACCACATAAGCGGTTGCGTTACATGCCGTTGATTCCAAGGCTGCAACGCCTCTACGCGTCTAAATCTACTGCAGAGGCAATGCGTTGGCATAAGGAAAGTTTGCGTGAAGATGGTGTGTTGATTCATCCCGGTGATGGGGAGGCATGGAAACACTTTGATGAGACTTATCGACTTTGCGTCTGAAGCAAGAAATATACGGTTATGCATCTGCTCGATGGTTTCAATCCGTTTGGTCTGGGGCAAAATCTTACTCTTGTTGGCCGGTTATAGCCACTGTCTACAATCTTCCGCCCTGGTTGTGTATGAGTGATCCCTACATGTTCTTGTCGTTATTCATCCCCGGCCCAAACAGCCACAGGAGGAACATTGACGTCTATCTCCGACCTTTGATGGGCCAATTGAAGCGGCTTTGGGAGGATGGGGTCGAAACGTGGGATGCTTTCAAGCGAGAGAATTTCGGCATGAAGGCTGCGTTGATGTGGACAGCTTAATGACTTCCCTGCATATGGGATGTTATCGGGTTGGAGCACCCACGGAAGTTGGCTTTGTCCGTATTGTATGAGTGACACAAAGTCTTTCACGCTCACGCACTCACGGAAAACCATGTTGGTTCGATTGCCATAGACAATTTCTTCCGGAGGACCACCCATTCGGGACCCGGAAGAATGCGTTTAAAAAGAACAAGATTGACCATGATGAGGCCCCGATTCGTTTAAGTGGTGACACGGTCTATGAGGAGGTATCTAGATTGCCCGATCCTCGGTGGGGGAAAAAGTTTTCGAAGACCAAAATACAAGGGTTTGGGACTACCCATAAGCTTGGATCAAGAGGAGTATATTTTGGGAGCTGCCATCTTGGAAAACAAATCTCATTCGACATAACCTTGACGTGATGCACATTGAGAAGAATGTATTCGATAATGTTTTTAACACGTTGATGGATTTCAAGAGAACAACTAAAGACAACGAAAAAGCTCGAAAGGACCTTAAGGAAATATGTAGGCGGCCGGCCTTAGACTTGGTATACGACGTCAATGGTAAACCGGTTAGACCGATGGCTCAATACGTGCTTACAAAGGAAAAGAGGCTCCTCCTCCTGAAATGGCTCAAGGAGTTAAGGCTTCCCGATGGTTACGCTTCTAACATTGTTAACTGTGTCAATGTATAGGAGGGGAAAGTGCAGTGTTTGAAGAGTCACGATTTCCACGTTTTGCTTGATAGGCTACTTCCGATTGCTCTCGGGGGTCTCTTGCCGACAATATCTGGGTGGCGTTAACGAGTTAAGTGAGTTTGTCCGAGCGTTAACATCGACCACACTGCGTGTTGATCACATGAAAAAGCTTGAGGAGAGCATCGTAGTGACTTTGTGCAAACTTGAGAAGATATTTCCTCCTTCATTTTTTGATTCTATGGAGCATTTACCGGTCCACTTGGCATACGAAGCTAGAGTCGGTGGTCCGATTCAATACGGATGGATGTATCCATTTGAGAGGTAATTGAATTTATTCTATTTCTAAATAATTTGAGCGTTAGCAATATACCTTCTTTAACATTATTTATGTTTTAATCTACGAATGACTTTTAGGTATCTAGGCCAATTGAAAAGGAAGATGAGCAATAGGGCCGTGGTCGAGGCCTCAATTTCGGAGGTTGTTATCATAGATGAGATTGTTGCCTTTGTCGGAACATATTTTCCTCCTGATGTTGATACGAGATTGACTAGGGTTGGCCGCAATTACGATGGTGGTTTTCCGTCTAAGGGAAACATCTCGTATTTTCATCCCCTGGTCGGTTCCTCGGCAAACGGGTTGGTACGCGTACGTTAACCGCTAAAGAGTTTGCCGCGGTCGAAACGTATGTTCTTCTTAAGCTGCGACGAGGTTGGGGAATATATCAAGTAAGTCATTGATGTTATGTTTACGCCTCGTCGATTAAATTATGCATGTTTAATTACTGCATATGAAATGCCTTGTTTAACCCTATTGCGAGAATGTTTGAAGATTTAGCTCGGGATTTATCTCCGAACTCATCGCAACTAGGACAAAGAGAATTTCCAAAGCTGGCTAAGGAAATATGTAAATATTTCGTTTCATTCAAATTTATTCTATACACTTCTTTAAACATTCAATCTTAAAATTGTATTAAATTGGTTACAATATTGTCTTATAGATAGTGAACATCCGGGTGATGCCAAAGCTGCGAGGTTAAGACATTTAGCATCATCTCCGTACTTGAACGTTCATTTATACAACGGTTATTTCGTGAATGGCTATGTGTTTCATACCAAAGCTTACGGGGCTCTAAATTGACGTGGAATAGCGGTGTGAAGCTTATAGGGAATGATTATTATGGCGTCCTGAAAGAAGTAGTCGAGGTGGAGGATTTGGGTAGAAACAGGGTTGTCTTGTTCAATTGTGATTGGCGGGATGCTTTGTGCGAGGTGTTAAGAAGCACGCCATATTTGACCTCGTCGATGTAAAGGACTCGTCCGAGACATAATGGCGACGACGTCTTCATCTTAGCATCTCAAGCACAACAGGTATACATGACTCCCTACCCTCGTCCAGCGACCCGACGGATTGTGGGCTGTTTGGATGACCAAGGCTAGGAGCATGATTGACAACCTACCCTCGTCGACAACTACAGAGTCGTCATTAGAAGCACCCTATCAAGAGGATGAAATGCCGGTGCCACCTAACGTTTCATCGGCTAATCATCCATTAGATGATGTCACTCATATTCCTCAAAATGTTGATGAACCCGAGGAGGATATCTTACCGGTGAATTTGCCAACTCCCCGCCTCGTTCGGGTCATCTCGCGCACATTGATATTGATGAATCGAGAGGAAGAGGAAGAGGAAGAGGAAGAGGAAGAGGAAGAGGAACCGAGTTTGATTCATCGAGTCCGAAGACGAAGATGAAGAACTCGAGTTTTGTAGTAATTCGAGTCCGATGATGATGATGGGGACGAAGATTAATAATAGTTTAAAGTTTAAAATTGTATTGTGAATGCTTTAGATTATTAGAACTTTAAAGTTTTATATGTATTGTGAATGCTTTAGATTATTAGAACTTTAAAGTTTCATATGTATTGTGAATGCTTTAGATTATTTTTAATATCCCAGTCGTTTTATATATATTGTGAATGCTTTAGATTATTAGAACTTTAAAGTTTTATATGTATTGTGAATGCTTTATATTATTAATAGTTTAAAGTTTTATATGTATTGTGAATGCTTTAGATTATTAGAACTTTAAAGTTTTAGATGTATTGTGAATATATTGTTTCCTATTGTTAAAGTTGTATATTTTAATATTTTTCTTGTAGTACGAGATGAGTTCTAGTAGAAAGGGGTAAGAGGACCAAGCCCATTTACACTTTGATTCTTTGGGACGCAACCGTCCCGGTCCGGTAGCGATGGTGTTGACCCCTCACTCAGTAGTACTAGCTCCACCTCTGGGGCCGGTACTCAGACTACCGTAGATTACGAGGGGAGGATATATGTCCGGATCTCGGCACTTTATGACCAGTAAGTAACTCTTCATTAATTTGATATAAGTTGGTTCCTTTTTGCTTTATATATAATTCATTATTTAAGTTAAAATGTTATTGTATAAATATACTTGGCAGGTGGGTAGGTGGATACCCCACCACTGGCACTAAGATCGGGCAATGCGGCGGTCTCGGAAAATGACCGATTTTTGGCCCAACTGGAAAAATTGCCACGAGAGGCGAAGGAGGATGCGTGGGATGAGTTTAGGGTAATGTGTTAATGGTTTTTATTTAAAACTTAAATGTTAGTTTGTTATTAAAATGTTATAATTAATAATGATTATACTCTTTTAGTTTTGTAATGTTATCATTATATGTTGTAGGCTAAATATTATTGGGATCCAGACATCAGCGAGGCGACGGCTAGATATGTTTTCTTTGAGCAGGCTCACAAGCTGTTTAAGGATTTTATTTGTAAATACTTTTATCTATCCTTAATTAGTTTAATTAACAATGATTATACTCTTTTAATTTTATAATGTCATCATTATATGTTTACAAGATATTCATATTTTTTATAGGTACCACGAAGAGAAATTATTATACTGCTCGGCTCGCGGCGGGACAGCAGCCCTTGTGTCCTACTTTTATGACCGTTGAGGTGTTTGCTCAATTTTGCGAATATTGGGGTCGCCCAAGCGGCGAAGGCCTTATCCGAACAGGCCAAGGCCAATAGAGCAGGCTCCTCGGGGTCGGCGGCGTTGCATACCGGGGGGACGCTCACGGTCGCCGAGCATCACGACCGCATGGTATGTATGTTAATTTAAATGTAGTAGTGTATGGATGCTTTTAAATAGGTTTATGTACGTATGTTAGCTGGGAGCCAATGTTGATGCTATGAAATCCATAGTTTTAGTGTAAATGTAGTGTATGCATGCTTTTAAATCAGTTTAAATGTTGCATTTATATATACAATTTCAAAGTAATAATCTCGCTTATTTTATTTATAGGAAAGGGAGTATGGTCCGAATATCTCTTTTGTGGATGTTTACGCTAGCCTCCATATTCGGAATTCTACAGCGCCCGATCAACCTCCGCAATGGGTTGACGATCGATGCCTCTCTTGCCTTTGTAAGTAAACTACCATTAAATGACTTGATTTTGAATATGTAAATTTATTTATGTACCTTACATTGTGTATATGATTATAATTGTTTGTTTTATTTTTCAGCCGCATATCAAGCCGCCGTTGTTCCCGAAGGAACGCCTCCCGCGAGCCCGTCCCCTTCGTGCACGATGTTTGGCGGGAGGTCACCTCTCGGGGACATCCAAGGAGAGGAGCCCGAGTGTTAGGGATGGGGGATTACGGGCGCAATGCCCGTCGGCGTCGACCGGCCGTCGGAGAAATGTTGACCGGCCCATGTTTCATGATCCGAGGGTCGACACTCTGGAGGCTGCGTTGGAGGAGGAGAGAGACGCGAGCGGGCAAAGCTTGCGGATGCTTTGGCGGTTCGACGCAGATGCAGGAGGAGAACGATCGACGCCATGCGAGACTCGAGACAATTGGCGGCTGATGGCTCGTCTCGGCCCGGACTCCCGTGATAATTCCCAGCGTCCCCCGGGTTGATTGCGGACTTTTTAGACATTGTTGTATTAATTTATACTTGTTTGTAAACATTTGAGACATTTGGTACCCGCGGGAGCCCCTCCCCGCCTCTCCCCCTCCCCCGCTCCACCCCTCTCCCCCTCCCCCGCTCCCCCCTCTCCCTCTCCCCCTTCCCCCTTCCCCCTCTCCCCCCTATCCCCCTATCCCCCTCCCCCTCTCCCCCTCCGAATTGGTACGGTGGTATTTAGTTTTTATTTGGTACGCAGGTATTTGAATTTTAGTTTTTATAGTTTTAGTTTTAGAAATTGAAATGTTATATCGGGTACAAAAAATTTTGGTTTTTTGATATTTTAAAATATTTTTTTAATTTATTTCAGAATCGGCGACGGAATTTTCCGTCTGAAATTAATCTTGAAAGAAAAATTAATTAAATAAATTAATTTCGGCGGCGGAAATTTCCGTCGTAATAAAAATTAATTTAATTAAATTAATTTCACGACGGAATTTCCGACGCTATAATCATTTAATTTTTATTTAATTTTTGATTTAGCGGCGGAAAATTCCGTCATTTGTAATAAAATTTAAATTAAAATTAAATAATTTCGAACGGTATTTTCCGCTGAAATAATTTAATTTCAATTTAAATTTTATTACGGACGGAAATTTCCGCCGCCGAAATTAATTTAATTAAATTAATTTTTATTACAAACGGAAATTTCCGCCGCTGAAATGAATATTTAATTAAATTAAATTAATATAGCGGCGGATATTTCCGTCGCTGTAACCATTAATTCACCGGCGGAATTAAATTCCGTCGGTAAAAGAAAAAAATAGCGGCGGAAATTGACCCGCCGGAGCACTGCGACGGGCTGGTAGCGGCGGACCAGCGACGGAATTTTTCCGTCGCTGATTATTTTTAGCGACGGAATTTTAATTTTAGCGACGGAAATTTCCGTCGCTAAACGACCTTTTTCTGGTAGTGTTATCTGTGGATGTGTGGACAATTGTGAGACACATCTGTACTCACATCTGTTTACTGTTGAGTTGTTTGAAGCTTCCTAGCTACACAAAACTTTCAATTGGTATCAGAGTCAACTCTCGATATATTACTGAGTGTTGATCCAGAAAGTGTAGTCATAATGGAATGCCAAAATCATCAAAATAGGCCTTATGTCTTGGATGGTACTAATTATTCTCTTTGGAAGTCTAAGATGTGTAATTACATCAAAGGTATTGATGAAAGAGCTTGGATGTATATCCTTGTTGCATGGCAACCTCCTACTGTGGAGAAAAAACCTGCTTCTGGTGTTGGTGAGTCTATTTTCGAAAGGATACCTGAAGAGCAATGGACTCTTGAAGAAATACTTTCTGCCAATTATAAAAAAACCTGCTTCTGGTGTTGGTGAGTCTATTTTCGAAAGGATACCTGAAGAGCAATGGACTCTTGAAGAAATACTTTCTGCCAATTATAATTCGAAAGCAATGGGTGCTATTTCCAGCCATGTTTCTGGGAATATGTACAAGCTTATCACTAATGAAAGTGTTGCTAAAACTGCTTGGGATATTTTGCAATCACAATGTGAGGGAGCACCAAGTGTGAAAGCTACTAGGCTTAGAATCATAATGGATAGGTTTGAATTACTTCGAATGGAAGAGACTGAGGACATTGTCTCCTATGCTGCTAAGATCCATGAAATCTCCAATGAATGCACTAGCCTAGGAGAGTCAATTTCGAATGCTAGATTAGTAAGCAAAATCTTGAGGACCTTACCTGAAAGGTTCAATATCAAAGTGGCTGTTATTGAAGAAACCAACGATACCAACACTGTAGGATTAGATAAAATTGTTGGAATTTTGACAGTGTTTGAGCTAAATCTTGAAGCTCAACAAAAGAACAAGGCAATAAGTATTGCTCTTAAAAGTTCGGCAGCTATTCCAAAGGAAATAGCTGACCTTTCCTCTGAAATTAATGAATCTAATCTTGAGGAAGATGATGTGTCTGTAATCACCAAGAAGTTCAATTCTATTTTGAATAACAAAAGAAGAAACAAGTTTCCTAGAAAGAACTCTCAGGATTTAGAGAAACAAGAAAATAATCCTGATGAGGGGTTCAAAAAGAAAAGTTTTGATAACAAGAAATCCTCTGATTCTGTGCAATGTAGAGCATGTCGTGGCTTTGGTCACTTTGCTAATGAGTGTGCTAACACACTTAAGAAAAGGGGAATTAGTGACACTGCTGCTTCGAGTGATAGTGAGGATGATGAAGTATTTGCTAACATCTCTGCGTTTGAATCTTCCTCTGTCTGTTTTAATGCTTATACTGCAAATACAAAAGAAGAAATATTTTTTGAAGCTGATCTGGAGACGGATGTGGATACAGATGTGTACACATCCGAACTCACATCCGAGCAGACCTTCAACTGTTTCTCTGTAAAAGGAGATTCAGAAGATGAAGATATGTACATTCCCTATGAGGAACTCTTTGCAACCTATAAGGAACTACATGCTGATTGGATGAAGCGTATGGACAAAATTGAGGTACTTGCTAAGGTAAATAAGTCTCTTTCTAATAAATTAGTTGTTTGTGAAGATGAAAAAGCTAGACTTTCAAAAAAAAATGATGATCAAAAAGATACCATTGCCAAACTTGAAGTCCTTGTGACCAAGAAAGAAGTTGAGCTTGAAAAATTCAAAGATGAGTGTAAAAAAGCTGAAAGTACATTTACTAAGTTAAACAAAAGCAAAATGAAACTTGATGAAGCTATATCTATGGGTTAACTTAATAAAACTAGTCTGGGCTTTGAAAAAGGAAATTTTGTAAAGGAGGGATGTGAGGCTTCTACTTCAAAAAGTGTGAAAAATCAATTTTGAAAGAAAAACCATTTTTGAGTGAGAAAAGGCCAAGGAGAAGGCACTACATCTGTCATTACTGCTTTGCTCCTGGGCACATTAGACCCTTCTGTTACAAATTTAAGGCTGATAAGAAATCTGGTTACAATCAGTCTCAGATGTGTGAAAAGATGTATACACATCCGGACACACATCCAGGTAAACTGAGACCTCTGCACCACAAAAAGAAAGCTGAAAAACAGTGGGTGGCCAAACCAAGTGCTACCTGCAATATTGTTTACTCTTCCCTCAAGAGTAGTGTCTCTGGTTCTTGGTATTTTGATAGTGGGTGCTCTAGGCACATGACTGGGAATCAAGCTTTTCTAGTAGACTATGAGATGATTAGTGGGGGAAAGGTGAATTTTGGTGGTGGTTCTCAAGGCAAAATTATTAGGAAAGGAACTCTAGATATTGAAGGTCTCCCAAAACTTCACAATGTGTATCATGTGGAAGGTCTTAGGACTGATCTCATTAGTATAAGTCAGTTATGTGATGATGACTTATATGTGAAGTTTGATAAGAAGACAAGTGAGGTGTTTGATGAGTCTAACACATGTGTCCTCACTGGTCTAATATCATCTGACAATTGTTACAAGCTTTGTGATAATTTGTTTTGTTTAAGTTTTTCTGATGTTATATTTGATGATACTCTTGATCTTAAACCCAAATCTGCCAAGGATAATGTTTCAGGTTATCAACTGGAGTGGAAATCTGCTGATATAGGTGCTGGAGATACGGAAAGCACTGCAAAGGAAAAACAAGTAGATGTGTGTCCAGATGTGCAGAAGGATGTATCTGCAGATGTGTACACAACCGTTCCCACATCTGAACACACATCCACTCAAAGGACTGAGTCTGAAGTCAGTTCTTCAGATTCAGAGGGAGAAGCTATTTCTGAAAGAAACCATGTTGGGTTTGTTGATAGATCAGATGACATTTTGTCCAGAATTCAGAAAGATGACCCCATTTCTCAAGTGGTTGGTGAAATACATGATCAAAGGCAAACCAAAAGGAATGAGAAGGTAAATCACAGTTATTTGGATGCTTTATGGAGTCATACATCCTTATACTCCAAGGTATGTTGTTACTGCTTTGTGTCTAACATTGTAGGATACATTGACTTAGATTGGGCAGAAATTTTTTATGATAAAAACATTTGTGTTCGATGTTCCTACCTTGATAACATCCTCGATTCCTGGTATAGAAGGAGAAAAATTTATGTCTCCTTGTTCATAGCTAAAGCTAAATATGTTGCCCTTGGGAGTTTTTGCACACAATTGCTTTGGATGAATGAAATGATGAAAGACTATGGATTGAATAGCAAAATTTTGACTGCTTTTTATGATAACAAAAGTGCCTTGGACATATCTAAAAATCCTGTCCAACATTATAGAACAAAACACATTGATATTAGACATCATTTCATTAGGGATCTTGTAGAACAAAAAACTGTGTGTCTGGAATTTGTTGGGACTGAAAATCAATTGGCTGATATATTTACAAAGGCATTAGATTTGGAGAGATTTTTCTCCTTGAGGAAGTCTCTTGGTTTGTGTGATATCTAAGGTTGTGAGCACAAATGTGTCTCATATCCTCTAATACATCTGTATATTAGATTAACTGAAAAAAAAAATCATGCATTAGCACGAAATATCTCAGTGTGGTCACTTGGGAGTTTTCATCTTTGACATTGTTCTGATCACTTAATTGTGAGCACTTCCTGTTCTTGTTATCTTTTGATGACTTGATATAATCTTACTAGATATCTCACAGTGGTTGCTTTAAAAAATAAGTGAGAAACAGCTGCTTCACCCTTAGTATGAAGCCATACCATTGTGATCAAGTGATTCTCATAAGAAATCTTGAAATCAAACTTGACAAGATCATTGGGAAAAAGGGCTATCTTTGGGATCAAAGTAAAGTGAAAGCTACTCACAATACAAATATCCACAATAAAAAAAATGGGTGGATGTATCCTAGAGGCTGTGTAGATTGGATTATTGCTCATTGACTTTTTGTGATCTAAATGTGTCCACAAATGTGACTCACATCCTATGCCACATCTATGAGCTGAGATTTTTCCTTCACCTGAGTGTTTGCATCATGCTAGGCATACTGCATCTTTTAGGTCATATAGGAGCTTTGTAAATATACTAGTTAATTTATTTTCTTTCTTAATTTACTCCTTAGTTTAACATGTTTTTGATCTCCAATATCTCCCATGAAAGAAAAAGATGTGTATCAATCCAAATTTGAAAAGGAAGGACAATTTTGAAAGGGATTCAGTTTTGAAGAGATATGGCTGAAGTTTTTTGTTTCCATAAAAATCTGACAAAATCTTGTTTTATTTTAATCCCTAATTTTTTCGAAGGTTGTTGTGTGTGGATATCTCAAGGGGTTATAGCCGTTGGAGGGCTTCTTAGGTATTTTAGATGTGTGAAACCTTTTTGGAAAAGGAATGCTTGATTAAATTGGAAAGGGGGAGTTGTGAGTATTTATTAGGGCTCACATCCGTCCCATCCCCCATAAACCCTCAGTTAAACCCTTGTTCTTCCCTCGTAATTGCTCACAATCACACACATTGCAATTAATTATCCTTCTACTGTTCAACCTAACTTTGTTTTGCAGATTAAATGGCCTCTCATAATCAAATTCGTGAAGAAGAAATACTTGTCATTGAACCAATTTCAGTAGCCATAGCTGAAACCCCCATTGTCGCCAATCCTGCAAAATCCAAGTTTTTCGCTGAAATTCCACCTCCCTCATCCTCGTCTGGCTCATCCATGGAAGCTCCAACCTCAAAATCCCCTTCCTTGGAACCCTCGAATGCTCCATTGTCCCCTACAAACCCTAATCCTCCAACTTCTCTGGTTTCTCAACCATCAGTTGTAACTCCTACTTTGTCCTCTGTTCCTATTGTGGAAGCCCCATCATCTAAAAAGAGGAAACTAACTCCCTCGAAACCAATGGGCCACTTCATTAATCCTGCTCCCCCAAGGAACCTTCGTCGATCGCACAGGGTGCGAAAACTGTCAGAGGCTGACAAAGCCAAAAACCTCAAGAAACCTGGAGGTAAGCCATCATCTGCCATTCTTTGTGATGAAGAAGAAGAAGAAGAAGAAGAAGAAGAAGAAGAAGAAGAAGAAGAAGAAGAAGAAGAAGAAGAAGAAGAAGAAGAAGAAGAAGAAGAAGAAGAAGAAGAAGAAGAAGAAGAAGAAGAAGAAGAAGAAGAAGAAGAAGAAGAAGAAGAAGAAGAAGAAGAAGAAGAAGAGCAACCCCTTATTAGAACCAGGGCTCAACCCACTCCTCCATCCAATGCTCCTCCTTTTGTTGATATCATTGCCCCTGACATTGCTCCTTCTGATCCTGTTGATCCTACTCCTTCTGATCCTGTTGATCCTACTCCTATTGTTGCTCCTGAGGCTTCCCCTACTGCTGATAGTGATGAGGAACCACTTGTAAATATCCTCATGGAATTGAAGGGAAAGAAGAAGATGGTTGCTACTGACTTAGAGCCAATTGCTGAAGATGCTGTGGAATCTGAATCCAGCTATGAGAGTGATGATACTGCCTCTGATGAGAACTACAAACTGGGAAGAGCTGAGCTAGAACAAGAAAAGGAGGATCAAACCATTGATGCCCCCTCTGGTGATGAAACAGAAGCTGATTCTATCAAAGTGCCCTCTCCTGTCAAGGATGTGCCTATAGATGTGCACACATCCAGGCGCACATTCACCAGAAAGAAAGTTGAAAAGGGTAACTCTGAATCCCTCTCCATAACTCCTGCTTTTAAACCCATATCTCCTAAGTTTTTATTTAAGGATGCCTCTACTAGGCATACTCAAATTGTGAATAAGGCTTTTATTGTGGAGATGAAAAGGGATAGAGAGACTTTCTCCAAATTGGGTTTAGATAAGTTTTTTGAGGAGAGAGGTTTGTTTTTAACTGTTGATCACCCTCTTCCCTTCCTTCCCAAGCTGGTTTATGAGTTTTATGCTAATTTATCCAAAGGATTGGACAGACCATATTCCCCCATGTTTTACTCAGATTATATGAGAGGCAAGTTTATTAATTTTTCTCCCTCTGTGATAAATGATCTTCTTGGTTTAGATAATGATTTAGATCAGGTTTGTGATGTGTCTGAGGAAGAACTAGTGTCTACCATTACTCATGGAAAGTAACCTCTTAGCCCATCAAGCCAAAGGATTTAGGTAGTGGCTCTCTCACTTCCCTCTATTGTTTTCTCCATTCCATCTTAACTGCCAACCTTTGCCCCTTTAACAATAAAACCTCTGTCACTAGGGTTCAAGCTGATTTGTTATATAGGTTGGGTGCAAGGAAGAAAATCAATTTTGGTGAATTTATCTTTAGAAAAATCTGTGGATATGGAGAATCTCCCTCCAAGAAATGGTCTCTGCCTTATCCCTCTCTCATCTCTCAAATCCTAATAGCTCAAGGTGTGAAGCCTGAAAAGGGTGAGGTTAGGCTTGATAAGTTAGATCTGATTAAGGAGACCAAAACCCTCTTAGATGTCGAGTAAAGGTTTGTTGATCTTCCATTGGGTGTTGTTCCTGAAATTACTATGTCTGATGTGGGCACATCTGAACCCACATCTGAAGATCCATTTGCTGCCCAAATGAAGGACCTGGATGCTGAAATAGCAGCTGTTGAAGCTCTTACCTCTGCACTGAATGATCAAATACAATCTTCCAAAGCCTATGCCAACAACCTCAAATCTCTCAAGGACAGACTTATTAGGTGGCATGCAACTCTTTCTGCTCAAAAAGGGGGAGAAGGAAATGGTGTTGGTGGTGCTGCTGCTGATCTTTCATCTTGGAGAAGCTGGGAACTTTGAATTAAGGGGGAGAAGATTTGAAGATTAATTTTTGCTTTATGGTGGTTCTTAAAACAATTTTAATTTCTGTTTTAGTTTTTAAACATTGGTCTGTAATAACTTAAAACAAGTTGCTGCTGAATGGTTTGGTTTTACTTTTAATATAATGAACTGCTGGTTTTTGCTCTAATCTGTTGTATGCAGTTTTTGTGTGTGGATGTGTAAACACATCTGCACACACATCCATTCAGGGGGAGTCTTTGCTGTTGAGATCAAATCATAAATCTTTGGTTTTGACCAGTAAGTCCAAAATAGGGGGAGATTGAAAACGTGAGTTTTGGAAACAAAATGTGTTCCCTTATTTTCGAAATACTTCAAACATGGTAAGAAGATTTTGAGACTTTCATGAAAGATTTGTTATGTCCTACTTTGACAAGGATTTTGTAAATATAGTAAATATCTTTTATTTTATGTACATAGTTTTATATTAGGACTAACCTACTAACAATCTATTTCTTTGTGAGTGTGATTTATGTTTTCTTATAGGATTTGAGATCTCACAAAGGAAGAGTGTTGATTGAGTGAAGATCTTCTCCAACGTGCATATAAATACAAGGACATCAGCACAAGAGAAGACACGACTTGAAGAGAGAAAAATACTTTGTCTTCACAGTTTTTCAACATTGTTGTTTTAGGTTGTGAGTGAAGGTTGTGAGACACATCCGAACTCACATCTAGGTTTTAATCGAGTTTTTTGTTTTACTTCTGACTAGAATAGGACCTACTTGGGAAAGGGGTATTGTTCTTATCGTAGAAGGTGATTAGAACTTATTTAGTATTTTCGTCTTTTAGTGTTTCACTTATTCATAATTTTTGTAAGCATCAAAAGTTTTAATAGTGAAAAGTTTTTGGGCGTAAGCCTAGTTTGCTGATCTCAAGATCAGTAAGCGTATATAACCCTTGTGTTATTGTTCTTATTCTGTTTTATTCCGCTGTATTATCTGTGGATGTGTGGACAGTTGTGAGACACATCTGTACTCACATCTATTTATTGTTGAGTTGTTTGAAGCTTCCTAGCTACACGAAACTTTCAAACTTTTCCGAAACTTGGAAGGCAGGATGTATCGAAAAATCGATCTTCAAAGTGTTACAAGATAAATGGCTGGCTATCCCAAAAATACTTGTGTCCATGCTCCTCCTTTATGCAGGATTTATACAGAAGGGCGAGAAATAATATGAACCACATGTAAATCTTCTCTGTATCGTTCCTGTATTATTTGCTAAAAAGTTTGCAGCAGAATTACGATCAGCTGTTTTAATTCCTTACTTTGCAATGTAGATGGGTGCGGAAACATGAGAACTTGAGGCACCATAGCCGATGGAAGGAACGACAGTATCCATCCTTTTTTGACAGAATATGGACCACATGCATGTGAACCTTGGTTTACAAGTGATCTCAGAAGATACAATCCCCAAATGGCCACCACCCACCTGACGGGTACCAAGTAGAACCCAAACGCAGCAAAGAAGCAAGAGTGCTTGATGTACCAACGCCAAGGGAACAACAGCAAGCATCATGTTTTGACAGAATAAGCGTCTTCTTTGACGAATTTATTTGACCTTTTTGCTGAGTCTGTTGGGATGTGGAGTCAAAACCATGGATAAAGGAATTTGAACCGCGGTCGGAGGAGTTGGTGAGATCAAGGAGGATTCTTCTGCAGCAGATTTGTTTCCTATTTTGATTAGATCTCCTCTTGCATTGGTGATTCCTTTTGGTAGTAATATTTGGAAGGACTTGTGAAGAAAGAAGATTACTTTCTTGAGTAGGAATCCTTTTATTACTAGGATTTGATTTATTGTTCCCTATAAATACATGTGATAGCCTAGAGACAAATTGTAACATCGGAAAATATTAGAGAGAATATTTTGGCTTGGTAGCGCCCCCGGACGTAGTTGTTGTTGCAACGAACCGGGTTAACAATTCTTGTGTGTTCCTTTGTGTGTGATTTACTTTTCGTGTGTGTTGCCCCTATTACATCTCCATAGTTCGGTCCGTTTTCCGCTGCGTGGGCGTGATTTTCACAACAACTGGTATCAGAGCTCTTGGTTTTGTCGAATCATTGCTTGGGGTGTCTTTTGCTATGGATTTCTTGGGAGCTTTGGAGGATGGGAATAAGGTGGTGTTGATCGAAAAGTTTGATGGGACGGATTTCAATTTTTGGAAGACACAGATCGAAGACGTTCTATGGAACAAGGATTTGTATCTACCATTAAAATAAAAGTCGGATGACATAGAGGAAGCAAAATTCGAAATCTTGGATCGGAAAGCGTTAGGGCTTGTTAGGCAAACGTTGACCAAGGATGTGGCGAAGAATGTTTTGGAGGCGAAGACTACCATGGAGATGTTACAGATGTTGGCGAGCATGTACGAGGCACCATCGGCGGCGAATAAAGCTCATCTAATGAGGAAGCTGTTGAACATAAGGATGGTGGAGGGCATGTCGGCAACAAAGCATATAAGTGAATTCAAATCTACTGCGACCCAACTGTCTTCCGTGGCTGTTACTCTTGATGACGAGGTACTAGCATTGATTTTACTTTCTTCTTTGCCGGAAAGTTGGGATACGACTGCGATAGCAGTTAACGTTTCAACAGGAAAAGTGAAGCTGAAGTTTGCGGATGTCGTTGATGTGATTCTTGGCGAAGAAATTCGTAGGAAGAGCAAGGGTGGGACATCGGGGCTAGCACTAAATGTCGGTGAAAAGAGTAAGGGCAGCAAGAAGGTGATTACTTGCTACGATTGTGGGGAGAAGGGGCACTTTAGGAGAAGTTGTCCGAAGCGGTCAGGCAGAGCGAAGGAATTGAATGTTGCAGAGGAGTTAGCGGATGTATTAATCTTGGGTGGGAGCAGTTCAACGGATTCGTGGGTTTTGGATTCGGGCTCGACGTTTCATTCATGCACTAGTGCAGAAAGAATGGAGCAGTATGTTCCGGGTGATTTTGGGGTTGTTCGCTTGGGAAACGATCATCCTGTCAAGGTCATTGGAAAGGGGGTTGTTCGGGTCAAAGCAACGGATGGGACTGTTTTACGGCTACGTGATGTGCGACATATTCCGGATTTGAAGAGGAACTTGATTTCCATAAGGCAACTTGATAAGGAGGGTTGTGTGGTGACCTTCGGTTGTGGGACATGGAAGGTAAACCGCGGAGCTAGCTTGGTGGCTCGTGGCGGCGTGGAAAATATGTTGTATACCACATGCAACATGAATCGTTGGGGGAAACGAAGGCGCATCCCAATGATGAATGGTGGTGGCCGAGATCGCCATGGTGGGAGAAATTTCACTAAACGGTATGTTGATAGAAAATTGGGTAATGAAGTCGGCCGACGTGGAACCAATTTGGTCAACATGGGAGCGGGATCTAGAACGGTGATGCGATGGGTTGCAAAGAACACACAAAGGTTCCAAGCTTGTGATTGTGTGGGGCACGTGGATTCGCGCTGTTCAGGATCGATAGTTAGCAAGCAAGTGAGCGGGGATGTGCAGGGAGGATCATTCGGAATGAAGACTCGGAGCATGGTAGAACCGACAGTTATGTTGAAGCGTAGCTCAGCTTCAACTCACTTGGATAACTAGACAAGAGGCCGGGCGCTACCAACGCAATAGCTGGCCACTGAAATTTGTTTCAAGAGAGGTATCATGGATGGTTTGTCTCCAGGTGGGAGATTGTTGGGATGTGGAGTCAAAACCATGGATAAAGGAATTTGAACCGCGGTCGGAGGAGTTGGTGAGATCAAGGAGGATTCTTCTGCAGCAGATTTGTTTCCTATTTTGATTAGATCTCCTCTTGCATTGGTGATTCCTTTTGGTAGTAATATTTGGAAGGACTTGTGAAGAAAGAAGATTACTTTCTTGAGTAGGAATCCTTTTATTACTAGGATTTGATTTATTGTTCCCTATAAATACATGTGATAGCCTAGAGACAAATTGTAACATCGGAAAATATTAGAGAGAATATTTTGGCTTGGTAGCGCCCCCGGACGTAGTTGTTGTTGCAACGAACCGGGTTAACAATTCTTGTGTGTTCCTTTGTGTGTGATTTACTTTTCGTGTGTGTTGCCCCTATTACATCTCCATAGTTCGGTCCGTTTTCCGCTGCGTGGGCGTGATTTTCACAACAGAGTCCAGTTCAATTTCTTGTATTTCGAAAGAACAGCTGAGCTGACAGCTTAAAATCAGTTCTGCATGGCTCTGCACTTGCTTCGCTAAGAACTTTCCTTGATAAAGATTAAATGGGAGCATGCATATTCTCTTGATACTCCATGGAGATAGTTTGTATAACAAAGACGATAGCATTTTATGTGTTCGTCACGAATTTGGACTTAGTTTTCCACGCTCAATCCCACAGTTACAGCTTTGAGAATTGGTTTTGTAAAGCGAGTTTCCTACTAAATCTTAGTGCATTCTCAAGAGTCTAATTTGGGTATAATTTTTCTAACACGTGAGTTTCTTCTGATTCTTTAGCAATCTTGAACTAAGGTGTCATTTCGGCGTGCATTTTAATTAACTTTTGGACACCACTCACCAGTTCATGTTTCATTAGCCTGTCAAATTCAGCTATGCTTTCTTCGATGAGTTTTTCATTGATGATACCTCTTTCGACAGTGTGTTTTTGTAGCTTCGTCGAGGTCAAATCGTTCAGAATACAATAATCGGGGTTGGGCTACGTATTATGTCACATGAAAAATATTAAAAAATGAAATTGAAGGTCTTAGCTTTTAATCACCAGAATAAGTGGGATAAATAAAAGAAGAAGAAAGCAGATTATGTAGGAATATTAACTATAAATTCATTCAGTTTTCAATTGCACACAAGTCAAACTAAGCACGTAAAGTACATTAGGATATTACCCGCATCGAGGTATAAGACGGACTAGAACTTGGTATAAAAATCAAGCAGGGGGGGGAGAAGCAAACACGACCTTACTTGAACAGGATCTGTTCTATAGTGTCGTACCTCTGTATCTTAATTTCTAAGGAGACAGTGAACCTAAGTCTGGTGGATGAACCAATTTATAAAAGGAGAATATAGTTTTCTAATCTATGCAAATCATAATATATACCAAATACAAGGAGGAGAGGTAGATTAGGAAACTACATCAGATTTCCAAAACAGACTAGGAACAGATCGAGGCTTGAGGCGGGCGCCTGGTCATAGGCGAGGCGGGTGCCTGGCTTGCAGTAGCAATGGCCGTGTGAGGCAGGCCATGAGGCGGCCGCTTGGCTGGGTGAGTGGCGAGCGCCTGGGCGGCAATAGGTCCTGCCTTGTCGAGCCAGCCTTGAGGCGGGCGCCTGTCTTGGTGTGAGGCGGGCGCCTCAGTATCAGTAACATCCGCCATGGTTTGGTTTCCTTTAGTAACATCAATGGCTTCATCCTTGATACGCCCCCGCAAGATGGACGTGGAGAAGGCCAATCTTGGAAATAAGATGTTTGAATCGTATACGAGGCAGTGGTTTCGTTAGAACATCAGCTAGTTGATCCGAACCGGAAATGTGTTGCACACGGAGGGAACCGGACTGAATTTGCTCACGAACAAAGTGAAATGAGAGGGCGACATGTTTCATACGAGAGTGAAAGACCAGGTGTGCAGAGTAGGTTGTGACACCAAGGTTATCACAGGTGTAGAACGTGACGGAAACCCAAGCTCAGTAAGTAAGTTCCCAACCCAAGTGAGTTCAGCTGCAGTGTCAGCGATTGCCCGGAATTCGGCTTCAGTGGTGGACCGAGCAAGGGCACGTTGTTTCCGTGAAGACCAAGTGACCGGGTTTTTACCCAGATAGACAAGCAAGCCCGAAGTGGATACGAAATCATCTTTGTCACCAGCCCAATCCGCATCACAGAATGCATGAAGAGAGGGAGGGGACCTTGCAAAAATCTAAAGACCAAGGTGCATAGTGCCATGAAGGTAGTGTAGGAGACGCTTCAGTGCAACCCAGTGAGAAGGTTGGGGATTTTGTATGAATTGCGCAAGCTTGTTGACCGAGAAGGCAATGTCAGGATGAGTGAATGATAAGTATTAAAGTCCACCAACAATAGCACGATAGGAGGTAGAGTCAACAGCTGGAGTGGCATTGGACCTGGTGAGAGGTGGTGATGCTACCATGGGAGTGGGAAGCGGCTTGCAGTCAAGGATGTATTTGGTTTGGGAGAGGAGGAGCCCATTGTGGTTTGGAACGACTTCGACACCCAAGAAGTAGGACAAGGGGCCAAGTTCCTTGAGGGAGAATCGGTTGGCTAGGTTGGAGATAAATGACTGAAGTTGGGAGGGAGAAGGTCCGGTGACAATGATATCATCAACATAGACTAGTAGGTAAATTGGGGATGGAGATCTGTTGAAGATAAACAGAGAAGGATCGGCTAAGGAGGGGTGAAAGCCATATGTGGTGAGGTAGGTTTTAAGTTCTTGAAACCATGCCCGGGGAGCCTGTTTGAGACCATAGATGGCTTTTGACAAGCGACAAACAAAGGATGGGTTGGTGGAGTCCTCAAATCCGGGGGGTTGTATCATAAAAACAGTTTCAGAGAGAGTACCTTGAAGAAAGGCGTTATTGACATCAAGTTGGCGAAGGGGCCAATGGTTAGTTGTGGCAAGGTAAAGGAGTAGCCGAACTGTGACTGGTTTGACAACGGGACTGAAGGTTTCTGTGTAGTCAACACCGGGTTGTTGGTGAAAACCTTTGGCGACAAGTCGGGCCTTGTATTTCTGAATGTTGTTGTCGGGATTATATTTGATGCGAAATACCCACTTGCATCCGACAATGTTATGGGCTGAGTTAGGTGGAACCAAGGACCAAGTGTTGTTGCGGGTTAGAGCTTTGAATTTTTTAATCATGGCGTTGCGCCAATGGGGAATGGATAAGGCTTGTTTGGTGCTGGTGGGAAGGCTTGTGGGAGAGGTGAGGAGGGATAGGTTGGCATACTTGGGGTTGGGTTTGGTGATGCCATGGAATAGTCTAGTGGTGATAGTGCAGGTGGGAGGTGGAGGGGATGGAGGGTTGGGAGTGGTTGGTGTAATATCAAGCTGAGATGGGGGTGGGGTTTCATTAGGGGTGGGAATTGGAGAAGGATGAGTTGGGGAGGGAGGAGTGAGGGGAGGAGGAGGGGGTGGGATTGGGGGGAGGTGGGATAGTGGATGTGGTGTCTATAATGGGAAGGAACAGGGCGTGCCATTCGAAGGGGAGGGGAATGGAAGCGGTGGGGGATGTGATGGTGAGGGAGTTGTATGGGAAGGTGGTTTCAACAAAGCGGACATGGCGGGAGGATTAGACACGATGGGAGGTGGGATCAAGGCAGTAATACGCACTTTGCGTGGGTGAGTAACCAACGAAGATACAGGGGATGGATTTTGGGTCTAGCTTATGGGTGGTGTATGGGCGAAGCCAGGGATAACAGAGGCAACCAAAGCTACGTAACTTGGTGTAGTTTGGAGGGGAGCGGAAAAGGCGGAAGTAGGGGGAATCATTGTTTAGGGTGGGGGTAGGTAATCTGTTTATGAGGTAGGTGGAAGTGGTGAGAGCATAGGGCCAAAGGGTGAGGGGTAGGTTGGCATGGGAAAAGAGGGTGAGGCCCGTTTAAACAATGTGGCGGTGACGACGTTCGGCGTACCCGTTGTGTTCAGGAGTGTGAGAGGGTGTAGTGAGGTGGGTGATGCCGTTTTGGCCAAGAGTGGGTGTGAGTTTGAGGTATTCACCCCCGTTGTTGGAGTAGATTTGAATGATGGGACGTTTGAAGTATTTTTCGACTAAAGCTTTGAAGCGGAGGAAGGTATTGTAGGTGTCGGATTTGTGTTTGAGAGGGTAAAACCAAATGTATTTAGTGAAGTGATCTACAAAGATGACATAATATTTAAAGTTGTCGAGTGAGTGAATTGGAGAGGTCCATACATCCGAAAAATGAGGTCAAGGGGAGCATGAGAGACAAGAGTAGAAGATGCAAATGGCAGCTTGTGACTTTTATTAATAAAGCAAGAATTACAAGGAGGTAAACTAGAGGAAATAGATAACTGAACTTGCTGCGTAATAAACTAAGAACGGGGGAAGAGGGGTGCCCTAATCTATGATGCCACAGCTGCGATGAGAGAGAGCTTGAATGGGCGGAGGGTGCCAAATGTAGACGCCATCCTTAAGGTTTCCATGAATAAGTGTTTGACTCGTGGCTTTGTCCTTGATAAGAAAAGAAGAATGTGAGAATTCAATGATGGCATTGTTGTCACGACAAAATTGAGACACTGATAGAATATTACGAGTAATGAGAGGGACATGTAAGACACTATTAAATTTAAGAAGAGAGGAGAATGTGGGGAGAGAGAAGGAACCTATGTGAGAGATCGGAAGAGAAGAACCGTCACCGATAATGACATCGTCACTGCCATTGTAGGGTGTGTGAAGGGCAAGGTTGGAAAGATCATTGGTGATGTGGTTGGTTGCACCACTATCGATAAGCCATGAGGGAGGGGGAGGGGGGTTGGGATGGGGTGCGGTGTGGGCTTGTGGGTTGGGGTTTGGATTTCGATTTAGGCGATGAAGGGGGGGAAGTTTACGATGGGGTGGTCGCGCTTGAATTGGCGACATTGGGAGATAACATGTCCAATGTTACGAAAGTATTGGCACTTGTCGTTAAAAGGGCGGGGTGAGAAGTTCGAGTTGTGGGACGGGGAGGAATTGGTGGTGCGGTAAGAGTTACGGTTAGGTGATGGACGGGTGTGGGCGGTGAAGGCGGTGGTGGGTAGAGGAGAGGTGGCGGTGGATTGTTTTAGGGTGAGTTCATGTTGGATGAGCTTTTCGTGGAGGGCTTCAAAGGAGATGGGATTGTCTCGGGCTCAGGTGGAATCAATGACGGGTTTGAAGGTTTCATAGTCCAAACCTTTTAGGATGGTGTAGATAATGTCCTCGGAGTCCATGGGTTTTCCAAGGATGGATAGCTTGTCGGTGTAGGATTTGACGGCATTCATGTAGTCGGAGATGGATAGTTGGTTTTTGGTTAGGTTGGCAAGGTTGTCTTTTATTTGAAGGATATGGCCACGGGAGGGGTTGGCATAGGTGGTTTTGAGGATGGTCCAAGTTTCGTGAGAGGTTTTGGCTTGGTAAAGTAGGGGAGCAATGGCGGGATCTAAGGTTCCTATGAGGGCTCCAAGGATGAGACGATCTTGGCGAGACCAAGTGATGGCTGCCGAATTAGGGACAGTTGTGGTGGTGGCTGGTTTGGCCGGTTCATCGTCCGTTTCAACGATGGCTGGGGTGGTGGTGATGATATCCTCATTGGGTTTTGGGTGGGTGCCATCGACAAATTTCAAGAGATCGAGGCCGAAAAGGAAGGAGGTTATTTGGTATGCCCATGTGAGATAGGTTAAGGGGGTGAGGGTGCGACAATAAGATAGGTTGACCAAGAAAAGGGGTTGGTCGGGTTGGGTAGCGTTTGGAATGGTGGAGGAGGCTCCGGCCATTTCCATGGTGGGGTGGGGTGGGGCTGCCGAAAATTAGCAAGGGTTTGGGATTTTGGGACTTGAATCTTATTGCTCTGATACTATGTAAGAGTTTGAAAAGCCTTGGCTGTTTATTCACAATTGTGTCAATATATATAGTTACAATATGAGAGTCCTAACTATACAAGGATTGTGAAATTCAATCTATACAAGGAGAATATAGTTTCCTAATCTATGCAAATCATAATATATACCAAATACAAGGAGGAGAGGTAGATTAGGAAACTACATCAGATTTCCAAAACAGACTAGGAACAGATCGAGGCTTGAGGCGGGCGCCTGGTCATATGCGAGGCGGGCGCCTGGCTTGCAGTAGCAATGGCCGTGTGAGGCAGGCCATGAGTATAAATATGTTAATAAAGCATGAACATAAAGTTGAATTGTATGAGAATAATCAAAATTTAATTATATTTTGTTGAGTTGCACACTAATATCATCAAAGTATAACTATATTTTTGGATGTGGGATTGTTTTTATCGACGCTGCAAGCCTGCGCTTCACGTTTGACACAGCATTGCAGGAGCGCAGCGCAGTATAGAAACGGTTGTTTAGTTATTTCCCCATAGCCACTCTATCCTCCAAAGTCTTTTTCTGCACCCGAAGACGTAAACTGGTGAAGGGTACATATCATTATAAAGCTAGTGGCATTAGAATTCTATTCTTTTGATCAATGAACTGACCCTGCTGAGCTTCTTTAGTTTCTATTCTACATTTCACAATGACTGTTTATATTACACAGCCAGCACACTAACATGAATGAACTCACACAAACAATCACACAACACACTGTAAGTGCTTGCATTCTTTTCTTTTCTTTATTTGCTTCTTACTTTCCATGTCTGTTTATGTTGTGAAATCATCCTAAAAAGATGCAGGCAGCATACAAGATTAAGAGCTTGGTTCATTGCTACGTAATCTTTGGATCAAAGAAAACGAATGAGGAAGGGTTCTGCTTTTATTGAAATTCAAAGTGTAATTAAATAATGGGTTTTGAAAATTGGTTTATGAAAATAGTTGAATTGTAGGGACATAGAAGAAAATTTGGTTTGTGAAATTCATAGTGTAATCAAACAAGTATTTCATCAGTTTTTAAGCAAAAGATTATGAGAATGATAGTATTTAAGAACACAACTTGTCATTTTCACAATCACACCACATCGGCTTCGATAGGAAAATACTTGTTTTATTACACAATTTAGACAGCAGGTTAAGAAACAATAATGATCTCATGTAAATTTTCTCCGGATCATTCCCATTTTGCAGGAGAAAAATTTGCAGCAAACTTATGATCAGCTATTTGGAATAATTAGTAAAATATGCAACGTACTTTACCCTAGTTTTCAATAATTTTACTCGTTGGTGACATGCATGGGTAACGTACTAGATAAGTGAATCTCGATATCTCACACCTCATGGGATTAGTGTGGCTATGCATAATGGGTATTTGATAACCCTCACAAACGAATGACCAAACTCTTATCCGCGGTCATTTACACACAAAACAAAGATATGTTTTACGTGAGAATAAAATGCCCATTGCCGCCGCCCTAGATTCCCATGCACCAAATGACCCCTAAAAGCTTGGTTGAGTGATCTATTGTCTGGGGTTTGTTAGGCCTTGTATTGGGGTTTATACTACCTCAAGTAGTTCTAACTTCATATCCACTTACTGTTGGTGCTTGCCCAACTATATATCAATCACTTTAATTCTAAGAAGAAATATATTTGCAATGTAGCATGAAGTCGTTGGTGGAATATGAATGCAGTTGTTTGTTGGGGAACGTGATGGTCTCGTGCTGAGGCAGTTGCTAGCTTCGAGAGGAATTATGGTGAGACTTCTCAACTTTTCTGATGAGCCCGGATCTACTGGACCGGGCCCGCGCTCGGTCTAGTCCAAGGAACCAGTGACGTAGCAGTTCCTAGACCGCTGGAGGGAAGACCGCGGACAAATAGGCCCTTGTGGTCAAGACCGTGTCCCTCCTCGGTTCGTCCCCGTCGAGGACCCTTGGAACCCTGCTCGCTGGATCTGTGCCCGCATGAGTCATGCCCGCATCAACCGTGCTCGCGTCATATATCTTTGACTGCGGGCACAACGTTGACCGCGGGCACATGCTGCTTCCCGGTTAATGTCAAGCCTTACTGAGCAAGTTAGCTTACTGGCTCTGACAGGCCACTTGCCGGCTCCCCCATCACGCATTCAATGCGGCTCAGTCCGGCGCCTACTATTCCATTTAATGCAATAAGCCGGCTACACGGCTCATGTCCCTTTCAGCCATGTCCCCTGGACAGTCAATGTTCCCTCCCTGACAGGACCAATTAGCTGCGGACACGTGTAGCTGGTCAAATACCAAAGTGCCCCCTAGGGCTGATCTCATTGCTTACCTCAACAAGCACCATGGCATTGCCTATAAATAGAAGGCCTTTACCCCCTTGGGCAAGGTAAGTTCCATATACAATTGAGTAAGCTCTTTTACTCTCTTAACCTAAACACACACACTCCAAAGGTATTCAAAGCCTTATTACTCAGTATTCTTACTCTCACACCCGAGGGCCTGAGTTGGAGTAACATCCAACTTTGACCTTAACGGTGCTTGTTTGTGTTGTGATCTAGGTACACAAAACCACCAAATATATCCTAGCCAGATATCCTTGAACCGCTCCTGACCCCGAAAAGCTGTGGCGTCATCAGTGGTTCCATTGCCGGAAAGCGACTTTCTTTCGTTTCTCGTTAAAAAATCTTTTGTTTTCAAGGCACCTCACGTGTCCTAAACAAATTCAGTGCCGAAAGGCTCTTCTATTTTACATCACTAAGTTTTTTCCATTTAAAACTTTTGTTTTCGTACACACCTTGTAGTCTAAACAACCGACTCGCCAAAAGACACTTCTTTTCGCTTGTTTTCGTCTTTTCCGAGACATGTCTCAAATTACGAAAAATGCCGGTCATTTGACCATAGAGGAGGAGAACCAAGCCGAACCCTCCAACAACAATAGAGAAAGGCAAACCAACTCGTCTTCAATGTAATGGGGGCCCATTCTCGCTCAAAAATCCCCACTCAACGAGTTCTCCACCGGTTAACCGAGGAAGCCCGTGCCGAGAAAGCCCAAGCCCTACTAAACACTAGCCCAAAACTCCCCAAGCTCGCATAAAAACACCAATCGACCACCCCACTTTCCCCTTAACAAATCCCGAGAAGGAAGGAAATCCTAGCCTCCAAATCCAAACCGGTCGCGGAGGCCATGGCCATCAACGACGCGGAGATGGAAATATTTGAAATAGAGGCCAATGGAGGGCTACAGCCTCCCAAGGGTCACAAAGGTTCTCCCAACGAGCTCCCGCTCACTCACTTGCTAGTCAAGCTGTGGGGGCAAACCGGGTTGACCCAGCCCTTGAGCGCGGACAGCCGGCCAGACGGAGCGTGGTGCATGTAGATGATAGCGAGGAAAGGGGGGAAGAGGCACAGTCAAATCGCCGTGCGAAGTCCAAAGCCAGACCCTTGGCTCCGGCCAAGGAGAAGGCCGTGGCTCCACGAGCTAAAAGCAAAAGGTTGATGATCGAGCCCCGAGTTTGTGGAATTCATGCAGAAGATGTGGAAACCCATCGAAGGCCGCCCGTAAGTGTGGCCGCACTATGGACGCCTTCGCCGATAAAATTGCGCGGGCACCGATCCGAAGGGCAAACCCCCTGCATGGACACCTATGACGGATCCAAAATGCCAAGAGTCATATGGGAAGATTTGAGGGCCGATGGCTTTATTCTCCGCGGATGAGTCGGTGATGTGCAAAGCCTTAGGCTGCGACCTTCACTGGCAAGGCCCTATCTTGGATGCTAGCCCTCAAGCCCCGGTGTATCCAAATCATTCGCCGCCCGTAGTCCTCTTCCTCAATGCCTTGCTGGAGCAGGTGTGCCCGCTAGACCAAAGACAGATCTTGTCCGTGTCAAGCAGGCACCAAATGAGCCTACAAAAGATTATATATCCCGGTTCAGGAAGGTGAGCGAGGAGATTGTGGACCTGGACGAGAGTGATATCAGACTATGTTTTGAGGGCGGCCTCGCAACTCCTTCCTCAAAATGAATTTTGCCTCCAAAGAAACCTAAATCGATGGAGGAAATGTATGAAAGGGCCTCGGCCATTGCCTCCGCCGAAGAGCCTAGTGTGCCCGCTCCACGAGCTTCGCGAAAGAAAGGATAAGCCAAGTCCAGGAGACCACCCCAGAGCCTCGCTCATACCAATAATCGTGGCAAAAGCAGAGGCCGGGGATCGTAAAGGCTCAAAATAGCCGTGGCCGAAACAGTTTACACAGAGCTCACCGACCCAAGGGTGGTGATCATGAGAGCCTCAGACTTTCCTCCTCCTCCCCCCATGCTTCGAAAGCCAAATGAGAGGAGTAGACTTAAATTCTGTGAGTTTCACAACGACCACGGGCACGGAACCGAGGATTGTTTCCACCAAGCGAGTAATCCAAATAGAAAATTAATAACGGGAGCTAACCAAGTGGGTTAAGAGAAACAATACGCCCCCAATAACAATGATCAGCGGGCACGACACACGCGGGGACCAGACAGAATGAAAGAGATAATAATGATGACGATTTTGGGGACTATGACATTAACTTCATTGGGGAGGAACCTCCCACTAGTAGGCGCTGTCTCTCCAAATTCGGACATTAGAGAAGGTTTTCTCCATCCCCGCCCGGCCCCGGAGGAAGAGCAGAAATTGGGTTCAAAAGGAGTGAACTTGCCTCCACCCTTTTTCATTCCACACGCCCACTCACCCTCGAATGAGAATCAACCGGCAAACATAGGCCGTGTGTTGGTAGATACTGGAGCTGCCCGCGACATACTCTATTACCATACTTTGATCGGAATGAGAATGACGGAAGCACATCTCACTCCATATGCGGGTATGCTCGAAGGCTTCACAAACCACGCTGTAAGGGTAAAGGGGACGATTGTGTTTGACGTAGCTATTGGAGAAAACCCATGCGTAAGACGGCCAAGATAACTTTCATGGTGGTCGATCTTCCTTCCCAATACAATGCCATTCTCGGCGTAATCGCCAGCCGAATTGGGAATAGTTGCGGTCCGTCCCCCACCAAAGGGTGAAATTTAACACCCCGCGGGGTTGCTACCATCAAGAACCAGCCCGGGAGATTCCTCCGAGCACTGGAGGAAAAAAGGAAAGAACAGAAAGGCCAGACATCCTGCCCGCAGATAGATGGCGAGGACAAAAATATAGAGGGAAAGGGCGAGGACAAGTCAAAGAAGGGGAAAGCCCTTGCACTACCGCCGCCACCCGTACCAATTGGCATGCTTTCTTTCCATTCCACAAAGGTGGAGCTCAAAATGAGCGTAAAATCAAAGCGCTTGGTCGCCCTGTTGAGGGAGGATATATTGATCGAGGAATAGAGGGGGAAATTGACCGTGAAATCGTATATTCAATGGCAACACTGACCGAAGCTCAGGTCAACCCCCCAACTATTGTCATTGATTCCCTGCACAATCGTGAAATCAGCGACCTTCAACCTAACGACGAGCTCGAGGAGGTGGTAATCAATCCCCACTTCCCGAGCAAACAAGCTTAAGGTAGAGGCCGGAAATTCACAATGAGGAAAGAAGGATACTTATTGAGTTCCTTAGAGCAAATTGCGATGTGTTCGCTTGGAGGGTGGAAGATATGCAAGGCATCGCCGAGGACGTGATCCTCCATAAAATCAACGATGACCCCTCCTTCAAAAACATTCACCGTAAATCCGTATATTTCTCCCTGAGAAAGAGATTGCCATCAAGGAAGAGGTGGAAAAGTTGCTAAAAGCGGGGATAATAAAGGAGATCTCCTACCCCAAGTGGCTGGCCAATGTGGTCATGGTTAAGAAATCCAATGGCAAATGGAGGATGTGCGTTGATTTCACCGATCTCAACAAGGCATGCCCCAAAGATTGCTTCCCTCTTCCTCGCATAGACAGATTGGTGGATTCTATAGCCGGACACAGAGTTCTAAGCTTCATTGATGCCTACTCCGGCTACCACCGCATCCGTATGGCTCCCGAAGATGTCCGCTCTGTAGCCTTCATTGTCGCGGCAAGACATACCGCTACACTATGATGCCCTTTGGGCTAAAAAATGCAGGAGCCACATATCGCCGCATGGTCAATCCGGGTCTTTAAAAACCAACTAGGCGTAAACTGGAGGCCTACATTGACGACATGGTCATAAAAACTAAGGAAAACTCCCACGAGCTCGATGTGGAGGAAACCTTCAAAAACTTGCGCCATAACAAAGATGAAGCTAAACCCCCTTAAGTGCGCTTTCGGGGTCAAGGCGGGCAAGTTCCTCGGATTCATGGTCAACCAAAGAGGGATACAGGCTAATCCAGAGAAAATCCAGGCCCTATTAGACATGAAACCTCCCGCCCGCGTGAAGGATGTACAAAAACTCAATGGTCGCATCACCGCACTTGGCCGCTTCATCTCGCGGTCAGCAGAGAGATGCCTCCCCTTCTTCAAAACTCTCAAAGGGGGGAAGAGAGCTGATGAATTTACATGGAGCACCGAGTGCCATCGTGCTTTTGAAGAAGTCAAGACATACCTCGGGCAAAACCACCTCTACTCAGCCAGCCTATGTCCTGAGAAGAGCTTTTTCGTATTTAGCCAAGTATCGATCCGGGCAAGAAATGCTCTTGTAAGGGAGGAGAATAACTCCCAAAAACCAGCTTATTATGTAAGTAAGGCACCGTCCGCCGTAGAAGGGCGTTATCTTAATATAGAAAAGTTAGCTTACGCCTTGCTTCAGATCCGCCGAAAATTAAGAGCCTACTTTTCTCGCACATCCTATAACCGTACTAACGGAGGCCCCGCTTAGAAAGGTTTTACATAAACCGTAGTCCTCGGGAAGAATGCTAGCTTGGTCTATAGAGCTCACCGAGTTCCAGCATCACCTACTCCCCGAGAAAGACAATCAAAGCGCAGGCCTTAGTTGATTTTGTAGTAGAATCATCATTCAAATTAGCGGACAATGACCTCGGAAAAGAAAGCGAGCGTAATCGAAGATGACCCAAAAAGCCCGAGCACGTAAATTGTTCAACCAAGGGAGCGTCCGTAAGAGGTGTGGACTTTATATGTGGACGGCTCCGCGAGCAAGTTAATCGCTGGAGCGGGCATACTTCGATTGCACCCCGCGGAGAAATTCATGAGGGCCTTGAGGTTCAAGTTCGAGGCATCAAACAATCAGCCGAATATGAAGCGATCATAGCGGGCATGGAGCCGGCAAGAGACTTGGGAGTTCAGAATATTGAGATCAATAGTGACTCTCACCATAGTTAATCAAATTAGGGGGAGTATGATACTATCAACCCAAGACTAACTCGCATCGTGACCTCGCAAAACCCTCATCAAAAATTTCACTTACTATGAGCCGAACCAAGTCATGAGAGAGGACAATGTGGAAGCCGACCTCCTCTCAAGAATAACCGAGCAAGAAATTGGTGAGTTGGAGACAAATTGCCAGATTGAATTCACGGAGAGACCTCGCTATAGATCGAATACGTATAAACAATATTGAGGATCAAGTAAGGGACTGGGTGGATGAAATGAAGGATTACATCGAGAAGCAAACCCTCCCCGAGGATCCAAGAAAGGCTAGAGCCATCGTAACGGTGTCCGCGAAATACCTCGTCCTCGATGGGGTGCTTTTTCGGCGATCATTCACCAAGCCTTTACTAAGATGTGTTAAGACTCACATGGTCACCAACTTACTCTATGAGGTTCATGAAGGAGTTTGTGGCGGACATCCAGGTGCTCGCACCCTCTCAGACAAGATCAAATTCCAAGGATTCTTTTGGCCCACAATGAGAAGGGATGCGCAGGAGTATGTTAGAAAATGTGATAAGTGCCAGAGATTTGCGGACATCCCTAGACTACCATCAACAGAGCAGACTTTGGTAGTACCATCGTGGCCGTTTGATACGTGGGGGATAGATCTTATTGGACCATTTCCAACGGCTAGAGGAAGCATCAAGTATGCTGTGGTGGCCGTGGATTATTTTACCAAGTGGACGGAAGCAAAGGGCTTGGCCACCATTTCCGAGGATAACACTATCAGTTTTGTCCACGACCACATCTATTGTCGATTTGGGGTTCCCCGAGCAATAATTTCAGATAATGGCACCCAATTCTCCGCAAAATTCACTGCTGAATGTGTGAGAATGAAGGTGCAACACCGTAAGTCCGCAGTTGCCTATCCTCAGGGAAATGGTCAAGCTGAGGCTGCGAACAAGCTAGTCCTAACTGCCTTAAAGAAAAATTTGGAAGGACGAGGAGGACGTTGGTTGGACGAGCTCCAGATCGCATTGTGGGTTGTCCGCACCACGATAAGAAATTCAACGGGAGAAACTCCCTTCTCGCTCACGTATGGGTCAGAGGCAATGGCTCCAGTTGAGGTAGCCCTACCCTCGTACAGAGTCACATACTTCGACGAGTCTCAAAACGAGGCAAATGTAAGATGTGACCTGGACGATCTCGAAGGAAAGAGAATGCGGGCACATGAACAAATGGTGAACTACAAATAAAAAGCGAAGAAGCATCATGATAAAAGAGTAAATAAGAGGAGTTTTTCGCTTGAGACTCGGGTACTCGAAGCGTAGAAGTCCAAGGGACCCAACCCGGTTTCAACAAGCCGTCCCCGAAATGGGAAGGTCCATATGAGGTCACAAAGATAGTCAAAGAGGGCACCTATATGTTGCGACCAAAAGAGGGAGAAGAGCTTAAGCACTCCCGGAATAGCGACCACCTTAAGAGATACTTCTTTTGAAGTCTTTGTAATTTTTGGAAGGAGTATAGACTATATATATATAAGGGAGAAGTTATCATCATATTTTGATGCAAAAATCAATTCCCACCAAACCTCAAAAGCTAAGGTGGATGCCCGCGTGCGGATGCCAGCTGAGTTCAAGAGCCAACATATGAGCTCCTACTTACCGATGCGCAAAGATCTAAGGATCCGCATGCCTATATATGTACAAAGATCCATTACGATCCGTACTATGATCGCGGGAGGACTCTCTCCCGCTCGCGTAACACCACCAGGAAAAAGTGGATATAGATGAACGTAGGTACAAAGGCCATGATGCCCGTGCCTACGGACTCTAGTGGGGACAATGACCTAAGTCCGGACCCACTAATTGCGCGAAGGACCTCGTTAGGGCCGTTACTCGCATGCCCGTATGTGACAAAGGCCTACATATAAGCCCGTTCACCGTATCGCCACGAGACCCTCACGAAAAACCTTAGGGAGTTTTGAATAAAGGGTCAAATAAGTGAGAACCTCCAATAAGGGGATACAGATGCCAGGGTTAAAGGGCCTCTATGCTAAAATATGCTCCTACTTTTCTCATTACGGACAATAGCCTCACGGCCACCTTCTGCATGCCCTATGAAAGTATGCTTGCCTTGGCTACTTTTGACTTACACCACAGCTCGCAAGGCTGGGAATAAGTGTAAATGGATGAGAGTGATCAAACTAGTTTAACAAAGCCAAATAGACAAACTGGGGTCAAGACCCCTAACTTTGCCACAAGGCTAAACAAACGCGATCATAGAAGAATAAGGCTGACTCTCACAAAAAACCTAAGGGTTTTGAATAAAGAGTTAGGAAAACTCAAAAAATGCGGGCAAAGGGCCTACTAAGCCGCCGCCCGCGTAAGGAGAGTATAAAGTTAATTGCAAGTCAAAAACGCTGGAAAAAGTGGTAAGGCAAGAATGCAAGTATTAAGATGCTCGAAGATTGCCAAACTACTCAAAATAGCCTACGAGACAAACAATTAAGATAAAAATAAAGGAGCCAAGTTGAGAAAAATGCTTCTATTTATATTAAGAAAGTATTTACAAATTCCTACACTATTACAAAAAGAGATCCTATTCTACTACAACAAGAAAAAGCAAAAAATCCTAAACTATAGGAGCTTGGTCCTTGGCCGCATCTCGCAGCCTCCCCGGCCGCACCATCTCGTGCCCGCTTCGAAGTTGGAGTTGGAGAAGGAAGACGGGTCATCGAATCTCTCGTTATAGGGTCGAGATGGGCTCGCAGAAGCCGGAGCCGGAGCCGCCCGCGATGGAAAGAGGTCTCCAAGGGCCGGTCCCCCGGAAGAACCCGAGCTGTGGCATCCCCCAAGGATAAAGGGTTGTCCCCGAAGCGCAGAGCATCCAGCCGGAGATCACCCGAGGGCGCCACTTCGGCCACCGGGGCGTAGAGGCCGCTGCAGAGAGATCCAAACCCTTGACCTCTTCCTCGGACAGAGGAACTAGCGCATGCCCGGGCACACACTCCGCATCGCAGCAACCAGCTGAGCCAATTACGGCCAACCGCCGCACGGAGAACATGCCCGTGGCCGCGAAGTTCCGGATTTGTGTCCGGACACCCGCCTCGTACCGAGCCAAGCACTCCGCGGTGAACCGGTCGAGTTCTTATACTCCTCTACAGCCTTCCTCGCGAGCCTCGGCCAAGATCCTCTCCCTCTCCACTCAAACCGCGTAAGGGGTAGCAGCCTTCGGAGAGCTCATCGGCCTTAGCCTCCGTGAGTTTGACCGACTCCTCCGCAGCCTCCCAGCTTGGTTGCGAGCTCTTCATTTCTTTGCTCCAGCCTGGTCTTGTGCCCGCGGAGCTCATTCCGCCGACCCTTTGCCTTTTCTAGGCTCGCTCCACTTCGGTCACCCGCTCCCGGAAGCCCTTCGCATCGGACTCCATGGTCGCGAATTCCTTCTCCTTGGCATCCAGAGGGAGCTCGGTAGTACCCACCTTCTCCCGGGCCTCGCTCCAGCCATGGAGTTTGCCCGCCAGTCCTTGGTATTGTTGGCAATCTCGACAGATCGTCACAAGTCTCCCTGAGCCTCATTGCCTTGTTGCCCACCTGCGAGGAAGAAAGTCAGAATTAGGTGGAAAATCAAAGGCTAGGTGAGGAAGCCGGAAGAAAGGTCCCTACCTCAGTAAGGGCAACCCCAATATCCCCCATCAAGGCTGACGGGTTCTCCTTCTCAGCCACCTGGTGGTAGAAGTCAGGGGCAAAGAGCCGGTTGATCAGCCCAATGCCCACAGCAGAATTTTGGGCAGACCGGGCGTACAGATCCACCCCAGTAATGGCGGGCACGTCCCCCACCTGCTTCCTTTTCTCCCATGCCTCCTCGCGGGTGGCCAGGGAAGAAATCGGATAGGCAACCGAGCAAATTGTCCCCGCGGCGGAGGGAGCAGTAGTGGAGGTAGTGGCAGCAGTTGGAGGGCTACGGCTAGGGGTATCCCCCACTTTTTGGGTCTTCGAAGACCTCTCCCTGTGCGTCAGTCGCATCTCTCTCGGTCCTTTTCTTGACTGCTCCCGGTTGTGCCCGGAGGCAATAGTGCGGCCGGGAGATGACGCCCGGAGAGCAGCTGGGTGGTGGAGGACCCCGGGAGGTGGAGGCAGATTCCGGTTTTCAAATAATTCGGGAGCAGTGCAGAGTGTCCCCGCTTTCCCTGCTCGCCACGAGCACGGTCTTGTCTTTTGTGGGAACCCCTCCCATCTCATTCTCGCTCTTCAGGGCAGCTTCTTTGTTGGCCTTCATGTTCTTGGCCTTCAGTTGAGCAGCGTTTAGTGGAGGAGCCATCAGAAATTGTACAGGTCCGGATCTACTCTGGAGGGAAAGAAAAATGGTTAGCAAAGCAGTTCAAAAAATCAAAAGCAAAGTAAATTGGCAAACAGTTTCATAGTGGAATCAGAGACCAATTATTTCGGGATCGCACTCGCCGCCCAAAGCATACGTGTCTTATACCGCCTCGAATCGGTAATGTTCGTGCACCCGCCAATCGTGGTCGCGGGGCAGAGGCTCTATAACTACTCTGGGGGCATGTGGGGCGCCCTCCCTGCGAGGAGCCACCCCCGAGTAGATCAGTAGGGGCTCATCCTCCACTATGGCGCCCACGTCATATACGGGCTCATCCCCGCCGGTCCAAGTAAAGGGCCGATGCCTCTCTATGGCAAAGGCAGCCGCATCGGGCCGTGTGGAAGGGTCCGGATATTTGCTAGCGGCCACCTTCATAGGGACAGGTGTGAAGGTTTGGAGAAGGGCCATCCGAATCTAGACTCAATCACCAGGATGTCCCTCTGGTTCCATTGGTCAAACTTGTTGGAGGGAGGAGAGAAGGTCCTGGTGGAGTAGTTCCTAGCCTTCAGCTCGAATGCCGTGGCTAATTTGGTTCTCGGTAGTAGGCGTAGAGCCCAAAGAATGGTAGGTTCATAACCCATGAATCCGCACACGTGCTAAGGAGACAATGGCCCGGATGGCATTGGGAGTCAGGTGCATGGGCAGGAGTTGAACTCCAGAAAGAAATAGAAGAAGGGGTCCAGGGGCAGCCTCAATCCGTTCTCAAACTGGGCTCCATAAAAAATGCAGGCCTTATTGTCCTCGCGGACATCAGCTACTGTCTCTGGCCGCAGTTTGTCCTTGTCCTTCAGATGAATATGTCCTAAGGTGCGGACACGGTATGCTTTGCGGTCCACATTATATACTTCGTATATGTCCTCCTCCCAATCAATGGTGGCCACCTCCTTGGCCTTCTTACGGCCACGGCCAGGATTCACCTCCCTAGCTGGCCTCTTGCCTTTGTTTCGGGCAGGGGCCACAATCACTTCCTCCTCCTCCTCGGAGTCAGAGCTCTCGAAGGCATCCACTATATTGGTGGTCTCAGCGGCCTTCTTGGAGGTCCCCGCTACCCTCCTATCCCCCTCTCCTTGGTCATCTTCTTCGGTCTCCGAGCTCGAGGAGCCAAAGAGACCGGTGGGGTCACCACGGACAGGGGCCACCTCCGACTCAACTTCACCAGTTCCAGTCACCTCGAAGTCAAGGGGGTCAAGTTCCTCGCTGCTGCTCAGCTCAATTGTCCTCGCCCTAGGGGCCGCGGGCACAACGGGGGGAAAGATGGTCCTTATGGGCAGAACATCTAAAGGGTCATTCAAGTCTGTGCCCGGTGCCCGCGCAGCGTTGGTTTGTTCAGGATCCATCGCCGCACTTTTCCTAACCACAAACTATTTCGGGGACGCGAATCGCTCTCCTCACTAGTTCAATGGCGTTCGCAGCCGAGCCTCTCTCGCGGAAACCCGCACAAAACCCCCATCACAAAATTTCTCACTTACCGGTATCCCCCAACACCAAAACATCACCGTTCCTTTTTACCCTTTTATCCTTGGCCTCCCACAACCGGGGTGGGACAAAAGGCCCCCATTGGGATTTTTCGCAGAAATACTGGAAGCACTCAAGGGATAATCTAAGCCACCCATGGCCTACCTTCCTAAATATCCCCCCTGTCCGTTTGCAAACAGCAAACAGATCTGGAGTGCTCCCATCTCCTAACTCTATGGGACGGCGGGGTCCAAACTCTCGAGTGGTCATTTTGTTCAGAAACCAAGAAAAGAAAAACAGAAGGAGATGAAGAAGAAAACACCCAATTACTTACGAGAAGAAAGATTGAGTGGTGGATTCGGAGAACGGTTGCACAAGAATTAGCAGCAAGATTTCTCTCTCAAAAGCTCTCTGAAGGTTTGGAAACGGTAAAAAGGGTTTGAGGTTTAAGGGTTTGGTATTTATAAGGCCTACCTATACGGGTTAACCCGTTAACCCGTATTAATTAGCCCACAAATCCAACCTCGGACCATGAACCGTTTCCAACGTTTGAAAATTCGAAAAATTAAATACCTTTTGCATTTATTACCCCCCTTGGATAGCTGACACGTACCACTAACCCGTCTTTTCATCTGCCAAGGGGCCCACCTGTTAACCGGGAGGCACGCCATGCAAGGGACTACGTGTCACTCACTGGTGCCTCCCGAACGTTCCCTTTGGCCCATGGGGCCAAGCAACAAGCAAGGAAAAACGCTAACACTGGTGCTCGCGCGAGGAGCAATTGAGGCAGACCGAGCTTCTAGTAGCTCCTCACTCAGACCATAAATAATCACACTTGGAGCTAGGGGCCATTGATGAGCCCGGATCTACTGGACCGGGCCCGCGCTCGGTCTAGTCCAAGGAACCAGTGACGTAGCAGTTCCTAGACCGCTGGAGGGAAGACCGCGGACAAATAGGCCCTTGTGGTCAAGACCGTGTCCCTCCTCGGTTCGTCCCCGTCGAGGACCCTTGGAACCCTGCTCGCTGGATCTGTGCCCGCATGAGTCATGCCCGCATCAATCGTGCTCGCGTCATATATCTTTGACCGCGGGCACAACGTTGACCGCGGGCACAACGTTGACCGCGGGCACATGCTGCTTCCCGGTTAATGTCAAGCCTTACTGAGCAAGTTAGCTTACTGGCTCTGACAGGCCACTTGCCGGCTCCCCCATCACGCATTCAATGCGGCTCAGTCAGGCGCCTACTATTCCATTTAATGCTATAAGCCGGCTACACGGCTCATGTCCCTTTCAGCCATGTCCCCCTGGATACCAATGTTCCCTCCCCGACAGGACCAATTAGGCTGCGGACACGTGTAGCCGGTCAAATACCAAAGTGCCCCCTAGGGCCGATCTCGTGCTTACCTCAACAAGCACCATGGCATTGCCTATAAATAGAAGGCCTTTACCCCCTTGGGCAAGGTAAGTTCCATATACAATTGAGTAAGCTCTTTTACTCTCTTAACCTAAACACACACACTCCAAAGGTATTCAAAGCCTTATTACTCAGTATTCTTACTCTCACACCCGAGGGCCTGAGTTGGAGTAACATCCAACTTTGACCTTAACGGTGCTTGTTTGTGTTGTGATCTAGGTACACAAAACCACCAAATATATCCTAGCCAGATATCCTTGAACCGCTCCTGACCCCGAAAAGCTGTGGCGTCATCATTTTCCGAAACTTGGAAGGCAGGATGTATCCGAAAATCGATCTTCAAAGTACAAGATAAATGGCTGGCTATCCCAAAAATACTTGTGTCCATGCTCCTCCTTTATGCAGGATTTATACAGAAGGGCGAGAAATAATATGAACCACATGTAAATCTTTTCTGTATCGTTCCTGTATTATTTGCTAAAAAGTTTGCAGTAGAATTACGATCAGCTGTTTTAATTCCTTACTTTGCAATGTAGATAGGTGCGGAAACATGAGAACTTGAGGCACTATCGCCGATGGAACGACAGTATCCATCCTTGTGATCACCTGAAACGCCTCATATACATGAGTCTTTCTAAACCCTTCTTTGAAAATTTTGTGTGTGTGTGTGTGTTTGTTTTAAGAAATAAAATATATTTGAATATAAATAATGAAAGGACAATACACGGAACAGGAACAAACCACTATTCCCGTCAGACCTCCATTCTTGTGCACATTGTGCATGGAAGAACTTTTAGGATTATTTAGATGGTTTGGGTCTATATATATAGCGAGTAAAGACTACATTATGAACGATGCATTTAAACAGTAATATTTAAAGACTTGAAAATTAAAGCAGTTATTTGGGGTTCGGAAGGAGATCTCACCAATGTTGGTTTCTTTCTATCTTCCTCGGGGGGAATTTGGTTGATTCACGGTGGTTTAAAGAGGAGAGAAATTCTGCTCTCACTTAGGCAGAACCTCCCCTAGTTAACTCTCGTTTCACACTTGTTGAACTCGCGGATTTTGGCCGCTTTTGAGTCGTTGTGCGGTGTTTGTTGGCATTTGTGAGTGATTGTGGATCAATGGGGATTGATTGAGGATGAGTGGGGGTTATTTTTGTGTCTGGAGTTGATCGGAATGAACCGGGATGGATCGGGATGGACCGGGATGGCTCGGGATGGACCGGAATGGCTCGGGATGGACCAGAATGAGAGGGAATGAAAGGGGGATGATATTTGTAATGTTTGTTTATGATTTTGAAGCTGCTGGAGGCCAATATTTATAGGGTTTGAGTCTGGACAAAGTGGTCCGCACGGACTAGACATTAATCAGTCATTTGGTCCGCATGGCTCTGACTTTAATCAATCAGACGTCTTGACTTTTGTGTCATGTGGCGTGTTGACAAGGGTGGTCCGTGCGAACCAACCATACAGCAAAGAGGTCCGCACGGCTCACTCTTTAATCTGTCAGCCTTTTTGACTTTTGTGCCATTCCTGCAGAAGTCCTTCAAGTTTTTAAATACCTAAAAGGTCCTTCCTTGGTTTGGCTGGTCAATCTGATCCTTTTGGAAGTTACGGGGCTTCGTGATCGCGGGGAGGTGAACCCTTACTGTTTTGTTTTCCGTATGCTTGGATGGAGAGTGGTCCGAATTGGGTACTTACAGAAGCCCCTCAGCGACGTCACTTATGAAGGAAGTGGGGTCGTCGATAAAAATAAGAATCCGGATTTGGATCGCTTATCGAGAGGGAGAGAGAAATGTTCATGTCGGTCGGACGGCTGGACCCTTTGATAGGATTCCTACGTATCCCAAGTGGGAATCAAGTCAATCGTAGTTCGAGGGTGAGGGCAATTTGGAGGGGCCACGACCTTTGGGGAACTATTTGGAGGCCTTCATCCTGAGTTGAGAACAATTTGGAGGGGTCTCGGCCTAAGTTGAGAACAATTCGGAGCGGTCTCGGCCTAAGTGAGACTGTTTGAAGGCGTCTATACCTAAGTGAGACTGTTTGAAGGCGTCTATACCTAAGTGAGACTATTTGAAGGCATCTATGCCTAAGGGAGACTATTTGAAGGTGTCTATACCTAAGTGAGACTGTTTGAAGGCGTTTATATCTAAGGAGATTTGATGGTGTATTATGTGAATCATGTATGGAACTTTGTTTGTAGTTGCCAAAGTGTATAGAATATTGTTAGAATTGGGGTGGGAAGTTTTAGAAAGGAAACATGACGTGTTAGGATGGACCTTTTTTAACATGGGTGTGCCATGTTGGGATGGACTTTTTGAAATGAAATGTGCCGTGTTGGGATGGAATTTGTGACAAAATGTGAATAATATGTGACATTCTTATTTTATGTTGCGTTTATTATTGCTATGTCTTGCATTTGAAGTTTATGGACATACCTTTGCTGTGTTTACCTATAGGAGGAGGCGCCTTTGTGAGGAGGAAGTTGAGGACGCCGCAAGTGCTTGTGCCCATCCCGGAGCAGGTTCCTCCCGCTTAACGAGTTGATCCAGATGCTTAGTGAGTTGTTACTCCTTCTTTTGACATCCTAATCTTGTTTCTGTTTTATCTCTTTTGTGAGCATTGCTTCTCTTTTATGCAGGTTTCAGGGCGGACCGTGGACTTGATCACCCATCGGTATCTGGGGATGAAGTCTTTTGCGAAGAAGCTTGTGAGGGTGATGTCTTGCGGATCGTCGAGAGGTGCAGCGATTCATGAGCCAATGCCTTTGAGGATGTCGGTGGATACTCTTCTCTCGAGTGCGGACACGGATCCACAGCATGCTTCCCAGCCTGATATACCGACTTAGGGATGGCATAGTCATGACTGGAGTTTCTTTGAGGAGGGCTGAGGGGCACGACCGTTTCTGCATTTCTTTCCTCAGTCTAGTGCACAGGCGGAGGGCTCGTCTTCTTTTTCCTTCTTAGGTCTTACTTCTGCAAACTTCACGGAGTATCCGGTCGAGGAAGGTGCCGAGTTTACCGAGGATGATGAGGTGGCTGGCGGAGGCGCCGAGATGCGGGAGTCTTCACCAGGTGGTGCTGCCGATGACTCAGAGTAGGACTCTTTTTTTTTCTTTTCTGTGTATGTCAGTGAGGAGAGCAACAAAATGTTTGTATTTATATGCACAATGTATTCACATATAATGTAATGAACTCTATTATTTGCATTTTATTGGTGATAACTTAGGAGTTATTTCTACTTTTTTTTGTTTCGTGCATGTCGCATGAGCTTGAAATGTATATGGTATATGGGGGTTGAAAACTGTTTTGACAAGTTTTCTAAGCAGTTGGGTGCAAAATCCCACTGCGGGCAGCAACCGCTTTGTTGTTGCATCACATTTGGTGATAGAAACTAGGAGGGCTCTTCAGGATGGTTCCTATGTTGTCAGGGTTACTGGGCTTCTATATTCTGTCCCTTGTTTTCAGGCAGTTTGGGATGAGGCAGGAGCCTTTGCTGGGTTGGAATGACATTGTTACTATGATGGTAGCTCATTTCTCTATGGCGGACCCATCCCTTTCTTTCTCTTTCTGGAGATATGGAAGTTTTCTGCTTTTCCTCTTGGGGTACTTCTCAGACGCAGGGAGAGTATTGTTTTGTCTACTGAGTACTTGGACTGGTATGAGCAGCATCTTAGATAGGCTCAGATGATCCTAGGGAGCAGACGTGAGGCAATTCTGGGGCAGATTTGTCATTCTAGTTACAGCTTTCGAAGTGCAGAAGCTTGGGCTAATCCTCAAGATATCACAGGGGATGTTTTGTTTGACTACGAGACTAGAGTTGATAGACTGGCAGAGAGAGGTCCCCTTTTACAGACTCGTAGGGAGGAGATCCGAGCCGAGGCACGGGCGAATGATGCTCTGAGAGCGACCGCATTGCTTGACATGACAGGGAGGACTCCTGACCTAGGAAGGAGGGAGACAGGGATAGTTCCTGTGGAACGAAAAAAGACTCGTCGGGGGCGAGAGAAGAAAGGAAAGAATGACGAAGGGACAAGCGCGAGCGGCATGGAATGACCTTCTGAACTCTGAGTATCCATTCATTGTCATTAGCAGACACATTAATTAATAGATGTTTTATGTTGTCTTAGCATGTTTTGAGTCGAGAGTAGACCGTTCTTGAACTCATCAAGAAGTGTTTTAACTGTAATGATTTTGTGGTTTACTTTTAGAGTTTTATCGAGACGCAAATTTTTTGCTGGTGTCTCCTTCTGATCCTTGATGGTATCAACTTTTGGAATTTTGTGTATTCTTTAGACCGAACCAATGAAGGCTCCCTACGTTTCCCTCTTACAATTGGACTGAGGGGCTCAGGTCTCCGTAGGTCGACTCTTTTTTGTGAGAGAAGTGAAGACAGAAAAAGGGGGAGAATGGTGCAACCCTGATTTTACCTAGACTGCCCTTTTAGGGTTTTCAATCTAGTTGGATATGTTCTTCAACACCTATGTATGCATTTTTTTCTCTTTTTTTTTATAATTTTTTAATCAATCAGTCAACCAAAAATGCGAAAGAAATGACTTGTAATGTACACTTGCAAGGGCGTATTTTTTTTAAAGGTGGGAACGGGTCTCTTTTTGTGTGAATGTCTTATTTGATGTAGGCACAAAAACATGCTTTCAGGTTTGACTCTTTTGAGAGAGTATGAGCACTGAAAAGCTTGTGAAAGTGTATGGAAGCCCTTGCTGACAGAAAATCAGTGTTTAGCTCTATTTTTCCTATTTTGTAGAAAAAGAAGACTTGTCAAGACATCTGAAAACTTGATTTGTTCACAATGATCACATGTTTGCTTAAAACCCTTTGTTGATGTTGGGGCTATTCAACAATTAAACTTGATATGCTTGGTTAATCATGAGGAGAAAGTCAACTGGTATCAAGGATCGAGTTGGATCAGGTGTGAGAGAAGGTTTGTGTGTAGGAGAAGTCATTGGTGAGACCAGGTTTACGGATTTGCATGTGGTTATGATTGGTCCATTTCTGGTCGCCTTCGTTCCTTAAGGTAAGGAGCCCAGGTTGTCGTAGTTCGAGGACGAACTGTGTTTGGCTTTGGGGCAAAGGCATGAATATTTGTGGTTCCTTTGGTGAAAGGGCTCGGACGGAAGGTTGGATGATGAGGCACAGGCCTTGAGATGATTCCTTGACAAGTCGTATTTGACAGCTACTTCAATGATTCCATTGCTTCTTGATCGTTGCTCTCACGGGAAGAAAAAGAATTTAAATGTAGCTTAAGGACTTATGATACGCTTTTGCCTTTGCCTAAACCACTCCATTGGTTTCGACAACTTCTATTTCTTCGAGCCTTAAATTCGTCCATTGAGCTTCTGACTAGCGGTGCTTGGTCCTTGGCTCTTTTTTTTTTTAATTTGTCCATTGGAAACCCGTTTTTTCTTAATAGACTACGAAGAGGAAATCGTTTAGTCAAATTCAATCTACAGCTTTGCCAAATTCAGAAGAAGAAATAGAAAATCTGATTGATAGAACAAACACAAAAAAAAATCAAATAGGAATAATTAGAAAAGAAACAGTACTAAATAAAATGGAGAATCACCAAAAAATCTTTGGAAAATTTTAAAAAGAAGATTTTCGAGATAGACCCCATCTATTTTCTAGATGGGTAAAGAAAGTAATGAGTCTTCTTTCTTTCTGTATTGTTTTTGCGAGAAAAAGCAAACGATTTTCATACGCATGCATGGGAAAGGATATTGCCTTCGATGTTGATGTAGTTAAAATTGTTGCCTTTGATCGAGTTGTAGTTCTAAGGGTTGGTGTTATCTTTTCTATCGGGCTATCCCCTTGACTGATGAATAACGGATCAAGCATGAGAACTTCTGGAAGAGATATATGCTCTTTCTCTTTGTTCTCCTCCCTTGCCTTTTCTGCTGCTAGGCTTTTGTGGAATTTGATTGATTTTTCGAGGAATCCTTTTTTTTTAGGTTTCTTTTTATTTTTATTTTTGAAGCCCCTGCTTGAACTTGCTTGATGCACATGAGGGGGAAGGAAAGCCCTTAGCTTATTGTTGACATGAGGTCAATCATTTAATGTTGAGTAACCTTTTGTGACTTCATGATTTTGCCGCCGTCGTTGACTTGGTCAAGGTGATGGTAGGGATGTGATTTGGAAAGTGTATGGCTTGATGGAGGCCTTTGTGTGGGGTATGGTAAAGTGTTTGGGGAGCTATCGGATGACTTTCTCACACCAATTAATCAGAACATTAATCATTTGGGGAATTACTTGTTGAGCAATGTAAGTGATCATATAGAACAAAACCATTCCATTAAATGTAATGTGGGGTGCAAAATAATATCTCAAGTCTAGCAAGAAAAGAAAGAAAACTCATGTGTGAAAATTAAAGACTTAACTACAATGTCCGAGGAGGACTTGATAGAATGAGAGAAGTACTAGAACCTACAAGGTTTGACTGTGACTCTCTTTTTTTTTAAGAGTGTAGAGGGGGGAAGAGAAGACTCGATATTCTTTAGGCGAAATATCGGCAGAGTTTGCTTCCGTTGAATGGGTTCACGAAAGGGTTCCCATCCAGATTTGTCAATTTCATTGCACCTTCTGAGAAGATTTTCTGAACCACAAACGGGCCGATCCACGTTGGTTCCCATTTTCCAAGCGGGTTTGATTCGGGTGGGAGGCTTCTCCTTAAGCACCCAGATCGCCTTCTTTGATATCTTCACCTTCTTGTCGAAAGCTCTAGCCATCCGTCTTTGATAGGCTCGAATGTGTTCCATGGCCTTCAGTCGGCGTTCATCCAGTAGGGACAATTCATCGTGCCGGCTTCGGAGCCATTCTTCCTCGTTGACTTCATTTTCCAACAGTACTCGAAGTGATAGGACCTCGAATTTTATGGGCAACACTGCTTCCTTTCCATAGGTTAGGGCGAATGGAGTTTCTCCTATGGCAGTCCTAACTAACGTTCGGTAGCCCCAAAGTACCATATGTAGCTTTTTTGGCCAATCTCGTCCCCGTACTGTCATTTTTCTGGTGATTCTTTCGAGGGTGATCAAAGAATTTTCTCAAGTCGGTAAGATGTTGTCCGTCTGATCCTTTTGAGTGAATGATCATGTCGTCGACGTACACCTCGATTTCCTTGTGGATTATATCGTGAAAAAGTGTTGTCGCTGCCGGTTGGTAGGTAGCCCCAGCGTTCTTCCACCCGAAGGGCATTACCGTGTAACAGTAAGTTCCCCATGGGGTGGTAAAGGCGGTTTTCTCTTGATCTTCTTCGGCCATCTTGATCTAATTGTAGCCGACAAAATCATCCATGAAAGACTTAACTTCAAAATTAGCCATGGTATCGACCAGCATATCTATGTTTGGCCACTGGGGCATTCCAACTTTCCTTCTTCGATTAACCCTTGGACCACTTGCTTCAGTACATTGCAATGGTCAGTTGTGTGGCCGGGTTAGTTGTGAAAAGCACACCATTTGCTCATATCCAGGTTAGGGTTGGACTTCCTCGGTTGATAATTCTCAAGAGGCTTGAGCATGTTCCTCTTTACTAATGCCTCGAGGACTTGGCTTAAGGGCATCTCGATATTATCAAGAGGCTGGAAGCGCTTCTTTTGGGGGGGACCGTTATTTGTTGGGGTTCGGTTTTGAATGTAGTGGACTGCTCCGGTAATCTCTTTCCTCTTGTTTGGGGGTGCTTGGTAACCTCTTTCCTTTTGCTTAAGGACAATCTTCCCTTGCATCTCTTTTACATGTTCTACCAAAACCGAGGCCAGGGACACGATATGGGATATACATCTAGGCTTTATGACACGGACTGGGTCAAAAATCAACCAAGTCGGGGACAGAGTGTGACGCAAATAGTGCATGGTTGACACTGGCATCGGATGGGATGTTTGGAATGATCCCGTGCGCGCAAGAGAGGCATAGGAACACCTTTCGAACTGCAACTGAGACCATCCCGAGTTTGGGGTTTTAGTGTGCAAGTGTACATGGTAAGAGTGCGCGTAGTTTGCGGTCACTAGAATTCCTTTTTGAGTAAAACAGGATTTTGCAAAATGTGTTTTAAAGGTATGTACACATATATATTATTATGCATAATTTTTTTTGTATTTTGAATAAGTAAGACAAAAAAAATAGTAAAACACACACACACAACAGTCAAAGAAAAGGTAAAGTGAAAGATTGACCCATACCATGTTTTAAAAATCTTTTTAGAAGTTTTTAAAACAATTTTCCCCAGCAGAGTCGCCAGCTGAAATTACCCGATCCGGCCCTCCCCCCGGGGGAGGCGGAGGCCTTGCTTCCAAAGATTGGACGGATGAATGTCTTTGAAAAGAGAGAGTCGCCACACCGTTTTGATTATGTCCAAAACATTGAAAAAATGCTTTTTGTTGTGTGATAAGATTTTTGAGTTCGAAGGTCAAGTTACGCCTCGGGATGAGATTTTTGTGCTCATTTGAAACACCTCATATACATGAGTCTTTCTAAACCCTTCTTTGAAAATGGTGTGTGTGTGTTTGTTTGTTTGTTTGTTTGTTTGTTTGTTTGTTTGTTTGTTTGTTTGTTTTAAGAAATAAAATATATTTGAATATAAATAATGAAAGGACAATACACGGAACAGGAACAAACCACTATCCCCGTTAGACCTCTATTCTTGTGCACATTGTGCATGAAAGATCTTTTAGAATCATTTAGATGGTTTGAGTCTATATATAGCGAGTAAAGGAGTTACAAGAGAAGGTATATGAAATTAGAGAAAGAAGTATTTTCAAAAATAACAGGCAACCTTTGTTATCAAGATCCCTTTATATTAATTGTTCAAAATTTTCATTGTCTTGGTTCTTAAAAAGATTGATCATGGAGAATTTTATCACAAGTTACTGGACTGATTGGATGACTATTGTGACAAGTGCTCCTAAATTCAAAGTTTGTCAACGGTATAAAGAAAAATTTCAATCCGCGTCGCTCGAATCAAAAATTGAAATTTGAAGATGGATTTTCTTCAAGCGAGAGAGTGATGCAGGATTTTCTTCAAGCGAATGGGAGTGATGCTGGATTTTCTTCAAGCGGAGGAGAGTGATGCAAGAAATAATTATGATAAGTTGGGATTTAATTTTAATTATTTTTATTTGTTACTTTTTATAACTATCGAAATTTGTTTAAAAATTTTATTATTAGAAGTAGATTAGGATGTTATTTTGATGTTTTATAGTTTGATTAGTTTACTATATTATAGATTATGGTTATTTTGAGAATGTTTTGACTTATTTTCCAAGTCCTAGATGTTAAAGTTTGAGTTTTCATCTCAAAACAATTAGTAATGAGAGGAGTAGCTTAGCATCTTTATATAGTCAATGCTTGGCCGGTTAATTTACGATGTGGGATTATTGCTGCAACACGCCCCCTCACGCTAGCCAAATTTTTGGGCTAATGCGTGTACATATCGTGGTCCTATTTTTGGCTCGCATGTATAAAGAGTCAACTTCGATAGCATGATAAAGTCTGTTGTTTCTTGTATTAATTGATGGCCCTCGATATATACGCAATGTATTAGAGTCGTACCTAAATTAATCTAAATTAGGAATATATGTGCACAAAGTATGAAACAAATATTAGCTAAACTATACAATGATAATCTACTCTAAATATAATATGAGCTAGTCTCCCATGAGAACACCATGATCCGTCTCATCCATGAGACGGGTCGGATCCAGCCCCATGACCCATGATCCATGCGCCTAGTCAAAAGCCCAAAAGGAGGTATACGCCCAAGGTGGAGCAGCACGTCATTTTGGGCCAACAAAATTACTATGACCCATAACTTGCCTTCATCTTTTGAGCCAACTTCAGTCTTAATGAAGACCCATAATTTTTTTTTAATTTTTTTTTTTTTTGCTTTTTTTTTTTTAGTTTTTATATTATTTTTTCGGCTTTTCAGTGGTTTAGAAAAAGTAATAGTTAACATCTCTTAATGTAATGACTGTTGTGTTGGGTTAGAATATTTTATTTTTTTTTTAGTTTTTATATTATTTTTTCGGCTTTTCAGTGGTTTAGAAAAAGTAATAGTTAACATCTCTTAATGTAATGACTGTTGTGTTGGGTTAGAATATTTTTTTATTTTTTTTTTAGTTTTTATATTATTTTTTCGGCTTTTCAGTGGTTTAGAAAAAGTAATAGTTACCATCTCTTAATGTAATGACTGTATACATATAAAGTAACATTGTTCATAAGTAAACGTAATACCTGTTTTAACAAAAACAAAAGCTCGTTTTCACCCATTTTTTCAAATGTAATACAAACTATATGTATTACATTTGAAATGTAATAACTTATGTATATGAATGTAATAGTTTATACAAGTAAATGTAACACTTTGATAGATGAAATTGTAACATATTTCTATAGATAATGTAATGCTTTTACATGTATCATGATAATTTTAAACTCATTGTAACTTATTGTTTGAAAACATATAGATATCTATACATATGTGTTACAATTATGTACAAATACTATTACATATAAATAACACGTTTGTTACATTTTAGTTATAATAAGTATTACTTTTGCCAAACGAAGAAAACATGGGAAAAACACTATTACTTTTCTGTATATATGTATTACTTTAATGTATACAAACTATTACTTTATATGCATACAATTATTACATTATGTTATAGTAACTATTACTTTTCACAAACCGAAAAAAAAAACAAAATTTAAAAATTTAATTTTTTTTCCAATATTATTGCAGAATACAACTTTTAGAACTTGCAGATTCACAAGCATTTTGGCTTCTGTAAGTAAATATCTCAACTTTTAGAACAGGCCATTGATTCACAAGCATTTTTACCCAGCAGATCCAACTCACGATTGAGTCCTCCATACCCAACGTGAGTCATTTACCTTCTGAAGCCCAACAGGGATGACTGAGGGAGTAGTGAAGAAGACAATTGGGGGAAGCAAGGTCGCCATGGAAATCGCTTTAGAGAGAGAAGCTCGTGGTGGGTGAGGTCTCCGTTCAGAGGGAGAGAACGGTGAAGATCGGTGATTTTGGAGAGAGAGAGCTAGACGCCATTTTAGCGTTTAGAGAGAGAAAGCTTTCTGGAAACCGCCTAGAGAGAGAATGAGAGAGAAGGCCTTTGCGTTGGGTTTGCGTTGGGCGGGTACTCCGGGTTATTGGTCGGGTGCTGGAGCGGGTTTCGGGTCGGAATGACCCGTCTCATGGATGAGACGGGTATCTCTGTTCTCACCCAAGTTTTTGTCATATAATATTAATCCAATTTTCACCGGGAGGGGTATGGCCGAGATATGCTGGTGCAAAGCTTGGGGATCAAGTATCGCTTATAACCCTCTCAAGCCAATCTAAGCTACGATCAGGGGCGGATCTACAGTAGTGACTGGTGTTGCCCAGGCAATCCCAAATTTTTTTATTTTATTTTTTTGCAAAACGACGTCGTTTTGACCTGTTTTAAAGAACAAGCAACACCAAATGTTTCACGCCTAGTGAAGCCTATTATATTTATGTATGTAAAGTGGTGTCTAGTGAAGCCTATTATCTTTTATGTATGTAAACATTTTGAATTTTAGTTTTGGCCTAATTTTTTTTAGTAAAGAACAGGCAACACCAAAATATTTGGTGTAGATCCGCCACTGGCTACGATGATGCAACTTGACTGAAAATATTGACAGTAGCTGACTAATATTGAACAATAATCTATTACTAAATAACAAGTGAAGTCATTTTGGCACAATACTTTTCCCGCCTACATTTGGAACATTCTAGAACGGCAAAACCTCAAGCATCACTTCCTCTTCCCAAAAAACATCCCCATCATGCAACGCTCCCTCTTCCCCAATCGACCTGCAATAATGGTAACAGATCACACAATCGACCTCTCTTCCAATTACCCACTTTCTTTCTCTCTTCAAATAAGTTGTTATCTTCCTCGGTATTTCACTCCTCTTCGGCGGCCAGGCTGTCTTTATTGACGGGATCTCTCTCTTCCAGGAACCTCCTCTTTCCATTCCTCTCCGTTCGTCCTGCTCGTGGTTTCTCTCTCCTCAACTATCTAGGAAGATAGTTGGGGAATGTTCTTCGACTCATGGAAAATCTCATCCTCAACCCTAGATCTGACCGTCTGCGCTGGTATAAGATTAGCTTCAAGTCACCATCGCCAATTTGTTTTCCCTTCTATAGATCAATTAATGTTCTGTTTATTCATACATATAAACACACAAACACGGAGGTTGAGTTTCAATCGCAAAAATTAGAAGCATTTATTGGTTTGTCTAATGCAGTTTCTAATTAATTGTTTTGTATTAATTTGTTTGATTCATTGTTTGGATGTAATTTGTGAGTAACTGATTGATTTCAATTTGATTCAATTTACGGCTGAGAAATTGTAGTTGTTGTTTTCATGCACCATTCTTGTTGGTGTTGATTGATAAAATTTCTCATACCCATTTTTCTTTCTGAGCCCTTTCTCTCTTGATTTATTGGTTATTTCTTAAGAAAAATTAATCCATGTTTTAAAAGTGAAGAGGCGGACGATGTGTTTTGTTTAGATCAAATCACGAGATACGGAACATAACAATATTCGTATGCTAGCTGGGGACAATTTTTTTGGTTTATGATGCTTACTTTGTTATTATGGTTATTACTATCAGTTTTGTCTCCCTATCTCTAAATCGATTAATTCATAAAAAAAACACACACAAAGAGGTTGAATTTCGCAAAGATTCGATGCAATCTGTGATTGATTGTTTGGTTTCAGCTTGATGCAATTTGGCAATTTGTATTTTGATTATTTTATGCATTTGTTGGATTTTCTGATTCAATTTGTGACTAATTCTTTGATTTCAATTTATTTGAGTTAGGCATTTGATGACAAACAACCAAGATAACAATATGTTAGTTTCAGTAACCAAGTAAGTCATTGTGATCATGTACTTTTCATCTTCTTCTTTCTTTTTCTTTATTTTTTCTTTTTTTGTTTCTAACTCAGTTATAACCAGGGCAGCAATTGCTATCCCACCATCTTTGACGTAGACCCCCTGAATTGCTTTGTCTGCCATGGTTATTTTCGCCTCTCTCTCTTCTGATGTATGTTAATCTTTGACCTTTGCTAAGATAAATAGGGTTACTGGAGGGAATCCCCAATATCTCATATTTAAGAGAATGAGAAGGCACGCCACAGAGTTAAGTATGACGTGTACTCTGAAGAAAAGATGACTGTTGGATCCTTTGTTGCTGGACACATTGCTTTCTGGTTTTCACATGTTAAAACATCCTTCATATTACTTGTATTATGAGCACTAATCATTTACTTGGCATAATGTTGCAATATGACATTACATTGATCTAGGTGTAGGAAAAGTATCTGATTCTTCAAGTTGTAAATGAGCACTTAACTTATAATTTTAGTTTAATTCTTGAAAGTGTGGCATGATTAGTTATCAACCCCCACCCTCACCCCCACCCAAATTGAAGAAGTGTACTTTGACTATTGTGTAAAACTAGAAAGAGAATAAACAACTATTGACTTGCCTGAATACCTTCTTATTGATTACCACAAGTTTGAGTTGCTTTAGTTGTGATGACATTATTATTTTTCAACCATGAAATCAAACTGGTATTAACAATATTATGCTGAAAATATCACAACTGCTTCTTTGGATGTTGGCTTTCTTTTGGGAGCTTTCTTATCAGCACTGTAACGAAATCTGAGCTTTGCCATTGCCTCTTTTGTTGAGATAAACTAAAAAGAAAAGTATATCTCTTTAAATGGGATGAGTAAGTATTGTAATCAAAATATAATACATGGAGTGTAAAGTTTAAGTCGATGCAATGTCCAAGTATCCGCACCCTGTTTTTGGAACCTTTCGAGCTTAAGTCATGGTATCCTAAGGTTCTTACAAATTCAACTTCTGGGCAAGTACCTACGACTTACACCTGTACCTAAGTCCATGTACCGTTGCCTGTGTTTTTTTGTTTTGGGTGTTATTGCCTAGAAATGTTACTGCAGCAGCTATCCCGTTAAGACCTGCTGCTGTGTCGGTCTCTGGTGCAGTGCAGCCAAGCATCGCAGAAATCAATTCGCAACTTAGAAACATTGTTGCCAACGTGCCGAACGAAAGTCAAGCGACAACAGGTGCCTTTTCTTATAATCTTTTAGAAGCTATGATAAATACTCCCTCCGTCCCATAATGATAGCCCCCTTTAACTATTCAAACATTTTAATATCATCTCTTGGGAAGTCGGTATCCCGTTGCAACAAAATTATTATTAGTTCCTCTTTAATGCAGCCGTAGACAGCTTAGTAGCTATTTACCATAAACTTAAAATGATTTGCATTTTGCTCAGAAATACATGTACCTACATGATCTTTACACACCTAAAAATATGTGCCTATGATATCCAAGAGATAAATAATTTGGGTTGTAGTGAGACACGGAATCATGTAAGTGACACAGAGTGAGCACTGTTGGCCAGTTATGCTAGACCTTGGGCATGGCTCTAAAACACCATATTTATTTTCTAATCCTTTTTTACCACAGGCCCATATACACATTAAAAGTTAATAATTGAAAAATATGTTCCAAAGCATCTATTTGGATTTATGCAAAACATTGTAGGTGTGTGTGTTGACCTTGCTTTGGATCAAATTGAAAAGCAGAAAAGTGTCATGGGACCAACATAAGGATTGAGACTGAGTTGACTTGTATGCAAAACACAGTAGGCAGGTTTGGATATATCAATTTTTTTTTGTCATTCATTTTGGAACGGAGGGAGTGGCAAAGCAAACATTTATAGTGAAACATCCCTTTTCTAATTCCAGTTGATTTTTTTGTTGAGCTTGCAGATGTGGATGTGATTGAGTTTGAAGGAGATGCAATGGAAGAATGAGGAATTCTGTTCAGCATATTCTTTGCAAAACTCTATTTCGATGTTTATTTCTTTGTACTCTTATCCCCTTTTATTACTGGTGTAGTGGTCTTTTAAGATGGCAGCAAGTCATGATGTAGTGGTCTTTTAAGATGGCTGCAAGTCATGTTAGAAGACTTCTTAAGCAACAAAGTTCATACCTATTTTGTAATAAATTTTATTTCAAAAACCAAGCTTCGTACCTATTTCTATAATATATTTATTTTAATGCCCCTGACTGACTGATATTATTAGTAAAACCTTTTTTTTTAATATATGTACTACACTAAACTCTTAGATTATTTTGAATGTGATTATTTGCCTATAAATTTGCTAAATTTTTAACAAAAATTATTATATGCACTAATTTTCGTTATTTTTTTATTGAAGTTGGTAACGAAGATGGGTTGAAAATTTTAGTATCTTATGAATAGGGAAATAAAAGGAAAATGTTGTTGATGAAACCACAAATGATATGTACTATGTTTTTTTTTTCAAAATTTGTACTATTTATTATTAATGTTATTATATATTTTTTGATTAATACCTTTTACTAAAAGAAATAATCCACATTAATATTAATAGTTATGTTAATTCTTTTGATTTAGTTCTTCAATTTGTCAAAAGTTTTTTGGTCGTGCGTTTAACGCACGGGTGATATACTAGTTTAAGATATAGATGATCATGTCAAAGCATGTATCGCCATTTCTTGGTCGGATACAAAACATAGGAAACAACTTCATCACTAGGCTTAGACTTGCTGTGTTAGATTCTTCCTCCGTCCCGGCTCAAGTTTCAACTTTTTTTTTTTTTTTGGTGTTGGAACAAAATTTAAAAATTTAAGGCCGAAAGAGACCCCACTTGCATTGGCACATACTTCTTGGGCTGAGAGACTTGGACGAACCCATGCAGGAGAGGTGGATTGCATGGTCTAGGTGAGTAGCACGGGCCATGGCCAAAGTTAAGCTTGGGAGATAAAGACCCAACAGAGGCTTGAGTACATAGACCAATAGGAGAGTCCAATGGAGGAGGTTTGGGCCTAACAAGAGATAGACTATCTGGCAGATAGGCACTAGGAGAAGGCTGACTCGGTCCGGTTGGTGATGGCCATTTTGGGCCCAAGCCCGTAGTCGCCCGTTCAGTCCACGGCCCGCAGCCCGTCTAGCCCGTATCCGCCAGTCTATAGATCAGTCCGTGATCCGACCCGCATGTTTGGCGGAGCAGGCCCGGATGTACATATGCCACATAGGCCATACTCTATCCGCAAGCAGCCCAGTCCGTTTGGGTCCGTACCCGTTTGGCCTGTTATTGAGGTTTTTTCTTTTTTTTTTGTATTTTGAAAATATCTCAAATTGATGACTAAATGAGATTTATTTTCATCTAAAATACATACTCCCTCCGTTCCGCTAAGGTTGTAACATTTTGTCATTTTCAGCATTTCACTTAAGTTGCAACATTATCCAAAAAGGAAACTTTTTATTATTTTTATAATTCTCCACTCATTCTCTCTCTTCCTCACAACCACTCATTATTCTCCACTCATTCTCTCTCTTCCTCACAATCACTCATTATTCTCCACTCATTCTCTCTCTTCCTCACAACCACTCATTATTCCCCTTTTTTAATTTACGTGCTTCAACCCTCATATAACAACCTTACTGAAACGGAGCTCATATAACAACCTTACTGAAACGAAGGGAATATAACAATTCATTATATTTGTTTAAAAATGGCATGTATGTTGGCAATTGAGGTGGAAGTCAAAGTTATTTAAAAATCTATATAGCCTCTATTTGAAGAGGAAATAATTGACAAATCAAATTGGTGGCTAAATTAGCGGAGCCAATAGCTAATCAATTGACAAATCAAATTGGTGGCTAAATTAGCGGAGCCAATAGCTAATCAAGATTCTCCATACATGGAAAGGAATATTACAAAACTTGTAGCAAACTAGCAATAATAATGAGTAATTTGATAAATTAATTTACATTGAGATAACATGTCTTACATGTATCAAATAATTTTAAAAATTAGGACCAAGTATTTTATATTTTTAGAAAATATTTTTTAAAATTCCAAATAATTTTTTATTCTATTATATTTTTCCAAGCTTTTTCTGATTATTTTTAAAGGCCTGAACCCGTTAGCACGTGTATCATTTGATTCGTACCAAGCGAGCGGGTTTGAAAGGCACAATTGGGGCGGGGCGGGCTTAGCCCGTTTCACCTCATGACCAGACGGTCAAGGAAGGTTTTTGCCTGTTTCTTGAGCGGGCAACTTCCAAACGAGTCAGGCCGAGTTACCCTTTTGGCCAACTCCAGGTCCAGGGCTATCAAGAAGATGGCTAAATAGAAAATATAAGGAAAGATTTGTCTTTTTTATGTGTCAAGAAGATGACTAAAAAGAATATGGGAATTTGACCCATAAGTTTTTTTTGGATAAATCATTTTCCCTCAATTTTCTCATTAAATTAAATGTTTCACAAGTTTTTATGCAGTAATATATTACATATTTACACTGCATGCAATATGCAGTAATTAAAAACTATGATACATCATCATTGATATTGCCGCCTGCCACCACAACCACCGGCCATCGTCGCCGCCATCGTTGTCGCCACCGCCGCCGCCTAGCGCTAGAAACCAGTTGCTGCCTTTCATCATCCATGTAGTATTATATTCAACTATTTGTTGGGTTTTATGGGTCCATGCGCAGCGGAATTAAGCATCTAATAACACAAAACCCAAGGAGCCTAGGATCCGTTCTATACAATTAACTTAAATACCTATGAGATAGAAATAACCAACCTTGAACGTTTTCCGTTCTTGAGCTATCGAACGATGTATTGATGTGATTCTGAATACAAGCTTCGAACTCTAGGTCTTGATCGTTGAACGAGCGAAGACCCTCTTTCGGTATCCACACCTTCGAATGAACCAAGAACGATTTCTTGATGATTGCTAGATCAAAAACCTTGAAGAATATTGAGAATTATGTTGTGAATTTCTTTTCAGAATTTCGGCTAGCTAATTAGGGTTGACAGGCCTTCATATTTATGCTACATTAGTATGGTATATGTTTCCTAATCAAATTAGGAAATCAGTCTGTAAACCAGCCTTTGCCTCTATCTTGTCGCACGACCACACGAAGCACATGGCCTAGTCGTGTCGCACGACCAGACAAGGCTGATGTGGAATTCTCAATCATTCTTCCTCTGGTTTATCCAATCCATTCTAGTTGTGTGTGACCCAATAGGATTATATTATGTTGTCAATGAGCTCGATCATATCGACTCTCATAAGACATAAGCGGACTCTAGCAAGCCATTATGTCTATCCAAATAATATAATGTAAGAGTTCACGTTTCCAATGGTACACTTCCATTTCTCCCTTTGTCTCATGATGTTATATTGAACACAAGTCATGGTCCTCGTCAACTTGTCTTTGTTCAATGCTTTTTCGATTCCGAGTATAATGATAATCCAATCATATTGGGGTATGGCCATACACTTTCATCATTATCACTCATCGAGGGGCCCAAGCAAAACATCTCTCTTTCGAGGGACAAATTCCATCTTGACTTATCATCCTGCCCATCATGATTCCGATCAAGCCAAAATTAGCCTTTATAAATATCGTGTTAAGATATTGTTTGACTAAAATCAAACATGACTTCCATCATATTTAAGGTCATGATAATCTCAGGTCTAGGGACTAAATGAAGTGACCTTATGAGATTTAATTATGACATTTGACTATGACATAAATCTCATATGGGTCAAGTCCAGTCACTTGTTCTCTAACAAGTACCCATAAATTTAATGTGCATCTCTAGCATATAATCATCATATGATTATCCATTAACATTTATACTAATTATTAACTTAATAATTAGGGACGGAGATTATTACAAGTAAATATGCAAAACATATAATAATCAAATAATAAACTTTTCATATAATAATAAATAATGTCAACACATAAGTCTATCAATCATAGGCCTAGGACATAACACTAACACTATTCAGTAATATGTCATGTGATGCAGTATGATACAAAATAACACAAAATGAATAATACATTATGGGAAGAATTTTCTGAGACATTATGATACTTTTTTAGAACTTGCGAGGAATTCCCCCAAATAAAATACAAGGAAAAGATTAGGATGACGAAAAAAATAATAATTGATAAATTTGTTGTATATGAATTGTTGATGGATCGAGTATTATATTCAACTGTTAGTATTTTATTGTTGATGGATCGAGTCCATCAACAATAAAATCAATAAGGTCGATTTTGGAGATTGGACTCCCGGCCCTAATAAAAGCATATGAATTGATTTTGCCTAGAAAATATAATTTTTTAAAGATTGAGATGGAAAATTTTGATGACAGTGAAGTTGATCCATAAGTACATCAACATATCAATTTGAAGTTGGAAAAAAAAATGAAACATAGTATAAATCACTGGTTCTTCTATGATGGTAGAAGAAGGACATATGATATTTTTGGTTTCGTCATGCTCCAGAAAAAGCCAATCCGGAGGCGAGAAAGAAGAATTGTCATTAAAATCTACATATTTGATATGTTTCGAATAATACCAATCTGATGCTACGAAAGGAGGAGAAGCATCAATGATATTACTTGGTTCAAAGATGATATTATTTGGTTAAAAGACAGTGAAGTTGATCCATAAGTACATCAACATACCAATTTGATGACAGCGAATTGATCCATAAGTACATAAACATACCAATTTAAAGTTGGAAAAAAAAAAAGAAATGAAACATAGTGTCAATCACTGGTTCTTCTATAATGGTAGAAGAAGAAAGACATGTGATATTTTTGATTTTGTTATGCTCCGGATAAAGCCAATCTTAATGCGAGAAAGAAGAATTGTCATTAAAATCTACAGATTTGATATGTTTCGGATAATGCCAATCTGATGATACGAAAGGAGGAGAAGCATCAATGGTATTATTGTTAGGGAATTTTACTGTGTATGGAGGCTTTGTTGTTGAAAGTGTATTCACTGTCCTTAAGGAATTATTGCCCCAACTATTTTGTTGCTGGGTTTAATGGCAATTTTCCTCCAGGATTGTTTCAATAACAAAATGGAATTGTAGGCAACAATCCTACAATTCCCCAAGAACAAAGAGAATATAAAATGACTACAAGTGTTGTGTTGGGGAAAGGATAATAATCGAATTGAATTAATACTGATGAAACAGGAGGAGTTCCTTTTATACTCAAATAACCAACTCTTAATGAATAGTTGTGATTTAAATGAAAAGACACCTTTTCTTTGAAAAACAAGTTTTCTCTCAAAGGGCATGACTAATTCGAATTTGATTAGTTAAAAACAGTTAATGTTAATTTGAAATTAATCATTAACTGATTAATCTAATCTAAATGCCCAAGATACACCAGGTTTCCAAGTGCCCATCTTTTACCATTTATATATATATATGTATTGTATATATAAATTCCTCCACATCAGGTTTTTTCCTCCAAGTACCTTAATAAGGTTTTCTACTTTTCCCATGTGGGATAAAAGTATTTTCACTAACTATTTTCAACAATCCCCCACTTAGTTAGTGATACTGTAGTCAAATAAAAGGTTTTATGCATTTAATAGGTGTCTTTCAACTTAAACCTATTATTAGTATAGCATTTCAAGACCCTATCGAAATTATGGTTGTTTTAGTAACTTAAACCAGAATTTCTATATGACAGGACCGGAAATCGCATACACAAAAAACCAACGAATTTCTCTAATATGTTCACCGTGAACTTTAGCACCATTACATGGACATGTGCTACTTCCTGGATTCATAAATACTTACAAAAGTTTTATTTTCCAAACTTTTGCTGGAACCGGCACCAGTCCCTGTATTAATATAGGTGAAAAGCTTTGAAGCATAATGAGCTTCCTTGTTCATAACCGAACAGAATCTTCATTAAGAATAATATTCAACCTCCTTTTTCATAAGTACTATTTTAATTCATAGTACTTGCTTACTGTCATTTGTAGTTTGTTGTTACCACTTAAACTTTTGAAAAATTACAAGTAATTTAAAAGTGTGGTTTCTACTACAAATAACTAATTAGAATGTCTTTAAACCCATCGCACTCGTAGTGCTTTGTATTATATCTCTCGAGAGTCCTTTTGTTAAAGGGTCAGCCAAGTTCTTATTTGATCTTACATAGACAACTGTGATGATACCATCAGAAATTAGTTGTCTAATGTATTCATGTCTCAAAGCAATATGTCTAGATTTACCATTATAAATTTTGTTAAATGCTATGGACATAGTTGCTTGACTATCGCAATGTAGAGTAACGGTCGGCATCGGTTATGGCCACAACTTTATATCTAATAATAGATTTCTCAGCCATTCCGCTTCTTTACCTGCAGCTGCTAATGCGATAAATTCTGATTCCATTGTGGAATGAGTAATGCACGTCTGTTTTTTAGAAGCCCATGAAATAGCTCCACCACCTAAAGTGAAAATACAACCAGACGTTGATTTATTATCACTAATGCTAGTTATCCAACTAGCATCAGTATAACCTTCAAGCACAGATGGAAATTTACTATAAAACAGTGCTAAGGACTTAGTCCTTTTCAAGTAACCGAGTACTCTGGCAATAGCTTTCCAATGTTCGGTGCTAGGATTATGAGTGTACCTTGCAAGTTTACAAACAGCAAAGGCAATATCGGGTCTTGTACAATGCATTGCATACATTAGACTACCTATAGCACTAGCATAGTCTAATTGACTAACAGATCTACCCGAATTTTCTGTCAATTTAATTGAAGCATCCAAAGGGGTATTTGCTTCCTTAATTCCTAAGTGTTGAAACTTGGACAAAACTTTGTCTACGTAATGTGATTGACATAGAGCAAAACCCCCCACTATGTTTCTTAATTTTGATTCCCAAAATAGTATCAACTTCTCCCAAATCTTTCATTTTGAATTGAGACGACAGGTATAACTTGGTATCATTTACTCCTTTCAGGTTAGTGCCAATGATTAGCATGTCGTCAACATAGAGACACAATATAACACCATAATCTTTAGTAAACTTAGAGTAAATACATCTATCTGCTCCATTATGACAAAATCCATGTGATAAGATTACACTATCAAATTTTTCATGCCATTGCTTTGGGGCTTGCTTCAATCCGTACAAGGATTTAATTAACTTACAAACTTTCTTTTCATTTCCAGGAAGCACAAACCCTTCAGGTTACTCCATATACACTTCTTCATCAAGATCACCATTTAAAAATGCGGTTTTGACATCCATTTGATGAACATATAAATTATAAATTGATGCTAATGCAAAAAGTAATCTTATGGAGGATATTCTAGCTACAGGTGCATATGTATCAAAATAATCATTCCCTTCTTTTTGTCTAAAGCCTTTTGCTACAAGTCTTGCTTTAAAAGTTTGTAGTGATCCATCGGTGTTACATTTTCTTTTAAATACCCACTTACATCCAATTGGTTTTGAGCCAGGAAGTAAGTCAGCCAATACCTATGTTCCATTTGCTAAAAGAGAATCCATTTCATCATTTATCGCCTTTTTCCAGAAGCTTGAATCTCTTGAAGCCATTGCTTCATTGTATGTTATTGGATCTTCTTCCATATGTAGAACATTAGGTATTTTATTTGATATTTCATCTCTACTACCTTCGACAAGAAAAACTAGTGCTTGAGAAGAAATAAAATCAGACCCAAAAGTCTTTTCTTTCCTTGGTCTTTTACTTTGTCTAAGTAAAATGGGAGATTCCGTTGACTTCCTTTTATTAGAGGAATTAGAACTCATATTATCATGTAATGTATTTTCGGGGACAGCTTGATTTGGCTGCAGACTATTTGAATCTTTTAGAAAAGTTGTCTCTAAAAATTTAACATCTCTTGATTCTATAATGGTGTGAGATTCTGTGTCCAATAGTCTATATGCCTTTGAATTTTCAGCATATCCCACAAAAATACTTTTAAGAGCTCTTGGTCCTAACTTTGTTCTTTTAGGATCCGAAACTCTATAATAAGCCACACAACCCCATACCTTCAAGTAACTTAAATTTGGTTTCCTTCCTTTCCATATTTCATATGGAGAAGTTTTTGTTTTCTTTGAAGGTATACGGTTATGCACATGACAAGCTGTTAATAACGCCTCTCCCCATAGATTAGTTGGTAACTTAGCATGTAAAAGCATACTATTAACCATATCTACCAATGTTCTATTTTTTCTTTCAGCAAGACCATTTTGTTGAGGGGTGTAGGGTGCACTAGTCTCATGTATCAGACCATTTTCTTCACAAAATATAGTAAACTCAGTTGGAAAATATTCACCTCCACGGTCACTTCGTAGAATTTTAATTTTCTTCTCCAACTGATTTTCAACCAAGGCTTTATAACTTTTGAACATATCAAAGGCTTGATCTTTTGTTTTCATTAAATAAACATATGTAAACCTTGAATGATCTTCTATAAATGCAATGAAGAATCTATTTCCTCCTCTAGTTAAAAGACCATTTAATTCACAAATATCAGAATGAACTAATTGAAGGAATTTAGTTTTTCTTTCATTCTTTGGAAATGGTTTCTTTGTCATCTTAGCTTGTATGCAAATTTCACATTTGTCATAATTGTTCTTAGTACATGTAATAAGGCCATGTTTAGACATATACTTAACAGATCGAAAGTTAACATGTGACAAACGAGCATGCCATAAATGGAAAGGAGATTCAAGAAGATAAACAGAAAAGGGAGACACAAGAGTATAAGCATAATCATTAATTTTATTAATACTTAGTTTGAACATGCCATCACAACAATATCCTTGTCCCACAAACACACCATTCTTAGAAATTACAAGTTTTTCAGCCTCTAAGACAACCTTCAGGCCCTTCTTGCACAGCACACTTCCAGAAACCAGATTCTTCCTTACATCTGGGACATGAAGTACATTCATCAAGATCAGTTTCTTTCCAGAAGTGAATTGCAGTTCAACGGTTCCCTTTCCAAATACCTTGGCAGTATCATGATTTCCCATTAAGACTTTGTCCTCCTTTGCAGCAATTTCATAGTCCTTGAACATATTTTTATCATTGAAAACATGGACAGTCGCTCCAGAATCATACCACCAATCAACAGATTTATCTATTGTTGCCATGTTACATTCTGTTATCATACTTATTTTGAGACCAGCAATCATAGCAACAATATCATGAGAGCTTGACTGTTTTTAAACAACATTAGCCTTGTTGTGTTCAACATCAACAGTCCTCTTCATTTTCTTATAGAATCTGCATTCCTTTTTAAAATGACCCTTTTTACCGCAAAAGTGACAAGCTTTGTTTTTCTTATAGTTGGCAGGACCTTCACTTGTACTTTCGTACTTTATTTTGTTCCCAGAATGATTTCCTTTCTTAGCATCAGACTCGATATGATTAACCTTAGATCCAGAATCATTAGCAAACTTTTTCTCGCGAGAACGCGTTTCTTCTTCGATTCGAATATGCTTAATGAGTTGGTCTATGGTGAAATCTTTCAGAAGTGTGTAATAATTTCTTCCTGTAGTTATTCCAAGTGGCCGGCAATTTCGCAATCACAGCAGCCACTTGCAATGACTCAGACACATCGATTTTTAAGTCCTTGAGTCTAGATACCAAGACCAGCAGTTCATCAACTTGGTCCATCACAGATCTATTATCGAACATATGGAACTCAAAAAATTTCATACTAAGAAATTTATCCGTACCTTGTTTTTCAGATGTGTATTTATTCTCCAAGACACTCCAAATCTCTTGAGGCATTTTCATCGAGCGAAATAAATCATACAGTCTGTCTAAAAGTGAGTTCAGAATATGTCCTCTGCAGCGGACTTCATCTTCTTCACGTTTCTTTCGCGCTGCCTTTACTTCATCGGTGTCTTTATTTATTGGTTCTGGAATTGGTGGCAGATTTCCAGCCAACAGATATGCAACGCCTAATTCAGTCAGGAAGAAAAATAACTTGTCTTTCCGGCGAGTGAAATTCGTTCCATCAAAGCGTTCCAGTTTGACCATTGCATCAGAACTGAGCATCGTACTAGCGACAGATTTTGAACCTGCAGCCTCCATTGCAAACGATAATTCCTTAAGATTGTTAGGGGATTTTACTGTGTATGGAGGCTTTGTTGTTGAAAGTGTATTCACTATCCTTAAGGAATTATTGCCCCCACTATTTTGTTGCTGGGTTTAATGGCAATTTTCCTCCAGGATTGTTTCAATAACAAAATGGAATTGTAGGCAACAATCCTGCAATTCCCCAAGAACAAAGAGAATATAAAATGACTACAAGTGTTGTGTTGGGGAAAGGATAATAATCGAATTGAATTAATACTGATGATACAGGAGGAGTTCCTTTTATACTCAAATAACCAACTCTTAATGAAGAGTTGTGATTTAAATGAAAACACACCTTTTCTTTGAAAAACAAGTTTTCTCTCAAAGGGCATGACTAATTCGAATTTGATCAGTTAAAAACAGTTAATGTTAATTTGAAATTAATCATTAACTGATTAATCTAATTAAATGCCCAAGATGCACCAGGTTCCCAAGTGCCCATCTTTTACCATTTATATATATATGTATTGTATATATAAGTTCCTCCACATCAGGTTTTTCCTCCAAGTACCTTAATAAGGTTTTCTACTTTTCCCATGTGGGATAAAAGTATTTTCACTAACTATTTTCAACAATTATTTGGTTCAAAAATGTGCAAATAATCAATTGTGATATGACCAAGACCATTACATAATTGACAAATGACATAAGATGATGGTAACGTATCAAAGCAAATGAGATCGTACCAAAAGTCATCCACTGATTTTAAAAAAAATAGTAAAATTAATTTTAAGAAAGAAGAAAAAATATAGAGATTAAAGAAAAACAGCGGAAGCAATCATGGTGGCTTGACGCTACGATAAAGTCTAAGGTTCCATCACAAAACCAATTGGTTACGAGAGAAGTAGCCCAAAATCTTTATATAGTCAATGCTTAGCTAGTTAATCCGATGTGGAATAATTGCTCTAACACTCAAAACCCTAAAAAATTAGGCATAGTTTTAATTCTGAAACGAGAGATTTTTTATTAGTAAATTTTGATTGATCATTGCTCCCTTGTTTCGAAAGTTGAGTTTCCTTTCGTTGCAATTTTTGATAATCGTGCGCAATTAAACGAGAAATAAAGATCCTTCACTCTTAATTGTGCACGACTCAACACTGCTAGATTTATCTGATACTTTCGCTCCGTCTACTTAGTAGTTGTATGGAAAAGTGCATCTCGCTCGCGAGTGTTGATGCTAATGTGACAAAGTATCTGTCATTCATACCAATACAAGGAATTATAAATACTTAAACCGACGTTTATAAACATTTAAAACGACAATTTTTATATTTATAAAAGGATGTTAGTACAATATTGTATGTGTTAAATAGTACTTGCGGTAGTGTTCATAAGTCTCATTGTGTTTTACTTACTTGCGGTCGTGATAAAAAAAAATCACCACATATATAAAATCAAGTTTAGGTTATACAAATAAATATCATCACGTGTCTTAGAACAAGTTTTAGTTATTTACGAAAATGGCATTGCGAGTTTGAAAACACATTTTTTCTAATCTACATTAGGGAAAACATGTTTTCTTTTCAAATTTTTGGCATAAGTAAATTAAAAATTAAATTAAAAACAAAAAATAAAAAATAAAAAACAAATTAAAAAAATAAAAAAATAAAACAAATTAAAAAATTTATTCGTGAAAGCTAAGAATATATTTAACAGAAGAAATAAATGTTAATAAAATAATATGTTTCATATTATTTTATTTGAGTAAAAAATATGTGAAACGTAAGCTATACGATAACATGTTGAAGATGTCATCTTTTGGACGCAAACCAAAAATAGCTTAAACTTAATAGGAGAGGTTTCATATTATTTTATTTAATTAAAAAAAAGGACTATAGTAAACACGTGATGCAAAGTAGGAGTAGCAAAGCAATTATCACTTATCATGACATATTGTAATCAATTTATATGGTAAAGAAATTATCTCTAAATTATCTCTAAATTACTCTCATTTTAAACTTGCCATGGGCTTTAAGGATGATCTCGATACCACTTGAGCTAGGCCTGTTTTTCGATCGAGCCAATTCGAGTTCGACTAAAAAAAAACTCGAATTGAGTGAGCTTGAACTGTGTCTCGAGCTCGAACTGTGTCTCGAGCTCGAACTTGAACATAATTTCAAATTTGTTAATTTTTCAAGTTGTTCGACTCGTGTGTTCGATTAGACTTGATTCAATATCGGCTCGTTTTAAGCTTGGATCGAAAAGCTCGCTGAAAACTCGAATTTTTCTTTGTTAAGGATCAACCTTTTTCGAGCTCGGGTCGATAAGCTAGTTAAAAACTCAAATAATTTTCATTGTGGATGATCAACTCGCACTCGAACTCGATAACCTGATTAAGAACTCAATTTTTCAAGAAAAAAAATGACGAAAGCTCGAGCTCGTCTCGTTAGTACTCAAGTTCTACAACGACTCGAGCAACTCGCGATCAACTCGAAAATCAACTCGACTCGAGTTCGGACAATTGAATTACCTCGAACTCTAACTCAAATAAAAACTCAAACTCGATAAATCTTAAACGAAATTGAGTTCGATCATGAAAACTCAATCAAACTCGACTCGTTTACGGTAGTACACTTGACTAATGGCCCATTGATAAGAAATTAAATAGTTTATTGCAATTTTGCTCAATAATTCAAAAAGAAATCAGACATTAAGTAAAAAAATATTATTATTCTTTATTACAAAATGAGTATTTATTATGTATATTGATGAACAAAAGTGAAAAGTCATACTAAAACAAAGATATGATGAGTATTGCACATTATAGTAGTACTAGTAAAAGACAGTGGTTTTTTTTTTTTTTTAATTTTTTTTTTTTTAATTTTAAATTTTTTTTAAGGGCAAAATGGAAAAGAGATAACTTAATGAGGGCAAAATAGAAAATTTGGCTTATGAAACTGTTCATTATTGTACTGTTCACGAAAAGATTGCCATTTATACTATAGATTTCAAAGTGATTACAATGAAATTACTACTACATTTTAATTATCATGGGCTAATTGATAAAATCTCAAGTAGTTACGAGAATATTCTAGTTAAATTAAATTGGCCAACAATGTATCTCGTGTTAATCATATATTCCTATCACCCACCCCAGGATTTGTTAAACAAAAAATATTATTCATTTTTTTTTTCAAATTTGCTTTTTATATGATTTTTTTTTAAATAATCATTTAATTTGGGACGGAGGAAGAAGTAGAAAGAACTAGTGTCTATCGATTTTTTTATACTATCTCTGCCCATTTTAATCTTAAAAAAAATATATTTTTTAATAATCCCACTCATGATTACAAAATTTTAAAATACTATTATTCACAATACGATTGTAGTATCTTTAAAATAATTGATAAGTATAATTAATAACTAAATGAAAGTTGAAAATTTAATTTTTAAAACATTAAATTTTAAGATAAGTATATATATGCTTTAATTTTTTATTTCATAATAAATGCCATTCCTTTATTTCTTGATCCATTCTAAAACAAAGTCACTTTTTTAAGTAAAGAAATATAATTAATCAATTCATTAATTATTGTACAAGCAAGAAACAAATTAATAAAATCACGACGTAAGTTGCTTCAAAATAAAGCAACTTTTGAAATTTGCATCAAATTTGAAGCAAGTTTTGAACTACTTTAAAATAATAGTTTTAAAATAATAGTGCATGAATTGAAACAAGCATTGGAGATGATTTTTGTTCTATTATAAAATTTTAAAGTAGGATTGGAGATGCTCTAAATAATAAAGAAACTATTTTTTAATATGAAGTGCAAAGTAAGATTAGATTGAATAAATGGATTTTGACACTTAAGTTTTTTTAAGTTTTTTTGGGACAAATTACTTCTCCTCAAATTTCTTATTAAATTAAATGTCTCACAAGTTTTTATGTAATAGGAGTAATATATTATATTGTATGAAATATACAGTAATTAAAAATTATGATACATCATCATCGTTATTGCCACCTGCCACCACCAACACCACCACCGATGGCTGCCACTTCGCCACCGACCGTCACCCGCCGTCGATGCCCGCCAAAAATAGGTCGCCGCCTACCACCATTCATGTAGTATTATTCAGCTATTTAATATTATACTCTTTATGTTATTTATTATGTTACATAATAATACTACATGAAAAGAAAAATTTATAGGGCATTATAGTATTTTTTTTTTAATTTATAGGATACTTCCTTCGTTTCAAAATGTCTACTTTCCTTTGATTTTTTTGTTAAGTCTCTTTAAATATATGGAAATTTATATTTATCATCTTCATATATTCTACAAAAAATTTTTCCTCCCATTTATTCTCCTATTAAATATTATTAACTTTTACATTCTCTCTCTTATTTCCTACCACACATTTAACTTTTACATTCTCTCTCCTATTCCCTACCACACATTTAACTTTTACATTCTCTCTTCTAAAATTTTCTACCCACTTTAAAAAATTTTCTTAAGAAACGTGAAATTTCCCCCGAGGACCCTTGGTCTGGGACCGAGGGAGTATTTTTTTTGAGATAAACATAAATAATTTGGCCTTAATTACACACACCTCCCCCGTATTACTAGCTAAAAAGACCAAATCCGAACAACGTGGGAGGGAACTGAATAAGAAAAGAAAAAAAAGAAAAGAAAAGAAAAAGGAAAATCCAAAGGGGCACAAAATTCGGATTTTTGCGCAGCGAAGCAAACGCAAAGGGTTTTAGCCGTTTTCAATCAATATTAAGCTCATTCTTTACTTTCTGATCTTCGCTTTTTATTTTTACAATTTTTGTTTATATATATTTTTTTGATGATTTATTGAGCTCGAAGGAAAGTTAAAACGAAGATCAGTTCGTTTGTTTGGTGTATTGATTTGATACAGTGTGGATCAATGAATTGAATTTGGATTTGAGTTTGCATTTACTGAAAAAGTTTAGTCGTTGTTTGATCTGTTGTTTGGATTGGTTCGTCGATTGAAGCATTGCCGGTTTTCCGATCTGGTCGGAGTTGTTAAATATGGTATGTAAATTTGTTATTTATTATAGTATTTATTTTATTAATTTTGTTGCTGTTGAGAAATGATTTTGAATGATCTCCGTTTGTTATCTTGGAGTATGAAATGAATTGTTATTGACTGGGGTTCATGAATGGTTGATCTACGAATGTGTTAATTGAAACTTGGTTGATAATTTTTGGAAATGGTTGTATTGGATATTTTTTGTAAATGAGTTGAAATTAACTTTTCTGAGCAGTTTAGGCGATGAAGCTGCGTAGAAGGTAGGAGTTGAGTTGTATGATTAGTATGTGTGACTTCGTAGGAATTGTTAGTTGGATAACAATTTTTCTGGGGGGGGGGGGAGTTCATTAAGCAGTTAGCTGTTTTTTTTGTGTAGCATTTGGCATTCGGCTAATAGAATCGTTAGGGACAATATTAGTTTATCATATTGCTAATTTATATGTGCTATTATTGATATTGTTTTGGTGGTAAACACATTATACTCCCTATTTTCCCAAAAAGAGACAATTTTTTTTTTTGGTTCCAAAAGAGAGGTATACTTCTAAAAATAGAGTATAAACTGATGTGATCTTCATAAAATGCTCTAGCGAAAAATCTCTAATAAAATTTGGTACATGGAAGGAAATGTATAAGAGGACAATGTGGAGTAGACAAATGAGGGAATGCAAAAAGTGCTTAAAAATGCGACTCCTTTTTGGGTGATGGAAGGAATAATTCTGTTCTATGTGGCTTTTGAAGATACTAACATTTCCCTTTCGATAAATGAGCACTAGGTGTTTCTATGGATATTGGGAACGGATTGTTGATGTGGTACACATATTAGGCTTTCTCTTTTACCAACTTTTAGCTAGTTTAGCTAATTACGAATCAAAATTTTCCTTTTCTTTTTTCTTTAGTTCATGCAACCACTGCTCTTTAACTTCGGGTTTCACGTGAGGGGAAGTGTTCACTCAAAAGACAATGAAGGGTATTCATTGTCTATTCGTAGATACTTCTGACATCTTGTTGCATTTGAATCTTGCATAAGTAATCACTCTCCATTTATAATTCTATTTTTTTAGTCATTAAGTCTTGATTTGTGACCTAGGGTAGCAGAGAAACTTCTTGAAAGGCTATGTATCGCGTATGTGGCTGGTGTCACTTTCATCACTATATTGAGACTTCTTTGACATGCCAAAATCTTTGTTCTCTCTCCCCCCCTCTCTCTCTAAGTTAGATTCAGACTAGTTGACCACTTAACATGATACCTGCCCCACGTGAATAAGAAGCTTGTTTAAACACAAGTAGAGATTCATTTTTGTAGTATGCACAAGTATTACATTGGTTAGAAAGAATGAGGAGTGTGCATACAAAGGAGAGTGTTCAAATACATACATGTCCTTAAAACTTTTCCATGTACCATATGCCCATACATGATACACCTGTTCTGTCTTTGTTTAAATGATGTACGTGTTGTAGTAGTGTACTTTTTCTTGCTATGATGTTTGTAATGATGATTAATATCAAAATGCTATGTTCGTTTGCAGGCTGCTTCAGTCAGCTTAGGGGTTGGATCACTTGTTTGGGTGGAGGACCCTGACGAGGCTTGGATAGATGGAGAAGTTACTGGTGTCAGTGGTGATGACATTAAGATTCTCACTACTTTAGGGAAGACAGTGAGTATTCCTTAAAAATCTGTTTGTTGGCAACTGATGTAAATATGGGTGTTATGTCAGAAAAAGCAATGAGCTCTGCCCCCCCCCCCCATCTGTTTGTAACTCCATTATTTGTTTCTAGATAGCCGTTTTATTTTGTAGCAACAAATTTGCTAATTTCGGATCCATTTTTCATTTTCAAAACTGATTATAGGTTGTTGCCAAGTCTTCAAATGTATACCCCAAAGATGCTGAAGCACCGCCATGTGGAGTGGATGACATGACAAAGCTCGCTTATTTGCATGAACCAGGAGTTCTGAATAATTTAAGATCTAGATATGATATCAATGAAATATACGTGAGTTTATTCTGTTTCCCTCTTGATTGCAACTGGCATGGATAGACCTCTTTTTTGTTGTTTCTGTAGAGTCTGTAGACCAAACCTTTTCATTTTTAATGAACTCAATTCCTCCAACAGACGTATACAGGGAGCATTTTAATTGCTGTGAACCCTTTCAGAAGATTACCTCATTTATATGATAGCCATATGATGGCACAATATAAAGGGGCAGCCTTCGGTGAGCTGAGTCCCCACCCTTTTGCTGTTGCAGATGCAGCATACAGGTACTTCTGACCCTCTGATTAGGTCACGACCTGTTTATCTTTTTTTTTTTCTTTTCATCAAAATAATCAAAACCATTTTTGGGTTGCAGAGTTATGATAAACGAAGGAATTAGTCAGTCAATTTTGGTTAGTGGAGAGAGTGGAGCTGGTAAAACTGAAAGTACTAAACAGCTTATGCGCTATCTAGCTTATATGGGTGGAAGAGCTGCAGCGGAGGGGAGGAGCGTGGAGCAGAAAGTCTTAGAGGTAACAGTCATGTCCAGCCCTTTTAGGCTATTTTATTAGAGAATTAATGATTGATGCTGCATTATGATCATTGTTACTTGCCTTGGTTTTTGAATCATTTTATCTTGATTGAGCCGTTCCCCCCCCCCCCCTGTTTTGTAGTCAAATCCTGTATTAGAAGCTTTTGGCAATGCAAAGACTGTCAGAAACAATAACTCAAGGTGGGAAGATCATCATTTTATATTTAACCCTTGCAAATGTTTTACACTATTTTCTTACTGTAGTGCATGCTTGAAATGATATCATTATATGCATGTGTGTGTTATTTTGCAGTCGTTTTGGCAAGTTTGTGGAGATTCAGTTTGATCACAAAGGAAGAATTTCTGGGGCTGCTATCAGAACTTATTTATTGGAAAGATCTCGTGTTTGTCAGCTGTCAGATCCTGAAAGAAACTATCATTGCTTCTACATGCTTTGTGCTGCACCAGCAGAGGTAATGAACCTCCGCATATTTAAGCAAGATTTCTTGCGTGTGAATACGTAGAAGCGACATATACAGTCATATACTATGTTTCAGTTTAAGCTTATGGGTTGAGGGTCTTGATATGCATAAAGAATTGTATTAGGCTTGTTAAAGGAGTTCAAGGTTGCTTTTATGAGAGTTGTAGTTCATAGATTCAAATTATGGAAACAACGTTCTTAAGTACGTGCAAAGGCTGTGTCATTCGGCTCTTCTTAGACCCACGTAACTGTTGGGATTGGAGCCAAACCAAGGACAGAGGGGACTGGAGCGTGCAACGAAGAAAAGGTGGAGTCTGGAAACTTTAAGGCCTCATGGTGAGGTCGCATAGGTTGAATGAGGTCTCATGGTGAGACCGCATAAACGACAGTGAAAGAAGAAAAATTGAAGTCGGGTCTATGCGGCCGCATAGCCCCGGGAAAATCAGTTTCCTATTTTTTTCCGGGTTCTTTTTGTGCACAAAATTGTTTTTCTTCTAGGGTTAGGTTTGTGTATCCTATATAAAGCAAAGTGACGGCTTAAAACACATTGCAACACCACAAAGAGCGATCATGGAGTATAATCTTGGCTTGGTAGCGCCCCCAGAGGTAGTCCGATCTTGTGACGAACTGGGTTAACAAATCTTGTGTTCTTGTGCTTGATTTTCTTTCTCTCCTGTTAATTCTCTATTGCTTAAGGCCTTGTCTGTTTTCCTAACAGTAACTGGTATATCTCTCATCCACTAATCAACTAATTTCAGTTTGGTAGGTGTGTTCATTTTTCCAGAAAACCTTTGCAACCTATGGAGAATGTGATATGATCAGAAAGAGATGCGTCTGATAGCTAGAAGATGATGTCCTGGGATTGGAAAATATAATTGGTTAGTATTAGAAAAAATACAAGAAGAAATTTAGCAGTAGAATCAGCTTAGGTTTCATCTTGTTGTGAAATTATAATCCTTGAAGATATTTTTCTACCCTAAAAAACAATAAAAAATCCTAGACGAGCCTTAAACTTCTGATACTTGCCAAGTAACGCTTGTAAGAGGTAATTACATTTTGGGTTTGTTTCTTCAATCGTGATAGAAAGTGTAGACTTTAGTGTTTGTCTCTAATCTCCATTCAATATGATTGAAAGGAAGACAATACAACCTGAATTTCAACTGGGCTTTGGATAAGATCCATTGATCCATGTTTAGAGAATAGTTATTTTATAAATTTACTTGTACTTTATTTGACTGAAGATGGGGGATTAAAGGGTATGTGAAGGGAAACCTACTTGATCTTGAAGCTACAGTGTCCTTCGCCTGTCACCCTTCGCCCGTTCTTTGACGAGTACTTGATTTTGAAGGTTTTAACTCTTAATGAGCAATCGTCAAAATGCTTTTCTTTCTTTTCACGAATGGCATTGCAAACAACTTTTTTCCAATTTCGTCAGATTAATGCATGTTTCATGGTATTCTATCTTGCCATGCGATACTTATTTTATGTAAGTGTATGGGTTTCCCTTGACATGCATTGCCAGTTTAGTAATGACATTTTACTTGTTGACTTAAATCTCGATATTATTATGCTTAGTAATTATTTTTACAACATATATTTGTAGGATCGTGAAAGGTACAAAGTGGGGGATCCAAAGACATTCCATTATCTGAATCAATCACATTGCTATGCGATAGATGGTATGGATGAATCAAAAGAGTACATTGCTACAAAGACAGCAATGGATGTTGTTGGAATCAGTTCGGAGGAGCAGGTATAATGAGGAAAGTTAATGCATAATTGGAGCAATTTTATACGCAATGAATTGTGCTAATATCCGTTTTCTCAGGATGGAATCTTCCGAGTTGTAGCTGCAATCCTCCATCTTGGAAACATTGAATTTGGAAAGGGGGAGGAAATGGACTCATCTGTACCAAAAGATGAAAAATCTTGGTTTCATCTTAGAACCGCTGCCGAGCTTTTCATGTAAGTGATCAGTTTCATTTGCACATGCACACTTATAAGTGTTCATGATGTCGCCAAACTCTGAATGTCTTCATTAAGAAAAAAAGAATGTACTATTAGGCTCCATCTGAAGAAAATGTATTCTTCAGGTGTGATGTGAAAGGTTTGGAGGATTCTCTATGCAAACGTGTAATTGTGACTCGTGATGAAACTATCACGAAGTGGCTGGATCCAGAATCTGCTGCCACCAGCCGAGATGCTTTGGCAAAAGTTGTCTACTCAAGGTTATTCGACTGGTAAGCTTCACTAAAATGCTCTGAGAAGTTGTGCCATTTGTTAATGTTGCCTGCCTTTTTATTAAATAATCATTATTTTGGTTCTACAGTTTACTATTGTACATATGTATGCAGGCTTGTTGATAAGATCAATAACTCAATAGGTCAAGACCCAGATGCAAAAAACATAATTGGAGTGTTGGATATTTATGGATTTGAGAGTTTCAAGACAAACAGGTGCTTAACTGGTACGCCCTTTGTTTTCATTGTGATAAGATCTGATTTGTGGCAGCGGGCTGCAGTTATGAGGGTTATTTGTAGGCACGATATGCATTTCTGAGCTTTCTCCTATCAAGTCAGGCTTACTCCTTTTCATTTGCGAACTATGTTGTGGTCCTGAGTTTTGGGGCTTGCACTTGTACGTTTTATTTTCTGTTTTCATGTAGCTCTTTCGCTCAAGCTTAAAATTTTATACAAGTTGGCGAATCTCTGTCTTTAATCTCCTTTTCTAATCTGTACTCAACTCTACCTGTTTGTCTCAACCATAGTTACCGGGAACGCTTTCCCCCTCGTCCCACGTCCCGGATCGCTCGTCCCGGAATCGGGGTCATTTACGTCCCAGTTCTCCCGGGTACACGACCCAAATCTCCAAAAACATCATCCCATTTTTTTAAAAAAAAGGTAGAAATTGACCTTTCCTTGATAGTTAATCGAATATCATATGGGTCCTTTTTCGGACTTTGCTGCAGTTGAGAACCCTTAGATCTTTGTCGATCCAATGTTGACTTGAAGTGGAAAGCCCTTCAATCTTGGTTGGAATTGAAGTCGCCAAGACTACATGGATAGGGAAAGAGTCGGAATTGCTAAGGAGGGGAGAAGTGAGGAGAATCTGGACTCTGAAGGAAGAGTCGTGGATAGGGATGAAGAAAGGTTTCATGGATCGGGGAGAACGAACGACGCGGAGTGTAATTGAATGGGACTTGGCGTACAAAATTATACCTAGAAGGCAACTATTTTCACCCTCAAAATATTTATACACTCCCATTAATTGTACAACATTTTTAAAGGTGGGTGCGTTTAAAGATTTAAAGAGTGTAAACAACAATTGTTTTAATATATACACACACATATATATAACTTTTGTGTTCCCAATAAAAGCGTACCACGTTTTTAATTGGCGTACACATACCCAAATTTTCAAAAGTCACGTTCCTCGTTCCCGTTCGCGTCCCACATTCCTGGTAACTATGGTGTCAACTACTTGGGTTTGGTTACATGAATTCTTTTGGGACCCTTTGCTATTCCAAGCAAGAACTTTTACATAATCAAACTCAATTATATTTTTCCTTGACAAGTAACCAGACTCAGGCATATCCTTGTATTTTTGCTGTCCATGTCAATCTTGGTCTTCATAACTTTGGCTTTGCCATTGATGTCACTCTTTTAATGAATCACTTATTGGTCTTTTTCTACATTTTGAGTGACAGAACTGTGGGTTTCCTCATTTTTTCTTTTATAGTATTTACTCCTATTATCTGAGCTACGTCTTTGCTCTGAAATTACATATCCTTGGTTGACACCATATCTGTCTTAGCATTCCCATTTCAGCAACACATTTTATGTATGTATATGTGTGTATGTCTGTGTATCTTATTTGGCCAACATTTTCTTTTGAAACAAATCCAATCTAATAGCTTTCATGTATAATTTCCTTCTACTTTAGGCATCACCAATAACATACAACCCCAGATGCTCATATCAATTTTACCCAAGATTCTGTAGTACGCTTATTGACAGCTGAATTTTTGTGAGAGCTGCAAGGGGTGCAACCAGTGCACGCTTGAAGATACATAAAGAAAACCGAATAAAGCAAAATCCAGTTATGCATCACCCAAGCTGATGTTTGCTCTTGGTTAAAATTGGTCCTAGATAATGGAAGGAAGAATTTGTGCTGTTTCTTGCCTGAGATTCCGGTTAAGTTTTCACAATAGTCTTTCGAAAGCTATGTAGTGTACGAATTTCAGCGGGTGGGAACTTAAGGTCTTTATTTTAATTTAGTTTAATTAGGAGTTCACACATTAGCATAGCAGAAGTAAATCTGTTCATAGTCTTTTATCTATGTAATAATGGGAATGGGACTGACAGTCATTTAATATTGATGGGTGGATAAGTTACATGGTGCCACCACCATGATTTTCCATCACATTGGGGCATCATTGTCTTTTTAGGATTATAATGCTTTGTATTAGAACTTGTGGTCACACTCACACAAAAAATAACCGTTTTCACAGATAGTTGTATTTTAGATGTTCATTTTTATACCAACTGATTGCATAACAATTGCAGCTTTGAGCAATTTTGCATCAATTTGACCAATGAGAAACTTCAGCAGCACTTCAATCAGGTTTGCCTGGAGAGATTTTTCTTTCTCCATGTCATTCTCTAGTCTCCTGTGATAGATCTAACTTTATGACTGCTTCTTCTTTTGCAGCATGTCTTTAAAATGGAGCAAGAAGAATATACAAAAGAGGAAATAAACTGGAGCTACATTGAATTCGTAGATAATCAAGATATCTTAGATCTCATTGAAAAGGTTTGTGGTAAAGCTTTTCCTGTAGGACCTACGCACATAGCACATAAGAGCTGTCCTGTATATATATTGGTATTTTTTGTATTGTGTCTTCTAGCTAATCAAATTGAATAACCTAGATCGTTTCTTACTCTTATATGCTCAATATCCCACAACTCCATTCAGAAAACTTAAAAGAGTAATACATGGTACTATCAACCGGGAATTATGGATTTCTAGCTGCCCCTCCAATTTATACCCTCATATTTCATGTTCATTTGGTGCGACTTGATTGTTGTTTACTATAACATCCAGAATAAACTAATTTCAAGTGTAATTCAGAAAAAGGGTCAGAGGGAAAGGCTATCGGTGAAATTTTACTTGTATAGATTCAAGGAGAGAAGTCTTTCTATTAGATAGAGCCAGAGACAACATTGGGGTAAATAAGTGTAAACTCGTGTATTGGAAATGGTTTCAAGTAACTTTACAGCATTTTTGGTTATTCATCATATACTTCCAGTATGTGGAAGATGTGGTTCACTTGACATAGCCTACAATCCTTAATTTGTGTTGGACAGATCTTTGCATGCTCTTGAAATAGTTTTCAAGGAAGCTTTTGGCAGTGTGGGTGTGCTGTGTTTGAATTACCACATGCATTTATTTCATTTGCTTCAATCTCTCGCCTACAGTTTGGACCCCCAAGCCACTCTCTTGTGCATGCACATGTGTGTGTGTGCATGCACGTGGGGGCGGGGGTCACTTCTCTTGCCCTTCTTTCCTTTCTCTATCTCCACCACCATGGAACCTCCTCTGGCTGAAAAATCTCAACTAATGCTTATATATAGTAAACTCACCACTTGTATCTAATTTTACATTTGTGCCGTATTCTCTTTCTCCACTTGAAAAATCTTGACTAATGCTTATGTGTAGAATAACATTTTGAAAATTTCTTCTCAATATAGTATGCCAGAAAAAAACACTTAGAACTATTTTGTTTTTCTCCATTTCTCATGGGGGGTAAATAAGGGACACAATCAATGAGAGCATATCAGTGCTCCTTCTTCTCTCAATCTCGTCTGCTCCTTTCTAACTTATCCTATTTTCATTGCTTAGAAACCCGGTGGCATTATAGCTCTTCTTGATGAAGCTTGGTAAGTATAAAGTTGCATAATAATCTAGTTGAATCCTTTTCTTTATTCAAGATAGACCATCTATAAGGATCCAGATCATTTACTAAGTTTTATGGAGAACTGACATTTTCTAATGCTGAAATAATTGCTATCTGTTTTCTGTAGCATGTTTCCAAGGTCAACACATGACACGTTTGCTCAAAAGCTTTATCAAACTTTCAAGAACCACAAACGATTCACTAAGCCAAAATTGTCACGTTCTGATTTCACCATATGCCATTATGCTGGTGACGTAAGTTCCTTTTTATTCTTTTCTTTCTACTTGACATAGGGGTGGCAAAATGGGTGTTTGGGTTACCCAATGGGTGTTATCCTTTAAAAATATAATGCTTTTAACTATTGTCCATGCAACATACAATGATTAAAAGTATGATAAAATCTTAATGGGTATATCAATTGGTCAGAAATTGACACCCCTAACTTGACATTCTCATCCTATGACTGAGAAATGGAAGGATATTGCTAATTGATCATTTGCTTCATGCATCAGGTCACTTATCAGACTGAGTTGTTTTTGGACAAAAACAAAGATTATGTCATTGCTGAACATCAAGCACTTTTGAGTGATTCCACATGTTCATTTGTGTCTAGTTTATTTCCACTTTCTTCTGAAGAGTCCTCTAAATCATCAAAGTTCTCTTCCATTGGTACAAGATTTAAGGTACCATCTCTCTCTCTCTCTCTCTGTGTTTGTGGGGAACGCTTCTTTCTTCCCAATCAGTGGGCATGCATGCACACAAATAAGTTTACTCCGAAATTTGGAGTTTAAATTTTCCTTATTTTACTTTTTCAGCAACAACTGCAATCATTGCTCGAAACTCTAAGTTCAACTGAGCCTCATTACATTCGCTGTGTAAAGCCCAATAATCTTCTTAAGCCTGCTATTTTTGAGAATGAGAATGTTCTACAACAACTACGATGTGGGGTAATGATTCACTCTTCACCCGTCTACTTTTTATAATATTAAATATTTGTTTCTATATTTACACATCCATATATTGTTATTGCTGCTTTTAGGGAGTCTTGGAGGCAATCAGAATTAGTTGTGCAGGATATCCTACCAGGAAACTTTTCTTTGAATTCTTGGACCGGTTTGGCCTCCTTGCACCTGAAGTGTTGGATGGCAGGTAGCCTGAATTGATCTTGTTGGCTGATAAATGTTCTGTGCATGTTTCTGACCTGCCTTTGTTGTTGTTACTGAAAATTTGATAGTACGGATGAGGTTACGGCTTGCAAGAGGCTTCTAGAGAAGGCAGGGCTGCAAGGCTATCAGGTAACTGGAATGCTATATTTGGATGTTTTGTTTCATTCCATAGATGTGATCCTATTTCTCCACTTTGTTCCTGGAGTCGGATAATATTTTTTTCTTTCATGGTAGTTTTGGCACCTCCTTTGAATGAAATATCTTCCCTTCATACCAGAGGATAGTGCCAAACCCCATACTGGGTAAGGATTTTCGATGAGCCCCCAGTGTCTCATCTTGACTGTCAAATTCTTTTTACCAACTTTAGAATGCATTACCATCCACCTACTTAGTTATAGAAAATAAAACTTAACCTTGGGAAACTAAACTAGAAGTACTAGAAATAACATTTTCTTGAAGTGATGGATCAAAAATTTCAAGGTGACTTTAGTCAAGATTGGTCTAATTCTTCCAGAAGACGGGAATGTGAGATATAAAATGCTTATTTTCCTACTTTTTTGAAATGACCTCGACCATTTATTTTTTACACTTGAACTTATTGAAATACTGATACTTTTTGTTTGAACTCTTGACTCAGCATATCTGTTTCACTGTTATTTTTTCTAAGCCACGTTATACTTATCTGGTGTGTTGCATTCAGATTGGTAAAACAAAGGTATTTCTGAGAGCTGGTCAGATGGCGGAGCTGGATGCTCGCAGGACTGAGGTCTTAGGAAGATCAGCCAGCATTATTCAGAGGAAAGTCCGTTCTTATATGGCTCGGAAAAGTTATATCGTGTTACGGAAATCTGTCCTACAAATTCAATCCATCTGCAGAGGTAAGGATTGAGTAGTATTTTTCTATCTGCTCGGGCAGCTTCAAACCAATAAAACTCATTTTTCTCTTTTCATGTTTTAGGGCAAATTGCTCGGAAAGCTTATGAGAGCATGCGTAGAGAAGCTGCATGTCTGCACATTCAGAGAGATTTACGCATGCACCTCGCTAGGAAAACTTATAAACAGTTGTGGTCTTCAGCTGTATCTATCCAGACAGGTATGAGAGGGATGGTTGCACGAGATGAGATTCGCTTTAGAAGACAAACAAGAGCAGCAATTATTATTCAGGTATCACTACATTTGCTCTCATAATACTATAGTTTTGAAAAGAAAAATACTATAACCTGCAAAACAGAGTTAGGGATATTCATTCTCCTCTTCTCCTCCTGTTTGTCGTGAAGAAATTTTTGATACTTCTAAACTTGTATTCATAGATGTAATATGTTAAATACCCCTAAGAAGATACTTGACTGCCTGACATGGCTTGTCAAATTTTTGTTCTTATTGGTTATGGAAATTTTAATACGTTTTATTTCCATACTCCAGAGCTATTGTCGTGGATTCTTAGCTCGCTTGCACTTTTCACAAGTAAAGAAAGCTGCCATTACCACACAGTGTGCTTGGAGGGGGAAAGTTGCTCGCAGGGAACTCAAAAAGCTTAAGATGGTGAGTCTTCTTAGTCCTTCCACAGTGGTAGTTTGATTAGTTTTCTTCTTTAGTGTTTTGCCTGCCCTTTTTCTCTTGTTCTGACTTTTTTTGTGCTGTGCCCCTAGCATTTATCATGCAACCGTGTATGTGAATAACTATCGGCATCCCTCTATGCCATTCTATGATCTTGCAACCTTACAATCTCTTATTAAGGGTTATTTTTGTTCTTAATTTTTTTCTTGACATTCTTGATCCTATAACTGTTGGGATCAAGTGAGATTTTAGTACCCAATATTGTTTTTGTGTATTTTTGACTGAGAAGATGAGGAATGAGCTACAATTTTCTTTATTTTTTTGGAAGCATGATTTTTAATGCTAAAGAAGTCTTGATTCTCTAATTTGAATGTTTAATAATTTGAATACTTCCGCTCAGCTCAGAGTGCCCTAAACTCTTTTCAAAATGTTGCGTTTTGAAAACTTAAGTGACATAGTATTTAACTTTCCAATATTTCTCATTATTTTAGGATTATAATAAGATTTTTGTTTGTTTTAGTCTTTAATATTTATGAAGATCTATTTATTACTTACAAAGTACTTGACTTCCAACCATGCTTATTGACCTTAAGGGAGGGAGCATATGTAGTGAACCATAGTAACAATTTCCTGTTGATGAAAGTATGCTAAATCTCATATATGCTCCTCTTTTTCCATATTTCCCTTGCCCCCAAAAGTGCACAAAGTATGTTTATCTCTTAATGATGTTTCTTTGGCCTTTTTCTTGCTCTTTAATTGAAGGCTGCAAGGGAAACTGGAGCCCTGCAAGCTGCTAAGAATAAATTAGAGAAGCAAGTTGAAGAACTGACGTGGAGGCTGCAGCTGGAGAAACGAATGCGGGTAAGTTCACATAATGAACTATTCTAGTCTGTCTCTTACTCTAAAAACCCCCTTCACTCTGATGGTCAGATTAGTTGTATAGACGTCTGATTGTGGAAATCCTTAGTATTATTCCCAAGTGAAGTAGATCTTACGGAACCTGCTACTGTATGAAATGATTTGGAGCTGAGATTAAAAGTATGCTCCCCAAGGAAGCAAGCCTATCCTCTAATTAACTTGAAGATTTTCTTATGAAAGGACAATGTTCGCTAGTTTTATCGTGGGACTTGATTCTCCATCTTCTGACCCTAGATAAGTGTCTATTTGTCCTGTTCAGGAAAGCCCCCAATGCTCATGTCAACTTCTCTTTTCTATCTTTCCTAGCTTTCTTGATGCACTTTAGGCGAAGTCAAAATTTAAAAGCTATCATTCAGGAGGGTGAAATATGGAAACTCTTAAAAAGAGTAACTTTGGAGAAAAATGCTGCAAACTCGTATATATATGAACTAATTACAGATTTATTAATACAGTTACAATTTGTGTGAAGAATGACCATGTCAAAGAGATACATGCAATTGAATATTCAAATGAGAAATGTTAAAAACAAAAGCTTGCTTGTTGTGCTTGATTTCAGCCAATTAGTCCTTTCCTGATTAAGTGAAGCTACAAATTGGTAAAGGATTATCTCTAGTGTTACAATTTGTGTGAAGAATGACCATGTCAAAGAGGTGCATGCAATTGAATATTCAAATGAGAAATGTTAAAAACAAAAGCTTGCTTGTTGTGCTTGATTTCAGCCAATTAGTCCTTTCCTGATTAAGTGAAGCTACAAATTGGTAAAGGATTATCTCTAGTTGCTATAGTTTGCTATAAACGTGAGAATTGGTGATTCTAAATTGAGAATCTTCTGTACATTCTGATAAATTAATTCCGATACAAGATGTGAGCACAACTGTTTGTCACATTGTTAGTTACCCATTATACTTCTTACAATGATGGATAGAAAGTAGATAGAGCTTGATGCATATATTTAATATGATTGGGTAACCGTCAGTTGCCTGTTGACATGTTCTTTTCCTTGGTTATGCAACCTCATTTCTGTCCGCAGGCTGATATTGAAGAAGCAAAAACACAAGAAAATGCAAAACTAAAATCTGCTTTACAAGAGATACAACTTCAATTTAAAGAAACTAAAGACTTGCTACAGAAAGAACGTGAGACTGCCAAAAAGGTCACAGAGCAAATCCCTGTCATCCAAGAGGTCTCAGTTATTGACCACGGGCTCACAGATAAGCTTTCTGCTGAAAATGAGAAACTCAAGGTAGGGGGATTTGATTAGATTATTTAACATCCCATACAGAGTTCAGTCTTGATTAATCTTGAATCTGCATTCTGAGTATCTCTCTTGTACATAAGTACAGGCTTTAGTTAGCTCGCTCGAAAAGAAAATTGATGAGACGGAGAAAAAGTATGTAGAAACAAACAAACTTAGTGAGGAGAGGCTGAAGCAAGCGTTGGACGCAGAGACCAAATGTATTCAGTTGAAGACTGCTATGCAGAGGTTTGTATAGAATCAAGTTAGACTTGTGCTAGAAATGTTGCTTATTGGTAGGGGTGGCTATGTCTGACCAATGGGTATACCCATTATGATTTTATCATGCTTTGAACTCTTGTACATTGTATCATGTACAATCGCTTAAAGCATTATATTTTTAATGAATTACACTCATTGGGTAGCCGAAACACCCATTTTGCCACCCTACTTGGTGGTAATCTAGTGCTTGTGATGCTATACTTGATTTTTATGTTTATTAACTTGGTGACTTTCTTTATTGACAGTCTCCAAGAAAGGGTCTCTGACATGGCAACCGAGACACTAATTCTTCAACAAAAGGGATTGATGCCTTCACCGGAAATTTTAGAATATCCGCAAACTCCAGTAACTAAGGTGAATTTATGTTACCAAAGCCATTGTCGATCCTTAATATCTTGCTCATTGTGATTATATCTCATGATCGTCTTTTGTGCAGATTTTGGAGAATGGTCATCATATGAATGAGGCAAGTATTTCCCATGTAACAATGTTGTATACTATTCATGCACATAGTTACATAGATTTTCAGTCTCCATTCCTACCAATTTTGAAGAGAACTGTTTGTTTTTCCAGGAACCGCGTACACCTGATAGGAACTCTCTGGCGGAATCTGATGGCAAACCTAAGAGGCCCCCTATTGATCGTCAACATGTATGTTGTACATTGATCGGAAAGATTAATAATTATCTTTCGTCTGTTGATGTGGAATTTTGGGAAGTGATTCTAATATCTGTGTTTCAACGTCGCTACAGGAGAATGTTGATGCTCTTATTGACTGTGTTATGAAAGATATTGGATTCAGTCAAGGCAAACCTGTTGCAGCATTTACGATATATAAATGCCTCATTCATTGGAAATCCCTTGAAGCCGAAAGGACTAGTGTGTTTGATCGTCTCATTCAGATGATTGGTTCAGCAATTGAGGTAATTTGATGACATATTTTTTGAATTTATGCATTTTTCGGATAACTTAAGTGAGGTGGTTATTCATACTGTCTTGTTGTTTTGTTGAAGACAGTGTTCATCTTTTTTTTTTAGATTGACATAATTCATTAGCCGAAGAGTGATATTATTGACTTTTAGTAGTTTGCAATAGTGCCTCAAGTGCACTTTCTATATTTTTGGCATGAACTCACTAGGTGGTTCAGTGATGTTCTTCTGGTCCTTATATGATACACATCCCTTGGATTATTGGTACCAAAGGTTAAGACTCCGTAAACAGACTTCGTGCAATGTGTCCCAACTTTTTAATGGCACTAACCTTGTGCACTTGGCTAACCTTGTGCACTTGGCTAATGTTTTTACGACACTTTTAACTGCTTGATTTTGGAAAGGAGATTATTACGTATCTTTTATTTGTGGAATGGATAGAGGAAGTAAATACCATAGAAGGATGTTCATTTCAACTATGCAAATTGCCCCTCATTGTTTTCACAATCCAATATATATTTTGTTGTTGTCCGTGTACTTGATCTTTTGTAAGTATTTGCAATAGAAGTCGCGGCATATTTCAAGCATATTGAATGATTTTCTGATTGCAGAATCAAGATAACAATGAGCATATGTCTTATTGGCTATCAAACACATCAACTTTGCTTTTCTTATTACAAAGAAGTTTGAAACCCGCTGGTGGGCCTGGTTCGAGTCCAGCTCGGAAAACGCCTACTCCTACTTCTTTGTTTGGGAGAATGACTATGGTATTGATATCACCTTTTTTATTGGTTTGGAAAATCTTTTTTTTTTTTTTTTTTTGTGTGTGTTTTGTGATGAAAGTTAATATTGTCTTGTTCAGGGATTTCGCTCTTCCCCTTCTTCAGTCAACTTTGCTGCAGCAACTGCTGCACTTGAAGTTGTACGTCCAGTTGAAGCAAAGACCCCCGCTTTGCTTTTCAATCAGCAATTGACGGCATATGTGGAGAAAATTTATGGTATTATCCGTGACAACTTGAAGAAAGAGTTGGGATCATTGCTGTCATTGTGTATTCAAGCACCAAGAACATCCAAGGGAATGCTAAGACCTGGACGATCCTTTGGCAAAGATTTTTCTAATAATCATTGGCAAGGAATTATTGAATGTCTCAGCACTCTACTCAGCACCCTTAAAGAAAACTTTGTATGGACCTTATTTATTATCCCTCTGTCCCGAAATGATCTCCCTACTTTTTTGGTGTTACTATGAATGAACCTTGAATAATAACTCCAGGTAAATTAATTATCCTAATGAAATCTAAAGCTTGTTATTGATACATCATCATAGATATTATCAATAACAATTTTGTGATTTTCATTAGGATAATTAAATTATCCTAAAATTATTGCTTAAAGTTCATTCAAAATAACAACAAAAAATGTAGGAAGATTATTATGGGACGGAGGGAGTGTTTGTTTATCTTCCCATCAGTATACAAGATCTTTATCGTAGTTGCTTTACAGGTGCCCCCAATTATTGTCCAGAAGATATTTACTCAAGCTTTCTCGTTTGTCAATGTACAACTCTTTAACAGGTATAAGTTTTTTTCCCTTCTGTTTTCTTCACTTACTAAAAAAATCCCCCTTCTGTTCAAGATCCTTTTTATTCTTTAGTTATTACATGAAGAAATTTATCAACTCTATGTCCATGTGTTCATTCTGCAGTCTTCTTCTGCGTCGCGAGTGTTGCACATTTAGCAATGGAGAATATGTAAAATCTGGATTAGCAGAGTTGGAGTTATGGTGCTGCCAGGCTAAAGACGAGGTGATTCCTTTTCTGGAACTGTCTTTGGTGTTTGGTTAATGAATTAGTACTCCCTCTTTCCTTGTTGGATTGTCCCATAAGAACATAGTCCCATTTGAGTCATATTAACAACTTTCTTAACTTCACCCCCTTTATATTAGAAAAACTTGTACTTCGTACTATATTATTGATTTGACCCCCATTTGAGTCATATTTATATAACATCATGTAAGTTTCCATCCAAAATATTACTTTAACCCCTTTCATAATAATCTTGGCTTCGGCATGCTGGGGATGTCTTTTTTCTTCTCCGTGGATATGTAAGCGTGTTAAAGACAAGATGCAAAATCAGTTGCATGCATCCTTTATGCAACAAGAGAATCGAACTGTGGTAAACCAAGTATGTCAAATTCTATCTAATCTGGCATCATTTTCATCTACACCCTGAAAATGGGATGTGAAGTTCAATTATTTTCATAGGATGAGGAATCTGTTAGTTAACAGACATTAATCATTAGATACCCTTTTTGCACGCTTGTTCATCTTCATCTCTGCATAGACAAATATATTTCGCGTAATATTCATTCTTCTCAATCATATGCGTATAAAAGTTTTTAAATATGTTTCAGTAAGCTTAGGTTGGATTCATTTTTCTAGTTTCGACATCTTGTATCTTCTCGCACACGAAATCATAAATTAAACCATCTCCATCCAACAGTAGTGGTCAATATAAAGGTTTGGACTATTAGAGATTATAGAAGGGACAAGCTTAGATTCAATAGAGCCATGAACACAAGAAGACCATATTCTGAAGGTTTCTAACCTGTGGGCCATTAAACTCTAGTTTCATGTTTTAAATTAGGTGTGCCATTAACCTATCAAAATAGATAGCCTCTATGCTAGAAGAAGTGTGAATGTGAAGTTCTATATTGGTTTCAACTAGTAATGGTACAAAAAGATTTTGTAAAGAATTAGTAATTGAGGTAGGGAAGCTATTAATTCCTACTACAGAGGTTGTTGTTCCCCAAACCAGAGTAATCAGTGACGTAGGTGATAATAACATATCTCATACTAGAAATCAGTTGCTATAAGCACTCCCTCCGTCCCAAAATGAATGTCCAAAAAAAATCAAATTTGCTCTTGATCAAGAGCAAATTTGAAATTTTTTTGGACATTCATTTCGGGATGGAGGTAGTATTTTTTATTACTTTCGTGCTGATTATCTCCTTACATTGCAGTATGCTGGCTTAGCTTGGGACGAACTTAAGCATATCAGACAAGCTGTTGGGTTCTTGGTATGTATCTTCTCAAGTTTATTTACAATGCAGTCAACTTGGTTGTTCCTAGTCATCATGCATGCGTCTTTCAATGTTCATGGCAGAGAAAAAATGATTATTTTGTTAGATGCCAAAGACCTTTGTTTGTGTTATTTTATTGGCCAGGACAAAGAACCGATTATTTCCTTATATGCCAATGACATTTGTTTGCCTTTGTTAGTCAATAGGGCTGGCAAGGAGTTGTAGAGACTTAATCTTGATCTTATTTCACAAAGCCTGCACCCGCTGGCTATTGGGAAAGCCAATAAGACCAGGATCTCGTGCTAGAAAAGTCAAAGGGTTAAACCCTAGCCGGTAATTAGCTAGATTAGTCAGTCATCCTAATGCCTGAAGCATTTAGGCGAGCTTATTGCATTTGTCCAAATGTTCCTCTTCTATGCTTCAAGGAGATTGTCATGTTATGGCTAATTACTTTTCAGAATTTGTGTTTTCCGTTTCGTACCATCTGACATCTAACCCTAGGGATTCACTTATTAACTGTTACCATGTTGCCCAGTGCAATGACTTTGTATTATTTCTATGAGAAGAGTACCGTAGGGGCTATTAATGGTACATGACCGACAAAACTAATTTCCAGTTATTCTATCTCAAGATGTTATAGCTTGTGTTTGTAGATTATTAATCAAATTGTGAAGATTACTGTAGGGGGTATTTGTGGTGAATGACAGAATAGTTTCCAGTTATTCTCCCTCTGTACATAACATCTTTAAATCATGTGTTTGTAGATTATAAATCAAATTAGCTTCATTAACACATATTTTGACCCACAGGTTATACATCAGAAGTACAGGATCTCTTACGATGAGATCATCAATGATTTATGTCCGGTAAGTCTCTCTCTCTCTCTCCTCTCTCCGTGTGTAAAAAGTAAAATAATGATCCGACTCCTAAGTTTTGAGGAAATTTTCCTCAAGTAGGCCATAACTAGTCAAACATTTTGCATCTTTATTATCTGCACTGTGTAAAATAATGATCCGGTACATTTGCACATGACTTGTTTGAAGGGCTAACAGCGAGTGGATGTGCAGAAAATTTTAGTTTCACATCCAAATTGAAATAGTAGGATATTGAGTAAATTTGAGCTTTGTTTCTTCTCATTCAGAACTGTTTTTTCTCCAGATTCTAAGCAACCAGCAGCTGCACAGAATATGCACTCTTTACTGGGATGACAACTACAATACACGAAGTGTATCTCCAGATGTAAGTGTTAAATGTCAAGAGTCTTTTTTTCACTAAATGCTCAAATAAGCATCAAGTATTCCAGGTTAGAAGTCATTTCTTAGCGCTAGCATTCGTTCTCTATACAGGTTATTTTAAGCATGAAGGTACTGATGACGGAGGATTCCAACAATGCTGTCAGCGATTCGTTCCTCCTAGATGACAACTCCAGGTTGACCTTTTCTCTCTCTTCATACTGTAGTTTTTTCTTCTTTTAAACTATAATTAGGTTAGTTATGTCTTATTCACTTGCGTAACTAAGGCCATTGGAATTTGGAATGGGGGCAGCTGCCCCCATTTGATTTAAAAAACAAGCAAAACTAGTGTAAAAAATTATCAAAAATATTTAAAATCAAGGATTTTAGTAAAACAAATAATTTTCCCCATTTATGTAAAGAAAGAAATGCAATAAATTTTGTTTTGCCCCCTTTTAATTAGTGGAGATAATTTTACCCCCTCTCGAAAATTTTCTGGCTCCGCTACTGTATAAATTAACCTCGGAATTATCAAATATATGGGTGTGCAATAAATTGAGCCAACTTGACTTTGGCTCGGGCTTGACTTGTGTAAGCCCGACTGGCTTTGGGTTTGAGTCGTGGTCGAATATGATTTTAGGTTTGACCCTGAGGAACAAACAAATGAGAATGCTCAGCAATCCCAAAACATATATTCCATCCGTTCCATAATGATAGTCCCATTTGAGTTTGACTATTCAAACATTTTAGCGACATATTTTTCATTTCCATCACTAACCTTCATGACATTTAAATATTACTCCATTACTCCCTATTCTTCCTTGGTTGGCTCTCATCCTTTCATATCTCCCTCTTCTTTCTTGGTTTGCAATTTTGGAAATTCAATGAATTTAACCTAATAATTTTGGAAACAAGACTTTTTTTTGGGACAAACAAAAATGACAAATGAGAACATCTTTATATGACGGAAGGAGTATAGTGCATGCATATTTCATGAGTCCAACTTTGGCTCAAGTAAATTTCGACCTCAGTCAAAACCATAGACGAGTCAAGTTTGAATTTTCGAAACAAGCCTCTTTAATGGCGCTAAACCTGAGCACTTAATCCCATTTTGATGTAGAACGAATCCACAGACACAGAAAACGCAGCAGAATTATTAAAAAACCTAACCTTGAATCAGGAACTAATCCTCACATGAAGATTAGATGATTCAAGCGATTATTATTAAATCATCGCAAAAGAATTTAATACAATCGAACAACGAACAAAGATATGAATTACTCCTCGCAAAAGGACATAATCCTCGTAATCAAACGAATAAGATTACGTTTCAAGCCAAGGAATGACTTAGTCTTCTTAGGAAAAGAAGAAAGAACCCTTGAAGAAAATAAATTGTTTATTCTTCAAAAATTGATTAATTTTCGGAATACAACCTTAGGCCTATTTTATAGTGCCCATAAAACTTGAAAAACAATCCTAAACCTTCTAGAATTACTCCTAACCTATATGGTAACTAAATAGGACTCAAAAACTAGTAAATCTCCTCAAAATCTACTCTAAAATCACCTCTAATCATCCTATTAAAATAAATGACGAAAATAATAAATAAAATATAAACTAAAACAAATTAAATCCTAAAATACTAATTAAAATACAAAAATAAATAATATATTTGACTTTGTCAAATATTTCTTGAACCGGATTACATCATTCACCCCCACTTGAAAAAGGATTCGCCCCGAATCCTCGTCCGATCTTTGAAACGAGCCCTTCCATCGAAACAAATATTTGAAATAAATCTTCATCTTTAACGTAGAAGGAATTGAAAGAACTTGAATTGATCCGTTCCAATGAAATAAATATTTGGAATAAATATTATCTTGAAGCACAAATATGGGCACACAAATATCTTCCGGAAATAAAATTATACCATCAATCCCATCCGTTCCATCCTTCTGATGATCGTCCTCCCCAACCACCCCATGATCAATCATAAGAAAATCATCAACAAAAATATTACCCCACACAAAATTTGATTTTGCAATAAACCAATCCATATTAACAGAATCATCCACCCTGGACTTAACTAGGGCATGAATAGGGACAATAAAATCTGCAGTAACAATATTACTACATACCTTAATTACTTCGCCCGTTGCAATTTCACACAGATCATCATCTTTAGATTCTTCCATCACTTGAACAACGCATAAATCTTCTGCGACTTTACAAATAACCTCTTCATCAAAAGCTTCTTCTTGAGTAGGAAATTCTTCAATAACAAGGCGACGTTCTTCCTCCTTAAGACGCTTTAATTCAATAGCTTTTTGTGATTTCAAGCGCCGAACTTGTTTCAAATAAGAACACGCTTTATGCCAAAAAGGTTCAGCTTCTTTCAAAGCTATATCCCTATATTCTCTATGCAAATCCACTATAAACTGTTTTTTTGGCGGAAGTCGACCGCTTACAAGAAGGGATTCATAATGAAGAAAGAAATCATGGTGGAAGTTGGCCTCCTTTGAAAGTTCCTCCTCCTTTGAAAAATAATATTTCGCCAGTTGATTAGCATGAATCAAACTATCATTGATCCCATTAACAACAGATTTGATTAAGGTGACATTCGAGGCGATCAATTTTTGGAGGAGTGCTCGTATGTCGTCGTTTCCTTGATCTCCAGCCATGATAATCCTTGGATCGTCCTTTGCTCTGATACCAACTAATGTAGAACGAATCCACAGACAGAGAAAACGCAGCGGAATTATTAAAAAACCTAACCTTGAATCAAGAACTAATCCTCACACGAAGATTAGATAATTCAAGCGATTATTATTAAATCCTCGCAAAAGAATTTAATACAATCGAACAACGAACAAAGATATGAATTACTCCTCGCAAAAGGACATAATCCTCGTAATCAAACGAATAAGATTACGTTTCAAGCCAAGGAATGACTTAGTCTTCTTAGTAAAAGAAGAAAGAACCCTTGAAGAAAATAAATTGTTTATTCTTCAAAAATTGTCTAATTTTCGGAATACACAACCTTAGGCCTATTTTATAGTGCCATTAAAACTTGAAAAACAATCCTAAACCTTCTAGAATTACTCCTAACCTATATGGTAACTAAATAGGACTCAAAAACTAGTAAATCTCCTCAAAATCTACTCTAAAATCACCTCTAATCATCCTATTAAAATAAATGACGAAAATAATAAATAAAATATAAACTAAAACAAATTAAATCCTAAAATACTAATTAAAATACAAAAATAAATAATATATTTGACTTTGTCAAATATTTCTTGAACCGGATTACATCACATTTGTTGTTTCTACTTATTCCTTTCTTATGATAGTAATAAATCCATTGTTTTGACTGCAGCATACCCTTCTCTGTCGATGAACTCTCCAATTCATTGGAAGTAAAGGATTTCTCAGATGTTCAGGCTGCAGTAGAACTTGTTGAGAATCCAGCCTTCCAGTTTTTGCACTAAGGCCAAAGAATCTCGATCACGATATTCATAATTTTTTCCAAGTACAGCATAAGTTTGGATGTTACAGAACTTCTTTTGTTTTTCAATTATTTTTTCTCATAGGGTTTTAAATTATTCTTTGCAATCGGGTCTGTAAAGTTTCTTTCATATTTTGAGTTAGGGGTATATGCTTCAAATGATTGTGCAGTGCCTTCATTGGGGGGTGTCTTCTGTCTGTATGGGCGGGCATTCTTTTATATAGGAAAATAGTAGACAAACATATTGTTATATGCTTCAAATGAGTGTGCAGTGCCTTCATTGGGGGGTGTCTTCTGTCATTATGGGCAGGCATTCTTTTATATAGGAAAATAGTAGACGAGCATATAGTTATAGTAGTCCAATGGGTCAAGTTTTGTGTTATCCCACCCTATTTATACCCTATGTAATGAATCAGTTCACAGATCATATCATATATAAGAAGTTTCTTGAAATCGTCTACTTGTACTTGGCCACCAAGAATTTGTGTAGATTAAAATCTAGTTGAATCAGATTTGTAATGATCTGTCTTGGATTGAATCTCTTCTCCAATCCAGTTATCTTTTGAAATTTTTGAACCTTTTCTCTTATGAGCTGCATTACTTTGTTTCACTCTTTCTTACCTTTTTTTTTATAACCCGAAACAATTTATTATTGCAAACGCATTGTGACGTGGGAAGGATGTCCACAGAAGGAGGCTGCTCTTCCCAATGTGAGGACTACTAATATGTTTAGTAGCCCCTTGAAAGCTGCGTTCCGAATGTGAGGACTACTAACATTTTTTTTGAACCTGAAACAATTTTGAACTTCCTTAGGATCACCCATCCTGATTAAACTGCGTTCGACCCACCTGAAAGCTGATATGAAAGTTAATGTACTTGATCTCTACCAAGTGCTTCACCTCATTAAATAGCCATAATAGTGTTTTCTCTTTGTAATATCCTCCTACATCTCATCATCAAGGTTTCTATTAAAGGAAATAGTACTTGTTATCTGAAATCTTGAAATTTTGAACAATAACACCGCAATCATTCCCTTGAAACCCGACAACCTGATTTTTCGGGGCCACGTATGAAATTTCTTGAAGGTACAAACAAGTAAATTTCCATCCTAAAAAGATGGGACATTATACAAGGTGACTCATTTTTTGGATGGAAGGAGTACCATAAAAGTTTCCAAATGGGAAACTTAAAAGTCAGAGTTGATCAATGATCAAGAGCATTATAGGGCATCAATAGTGAGCTATTTTCAGCTACTGTTGATTCCTGGGTTGGGGGGTTCTGTTGAGAATGAAGTGATTTGGACCTTTCTCTCTAGGACAGAAGTACATTTAATTCATTTAAAGAAAAAAAGGTGCAAAATTCCTTTTAAAAAATATCTAGCCAGCAATCTACAAAATCATAAAATTGAAAATGACAGCATTTTAATTTTTAAGAGCAGCAACAGTGGACTTTTGGTGATCTACTTGATCAAATAATGACAAGAACCTTGAACAAAATTAGAAAATTCTTATGATCAATTTAGACGCCGTGGAAATCTCCATTGGGCCAGTCCATGCGAAATTCACATGAGCCATACCCGTTCACAAGTATTAATCTGGGACCATAATCTATACAGAATGGACCGTTACGGGACCACCTTTATTTCATCCAATTCACATTCATATACAACAAACAATTGTAACTTTGCTTAATCCTATCTAATCTATCCCTAACCGTCCGATATGGTTCGCTGAAAACAGTGTTGACATAAAATGCTCTAGTGGATAAAATGAGGATTATTCAACACACGGGGAATTTCCTAATCGCGTATGAACAAGGATGAGTTTGAATACTTTTGCGCGTTTTTACTGAGCCCAAAATTGTCGGCCTGTGGGTCTAGCTTGAAACAGCCTGTTTATGGTCCATGGACTAGAGCCTAGAGGTCCCCTCACCAAGCTAAGAAGAATTCCTTCTTACAAGGTCAAAATATAAACCATGTCAGCAGTATGGGCATAGAGTAACATCTGATAATGTTGTGCCCACTTCTGAGCTGGCGAGAACAACTATATGAATTATCAGAAGTCTAACTTATTGCATCATGAGGCATGCGATAAGGGATAGATATTTTCTGACATTCAGTATGCAGGGTAGTCCGGAATCTGACGGTCCACAAGCGCTTAATCAGATCGATAACCTTTGTTGATGGTGGTGCGGGTGGAAGGTGTCAAAAGACAATCATGCCCTTTAGACCAAATCCAACAGCCACAATCACGACTGATATGCAGTAGTTTGATGACAGATTCCCCGGGCCCTTGACAAGTTGTCTATACCTTTAGACTAAGAAGCTATACTCAGTCAAATAGAATCTGCTCATTAAAAACACCAACACAATCAAATCTTTGATTTCGGACTAGGAAACCCCAACCATGAACCACCTATAAGACTCAGGCCTAAATGGTAAAGGAATATAGGCTGCTGGCGCAGTTGCTTTCTGCTGTTTTTTTCTCCAAGTGATTTCCTCATGTAAATACTACAAGTAAAAACTATGAATTTGTCTCACTTGGAGGTAGAAGCTGATGTGGACCGAATAAGGAAAGTCCAACTTGTCACACTCATCCTAGTTGGCATTAGACAGGTGTGCAAGCACAAAATAAGATAAATAGGCGCTTCACTAAATACAAATTTGGTTGCACGCCCTTATGTGAAGTTTCTGGTAACGAAAATGATTCAAAGTCTTATTGTCATAAAAGCCTATGGACCAAAATATCTCATCACCTACTCTTGACCTAATCAATGTAGACAATAGACAAGTTCTAACCTAGTTACATCTAACATCAACTTAGTTTTTACAAGGAGAGATAAAATATCCTTATTATCTACTCCCTCCGTCCCAAAATGAATATCTTGATCAAGAGTAAATTTGAACATTTTTGGACATTCATTTTAGGACAGAGGGAGTAGTATCTACCGTATCATAGTTTTGGATCATGAAAAGGAAATCCAATGAATGATGTCAAATTCTACATAAATCTTGAGTTAGACCTCAAAGAAGAGGCATAATTTTGGATCATGAAAAAGAAATCCAACGAAAGATGACAAATTCTACATAAATCTTGAGTTAGATCTCAAAGGAGATTCAGATCATCCCTCTTAATCTAGTATGGATTTGGAACTGTTGCAGCGGCAAAACTGTTCCTCTGTTGTGTTTGGCCCAAATTTGACTACGTTTGGGTGGTGGAGATTGTTTGGAATAAATGTAGGACACAGCGCAGATTTTTTCAACCTAAATAATCACTACCGCCAAATTCCTAAAAAGAAAAACGTAACCAAAACTTGGTCAAATGCTGAAGCGAAAAGGAAAATCTGCCGCCGCAACAGTTCCATGTCCATCCAGTATCTTACAAACAATGAGTTTGTATGTTGGTGCCATTATTCAAATTGAAACTTTTGGTCAGAGATCTGGTGGTATTAGGAAGAGAACAAAACAAAACTATCAAGAGAAAAACACACTAATATTCTCTTATGAGTAGGTTAGTAGGTGGAGATACATGATTTGGTGCACATGTTAGTTTAGTGAATTATAATTTTTCCTAATTTTATTTTTAAAAATCCCATTTGACCAATTTAATTAATTCTCTCTCTCTCTCTCTTAACGGCCTATATTAAGATTTTTCTCTCTTTTAATTATAACCCAAACGGCCCTCCTAAACGGCTATTTCATGTGGTCTCATGTGTTCCCATTTCTGGTCAAACCATTTCCATGACATGACTGAGAGAATCTAAACCTAGTCATGTTCTTAGCATATTGAATTAGTTTAAGAAATAGTAATACAGTTATTATAGTTGAAGAGTTAGTTATAGAGCATTCTATTATTTAAGATAAAAAAGAGGATTATAGAACAATTGGCACTAGCTTGATAGTGTTAAGAGTATTTTAATTAAGTGCATATATTGTTCCAAATATTTGACTGAATTAATTATTTTCCATATTGACTGGATTAAATGGGTTTGAAAGACAGATCAAATAATCCCAACATTCAGGCTTTGCCTACTAACCTTCTTTGTCTTTTGCTAAGATCTAGTAATAATACTCCCTCCGTCCTTGCGTGCTTTTCTTTTTTGTCTATCCTAAAATAAGACACGTTTATAGGTTCCGTTTGATTCAGGAAAAATGACTTGCGGAAGACGTTTTCCTCAAGAGCAAAAGGTCAACAGGGATATTACCTTACTCTTTTGGTGATTTTATATGGGACTTAAAGGGTGGTTGACTTTTACCTCACCTCAGGGACTTAACTAACTTCCTACAAGTAGAAATGAAGTAGTAACATAATTAACGAACTAGTGAGGGTTGACTTTCTACAGTTGGAAATTGATCGGTTTATGACAAAACATATGTTGAGTCACACAGGCACATGGTGGGTAGGGATTACTTCAAATCGACTGAGCCTATAAAATGGGAAGCGAATCATGGCTTCATGTTTTAAGCAAGGAATATGTAGTGCTTATTTTGACCCGTAATTTTACCCCTTTTTTGTTACAAGCCCCTTCAAGCCATGTGCACTGCGCGGCTGAGCGCTTCCATTAATGTGCTGATTTTTTCTAGACTAGGGATATTTTAAGCTTGTTTTTTTTCAAATGCTAATAGCAAATAAACTAATTTTGAGTTTAGTTCTTCAAGGAAACCAAACAGGCTTAATTAATAGGTTAAATAGTACTCCATCTGTTCCAAATTGAATGTCCCTTTCGTCCCCAAATGAATGACCTTTTGAATCTTTGCCTTTAGATAACTTTGTCTCTAAAAAAAAAATCATTTTTTTTCGTAGTTCATTATATTTTTGCAAAACTAAAATTTTGAAAGTGAATAGCAAAAATGTTTATAATTTTTTTCTATTAAAAATCAACATTTTCAAAATGATCCTTAAATTCAGAATGGACATTCATTTTGAGACGGAGGGAATAGTAAATTAGAATAGAAAGTCTTACCATCTTGGAGTGGTAAGCGCATGAATGTAGGCCTTTGATATATGCGGCATGCATGTATCCCTTCCATTTTTACCTAAGAAATAGCGTAAACATTTTTAAGGGCAATCTGTTAATGTTATTGTCAATACAAATATGACTAACGGAAATAAATTTGTGCAGAGAATTTGAGAAGTCAATTTCAAGACTAGCACAAGGGCATCCAAAAGATGAACTAAATTAATATAATGGCATAATGTGATCAAACCAGACTAAGCCTATACAAAGACAGAATTGAGAATTGTGATCTATACAACGCTTCTCCTTGTCAGACTTTTGTCAGTTACAATAGAGGATGCATCTAATTAAACTGCATAAAATACGCAAATTCATACATGATTTTGATTAACAAAAGCCACGCTCATCTAGAAAATATATCTAGCCATTTTTTAAATTTCAATAATTTCGCTTTCTATCTTCCCAATTTCTCTGGCCCAAACTTATCTGAGGGAGAAACCAAATTATTCTTCAATGTATATTCATTTCGAGACTAGTGCTGAACCCTGGTTCCCAAACAATTATTAGAGTATTTATACAAGGAGAGTGTGAAAAGGGGGGAAGTTTACCTAAAAGGGAGATTTGGAGAGAAACATTGAAACAAAATAATCCTTAGAGCCTAAAAATCATACTTATTTCTGTCATTAACATGCTTAGTATAAATTTCCTTCTCAAATATATTTCAAATTACCAAGAAAAGAAATGTTAAGATTAATTAGAGTAATTCTCTATAGATGAGATGAATAAAAGACCATCAAGTACTCCCCCTGTCCCATAATGATAGTCCCATTTGACTATTCAAATATTTTAACAACTTATTTTCATTTCCATCACTACCCTTGATGAGGTTTAATTATTACTCCTTTAGTCTCTCTTCTTTTGTTGGCTTTCATCCCTCTCCTCTCTTCCTCTTCTTCCTTGATTGACAATTTTGGAAGTTCAATGATTTTACTTAACAATTATGGAAATGAGACAATCTTCTGGGACAAAAAAAATGGCAAATGGGAACATATTTATGGGACGAAGGGAGTCTAAGTTTGTTATGTATATATTCCTACTAACTATGTACAAGTTCTGATACTTGACAAGAAAAAGAGACCAATCAATCCCTGAATTATGAGAATCAGAATTAAACCTCAACAACACTACATTAATGCTTTTAAGAATGGTCCCAATCTGATGTGTCACAGAATTAGTAATATTGGTTGGAATACGGAGCAGTAAAACCTCAATCTTTCCTACAGAAGAGGTGGGGTGATGCCCTGTGAGCTAGAGCTCATTGGCGGAGTCATCTATAGCACTACAGATGTGATTTTAGTTTCTCTTATATCAACATCTTTCAGTGGTATTCCTACGGACAAGTTAAATCCTAAATTAATCTAATAGATGGTATTCCCTTCATGCCAAAAAGAAAATCTAATTAAATTAGTTAAATGCTTTACTTGCTTGTATCTTCTTACTTTTTTTGGAGAGAAAAATAATACAGTATTGTTATATACACAAGTGAAATTGTTGATAGCGATATCAATAAAGCTTTAATATGATAGAGATATACCAAATTACAATCATATATTATATTTCCTTATTGTAATAGTATTCCTATTATTGAGATTGTATTATTTACTTTCCTTGTATTACCTTTCTACTAGGTTTAGAATTGTATAGCTTGGGAAACACTCAACCTGTGTGTATAAATACTCTCCTTATGTTATTAATAAAACTTGAGTCATTCATATCAATTCTCTCCCTTCATGTATGAATTGACTTCGTCTATCATCCTTTATTCTATTATAATATACGTCAACCACTTAAACAAATTATGACAATATAGCCCAATTGTAATCATTACTATGATATTCCTGATAATACAAAGACAATATACTTCAACTATAACTTATAACATAAACAATAGCAATGAAGTTTTTAATATAAGTATATACTCCCTCCGTCCCATAATAGCTTACTCGTTTACTGTTGAGAACGAAAAATAAGGAATAATGTTATTAAAGTAGGAGTTGTGAGTGGGTAGGAGAGAGAATGAGTGGAGAGAATAGTAAACTTGAAAAGTGTTGTATGACAAGTGGGTCCCATGAATAAAGAAGTATTAAAAAGTTTCATTTTTAGGAAAGTGTGACTTTAAAGTGGGACGCCCAAAATAGCAAAATGGGTAAGGTAATATGGAACGGAGGGAGTATTGTCTATTAGTGGTGTTGTTATTGATAACAAAACCATTAAAGCTTTAATATACTTCAGTTATTTATAGAAGAAATAAATGTCTAGGGGACTGAGAAATTCTCTTTTTATTAACACATCTCACAAAGCAGCACCACATGTACATACCTAATTTCTAAATGTTACTTGCCAAAAAAATATTGAGACACATGCACATTTAGGGAGACTGAAATTGATGTTATTTTTTTTAGCTAAGACCATGAGGAGGGGAAGGGGGCGGCACCTAGGTTCAAGAGAATTAAGAGACACTTAATTAAATAAATTAAAAAACATTGTTGCCAAATGCAAGGCCACGGTTACTCCAAGTGCAATGCTTCTAACATGGCATCTGGGTCGATGACTTCACACTTCATCCCTCAAACCGATTTACCGACCTCATCAACTGACAATTATTGTTTTGGGAATTGTGTTTTTAAAGGTAATTTTAATTAAAAATGAGAATGCTAACGACGTTTTAAGGATATTTTATAAAATTTAATTCCCCCCCTCCAATAAAAATAAATGGTAGTAGTAGTAAATCTCAAGGGAATAAGGTCAGCTTCAAACAACCAACCCCCTCATTAATGAGTTTTAGTATTTATGTATAAAACTAGCTAGTCAAGTTCTCTATCATGTGACAACAACATGTATAATGGGGTCATTACCACCAACATCTCCAGTGTAATCCTTTTTCAAGTAAAATCAATGTAAATTATAAAACACTTAAGTATTAAAATAAATACCTCTTTAACGGAATGCGAAATCAAAATATCCAATAGGAGTACCGATTTCTTAAATATAGGCTAACACGTTATTTGATTAACCTCACCTTTCTCTCTCTCTCTCTCTCTCTCTCTCTCTCTCTCTCTCTCTTTGTTGAAAATCAATGCTTCTATAATATTCAATCTTGATTCATAAACTGACTTTTCTAATTTTCATTAAGGGAGGCAGTTGGATGATGACATTTTTATGAAGATGGTATAGTGAGATATATCTATAGTATAAATGAGGGAAGTGATGAATAGTTGTATGAATAGTGCCAAAAGTTTTTTTTCCCATTTTACCCTCACTAAGTTGTCCCTTTCCTATTTTGCCCTCACTTTTAATTAATTAAAAAAATACCCCGTGTCCTCGGACACGGGCTTTTACTAGTACATAAATATATATAATCTTGTTAGTTGGATTCATGTTTCATGTACATGGAATAGTGCTATTCTACCAAAGAAAACATGAAATGATGCTAAACTGGCCAACTAAATAGGAATATAATATAAAGAAAGAAAGGAGCTAATGATGGAAAGTGCACTTAATCATATGGGGAAATACTTAAAAATAGCATTATGACAACTAAAAGGTCCTTTAATAGTATGTCAAAAGACCCTAAATACATAGTCTTAATTCCATAGAAATAGAAATTATTATTGATGTGATCCTAATCATAATTGATGAGATTTTTTTTTGTTTTCATATCAGAAACAAATCAAACCAGTGCAAGCAAATATTCCTAACTCCACATGCATAGACATACATACATACATACATACATACATACATACATACATGCATACATGTTTATGTACATACATACTTGGATTTAGTACAAGCAGTAATAAGCAAATAAATCCACATATAGTTTGTTTGCACATAAACCATACCTTGTCAATCAGCATTGTCACACTCATGAGTTGGCTATCCAGAAATAAAATCTTGTCATTTTATTTTGTCCAAAGCTCATTCCCCCAGAAGTAAAATTAAAAGGGAGCAAACATTGCATATGCCTGCAAAATAAGGATCTGTTTGGATATGGTATTCAAAGATAATTAAAAAATACAGTTAGTGTTTTAACCTTGGATCATAGCAAGTTGTACAAGTTATGATATGTGAAAATGTAATTTAGGGAAACACACAATGAATCATTGTTCTATATGCGAGAATATAATAGGCATACATTGCATTAAATAAAAGTAAAGGAGATAACAAATGATTCATTAGATTACGCAATACATGGAGATTTTGAATATGAGAATCTTTGAAATCTTTTAAAGGTTCGCCATATAGATTTCTTCAGATTTTTTCCACTACAATTCAATATTTTCATATTGTTCTACTACATATTCTTCAAGGGCTCTGATGAAGCCATGTTATACATCCTTGAATATAGCCTCGTTTTAACCCATCTCAACTTAGCAATCTATAATGATCAAAATGATTTTAAAAACAGGAAAATGCGTTTAAATAATAGGGGGGAATCTATGATAGTTTTTAAGAATGCATTTAAAGAACATTTTTTGTTTCAACTTCATATGCATATAATGTTTGGGTATATGTATGATGCCTTTGACATCATGCCCTTGGAGTCGCTATTTAAAGTTGTGTTTCAATATAATCACTTACTGCTAAATATCTAAGTAAGTGACACTTCTGATAATAGAATATAACTAAATTACTTAGTCTTGTAGTAACAGATCTGCGTAAGATTTCTACAAGTGATACCTTTAATTGCGTTCAACATATTTTAAGGAGAATGTTACATCAGTCAAATTTCACTCAAGTCATTGTAACCTATTCATGTGCAGCACTACGAAGTTTCATAGTTTTTCTTTTTTTTTCTTTTTTTTTTTTTTTTTTTGAGAAAATGGAGTGTTTTAGTTAGTTGAAAGTTAAATGCTGTTATATGTTCTCATAAACTGGAGGCTTTAGAAATGTACATATGTAATGATGTGAAAACAGAGGAGTAGAATTCCACTCTCCATAGATTAATAGCCTTAATGATTGAATGACTTCCAAATGAGTGTGTATACATAATGTTTGTTAACTAATAAAATAATTTTATGAGAGAGAGAGAGAGAGAGAGAGAGAGGGAGAGTTAAAAGGTTTAAATGCTAAACAAAGTTTGATATCTCAATAGGGCCCAAATTGGAATAATGGCTCAACCTAACTCCATATTTTATTATGTTTTGATTGTTCTTCTTGGGCAACCTGGTGCTACAACAACTCATATTATCTGTGAGGTCCAAGGAAGGGCCGGGCCCACAAACTTATTGACTAAGAGAAAATGTGAATAACTAATTAAGAAGACCAGAAAAAGTTTCTGAGAAGAAAACATAAGAAATCAAACACGGAAATTAAAACAGAGTTAAGATCTAATCAACTAAATTTGTTTTCATAGGCAAAAAACTACTAAACATTAGGCTAAATAATAATGTATTCATATCTTACCTTTTTTTTTTCCTATGGTAGAACAACATTTCTCATACTGGACCCTTCTCCACTATAACGAGACTCAAACCATAGAGCCATCCTGTAATTGAGGCAATATCTTATCGTTATGGCAATCCTTCATCAAATCGATATCATATGTGATCTGCCAACAATTATTGCTATCATAGCCTAAACTTAACAGGAGAATAACGTATGCGAGCCCCCACATTATTACGGAACAATATTTTCCAATTTTTAGAAAAATGTAATTTAGAATATAGTTTCACAGGTATTAATAAAAACCCACAAATTAAACAAGTCATTATCTTCTAAAGTAAGATGGAAATGTTCTATCACTATAAAGCATTTTCTGAAAAGTATTTACATCAAGAAAAAAAAAGGGGGAAAAAAGAAAAAGAAAAATATGATATAAATGAGCTTTAGCACAAGCCAGTCCACTCTTCTAAAAGAGTGTATGAGTGTGCGTGTGTGTGCGTGTTTCTAACTGGCTCTTGCTAAGGAATGTTGGTAGTGTTAGAGTTTGAATAGAAAATGTGGGGTATTGTTGGAACTTATGTGGACTTGTGTGGTAAAAGATGAAAGTTAAAAGTGTTTTTTTTAAATATAGAGCTTTTGGTAAAATTTAGGTGTGTGCGCTAAAAAGAGCGTAACTTTTGATTCCGGATGAACCACGGAACGCGCTGCATATCAAATCGAAGCTCTTTTCGAGACGGACAAAAGTCATGGGCATAGCCCCATGACACGGGTTTTTATAAACATAAAGCTCGAATCTTGGCAGTCAAATGATGTGCTGAACTAATTTAATTTTTGTAATTAATATTTAAATATTATTTTAATATTATTTTAAATTATTATTTTAGTTCTGGATAATGCTAGATTTGATTTTTGAATTAACAGTTTCAACTGTCATACCTGCTGAAAAATCTGTGTCTGAATTTGAAAAGACATGTCTTTTCAAACTTAGTCCTATATAAACACATATCAGATTGTGTTCCTGCATACACAAGTTTTCATCTTCTCTTTCCCTTCTATTCTTCTGAAAGCATATAGTATATTCGCCAGGGAACAAGTTCTTCTGTTGGAACTTGTTCCAAAGTGTTGTATCCTCAAGGCAGACGTCCTAAACTGCAGCACAAGCGGGAACGAATTTCTGACTTAGGACACTGCCAAGCAGGCCTCACTTCGAAGAATTTGTAGCGTTTTCAGGTTTATATTTGTTTTATAATCTGATTTTGATTTAAATATTATTGTAATTACTTTTATTGACATTTCTATTTATAGAATAGTAGATTGGTTCTAACAGGTAGCACCTTACGCTATTGCGTCGAAACTTCTTCTAAGTTCTAACCAACACAGTGGCTCTTTATGCAGTCAGGGAAGAATGTATGTTGTACTAGCCTCCAAATGTTACTACTATTGAATACCTAATAATCATTATTATTGATAGTAATACTCTTATTATTTTATCAGTCATATACCAACACCCCCAATCTTTTTTCTTTAATAAATCATGGTTCACTTTCTGCTTAGAGTAAAGTTGACAACTGAGCTTCCACGAAGTCATACTCATAAGAAGCTTAAACAATGATATCCAAATGATTTTTTCATCTCATTCCATCTTTTTGAATAAGCGTGACCAGACTCATCATGAATTTCATACAGCTTTAGCATATTTTAAGTATCAAATTTGCTTGCCTTCTGCTACAACGCGCTCGCTTCACAGCAAGTAGCGCCGACCACAGAAAGTTTACCTCCTCGCTAGTATAAACAATGGAAAAGACAAAAAAGGAGGAGATAAAACAGATTAAATTTGATAAAAGTAGTCGTAAAAGCTTGATTCCATTAGAGCTACCAACCTGGCTGTGGAGCATAGCAAGGCTGGTACAAACTAAGGATAACAAATAACCCATATCCCGAGCTAGATATCTGATTGTGCATGGGATATACTCCCTCCGTCCCATGATAAATGTCGCAATTTCCATTTTGGTTTGTCCCAAAAATAAATGTCGCATTTCTAAATAAGGAAAGTGACTTAGAGCAATTTTATCATTGTACAAGCAATGTACAACTAGTAAAGCATCTTCCTTAAAAACTTTGACAAGTCAAAGTGAAATTTATTTTGGGACGGAGGGAGTACTAACTTTGTGTTTTCTCTCTCCTCCTTTTGCATATGAACACTCGCTAGCCTTTAAAAATGAATTTGATTAGATAAAACCAAGGTTGGGAGGATGAATATGCATAGCACATTCACCTCTAAAAAGCCAAACTCCATAACCCTAAAATCTTTTCATGAAAAGGAGAGATTATTTGGAATTCCCAAGTCTCATGCACATGCTTCCCTACTACCATGGAGGTTGGAGTACTTCCCAAGTGGGTGGGGGCAGCCATCATTCTCCCAGCTCAAAGCTCTTCATAGAGTACTTAAAAACTAATTAAACCTAACTCCATAGCTAACCAGCCTATTGCATACAAGTAATAACCCTCTTAACCTACCTAAGGGGAGTTTAATAAGTTCTAGTCACCATCATAATCAACTTAGGAAAGCTTAATCCCCGCTTTAGTTATTAATCATTTGGACCCGTGTTAATTATAGACCATCATATTGCGAGAAGACCAATCACAAACTTACACGAGTGCACTCTAGACTGCTCTTTTTTTTCATCTTGGCGTTACAAAATGTTAATGAATCAGGATTTTTTTAAAGTATGCATAGATTCTTGCAGTTCACAAGCATTTTGTACCCACTTGACTAATCATACGTGATCCAGTGTTTGCAAATAGTTAATGTTCATGAAAATTGAAGGATAATTTTTCCTATTAATTTTTTTAACCACGCAAAAATGGCTTCAAGGCTTCAAATGATGAACCATAGTCCTTTGGGTAAAAAAAAAGGAGGAGCATCACGTACATGATCTTGTGGGCCTTGAAATCCTAGTTATATCCTGCGTCTCTTTCTCATAATTGAGAGTGATGAAGTCCCCACCTGAGTAGATAAACCTAGTTGGTTTCATTGAAGCTGCAGAGTGGAATAATGGATTATTGGTATGGAAACTGAGAAAAAAATGGAGTAGATTTTTTGTGCTAACCTGGAAGAGGAGAAAATGGTGTGGAAGAAGTAGATAGATGTGGGGTGACATTTGGTACCAATGTGGTGTTTCTTGGGTTGGCAGGGATGGGCTTTGTGGGATGAAACAGCCTTACAAGTCACAATCCCAATGCTTGGAGGCTTGTTGGGGTCCAGCTTTAGAAGGAACTTGGACCATCCACCCCTCGTGGGCGTATTGCGCCTATCCTAGTCAGCAATTTCAATACTGCCAGGTAATATTTTTGCCAATGTGTAACGGGTTCTCAAAGCCTTCAAGTGGGTCCATAAGAATCAGAAGAGGATGATGTGTCACTTTCTCTCATTCTCTGCTCCCTAATTCTCCTTCTAATTCTCACTTTGAACTATGTTTAATAATTTTCACCCCAAAAAAGACGGGTACACTTCTTGCAGATGAACTTGCTCATTCTAAATTCAATCTAGCAACTAAATCCTTCATAATTAACAAATTTGAGTGCATAGGGAATACATGCCTGTCAAGAAAGAACTTTCATCTTTTACTGAATCCAATTCAAGCAAGGAAGGGTTGTTTGATGACAGATTATGTTACTTATTTCACAGACTACTAAATAACCAAACTAATTAACAAGAAGAATATAAAAAAGAAAAGGAAAATTAAAAAACTGAACAAAACCTTATTTCAATATTTTAAGTTCATAGTAGTATAGATTAAGATATAACTGTAGATGATTAAATAATGACATAAAATAATAGTAGGTGGCCCTTTGGCTTATGATTTGAGAATGACCCACCCCCTCTAAGAGCATTAACTCCTCCTCACCCTCATCACATGCGTCTCTCAAGGACAACACCCCTATTTAAGCACCCCCATCCGTTCCTATTTCTTCAAACAAACTTCAGAGTCTTATCTGACAAACAATCTCTCATTCTCTTCAGGAAAGAAAAAAAAAAAACGGTTATATCAACCCTCTTGCAGTATTCTTCAATTCTTATAAACAGAAACAATGTTGAGTTTTTTGGATCAAAGCGACCTCTTTTCCCGTCGGTGCGTCTGGGTAAATGGTCCAGTCATAGTAGGAGCTGGGCCATCAGGGCTAGCTGTGGGAGCTTGCCTCAAGGAACAAGGGGTACCCTTTGTAGTCCTTGAGAAAGCAGATTGCATTGCATCCTTATGGCAAAAGCGCACCTACGACCGCCTAAAGCTTCATCTTCCAAAGCAATTTTGCCAACTCCCCAAACTCGCTTTCCCCGAGCATTTCCCTGAGTATCCAACAAAGAAACAGTTCATCGATTATCTGGAATCATATGCAAAAACCTTTAACATTAACCCACAATTCAACGAATGCGTACAGTCAGCCAAGTACGATGAGGCTTGTCGTCTATGGCGAGTCAGGACTGTGGCAACCAGTGGGTCAATCCGCTCTGAGGTCGAGTATATCTGCCAATGGCTTGTAGTGGCAACTGGCGAGAACGCACAGACTGTGATGCCAGAAATTGATGGACTAAGAGAATTTGGAGGAGAAGTTATTCACGCTTGTGATTACAGGTCCGGTGAGAAATACCAAGAAAAGAAAGTTCTAGTTGTGGGATGCGGTAATTCAGGCATGGAAGTTTCACTTGACCTTTGCAATCACAATGCTAAACCATCAATGGTTGTTCGAAGTGCGGTAAGTTTTCAATATAGAAAACTTTTTATTAATTTTCCTTAATTAACAACCAAGTTCATATTCTTATCAGAACTCTTTTGTTTTCTATCTTCAGGTTCACGTACTACCTAGAGAAATTTTCGGAAAATCAACATTTGAAGTTGCTATGACATTGATGAAGTGGTTACCCCTTTGGCTGGTAGATAAATTAATACTACTTCTAGCATGGTTCATCCTTGGAAACACGGATAGCTATGGGATAAAAAGGCCAGCAACAGGTCCATTGACGCTAAAAAACACAGAAGGAAAGACCCCTGTTCTTGACATTGGTGCCCTCGAAAAGATTAGGTCAGGCGATATTAAGGTGGTTCCTGGAATAAAGAAATTTTCACGCGGCATGGTTGAGCTGGCTAATGGTGAGCACCTGGAAATTGATTCAGTCATTTTGGCTACTGGATATTGCAGCAACGTCCCCTACTGGCTACAGGAATCTGAATTCTTCTCCAAAAATGGAATGCCAAAGGCTCCATTCCCAAATGCGTGGAAAGGAAATTCTGGTCTCTATGCTGTTGGATTCACAAGGAGAGGGCTATCTGGTGCATCCTTTGATGCCATGAAAATAGCACAAGATATTGGCAAGGTCTGGAAAGAGGATTTAAATAAGAAAAAGCAAAAAGTTCCTACCCACAGAAGATGCATATCAACGTTCTAATTTTTCGAGTGTATTCCATTATATTCTTTTTTTCATAACACGGTAGAAAGAGTTTATATGTAAGGTGTAAAAAGAATAACTACGTAAAAACACACAGAAGAAAGAACAGATAGCACAGAGACCAGCCCTCTCCAGAAATCCCAAGTTTTGAAGAATGTTTGGGTATTTTGTATACCGAGGATGATGAGGCTTTTTCTCTTTTTCTCCTTTCTTTTTATTATCTTTGATATACTTTGTACAATGACTCAGAGATTCAATTATAATGAGAATGACCTTCCTCTTTGTTTTGTTCATTTCAATCAATTTTTCCCTCCAGAAAACCAAGGAAATAATATAGCAACTAAAGACTTCATAGCCGATCAAGCTAAATGCAAGGAATAACTTTTTTTTGTAATTTATTTCCTTTCTTGGGAGGGGGAGAGGTGAAGAGGATACCCCTTAATTGGAAGTAATAGGTCCTTTCAGTTGATAACATTAAAAGATTAAGATATACATTGTTTGAGTTCAAATATAAATCTGGAGAATCAAAATCCAGGATTTTGTCATCTCTTTTCTTCTTATTTTTGGGTGATGATGATTGATTTAGTGATACTTGAATCTTTATGACTGTTTCCTAGTCTTTTATGTACTCCCTCCATCCCAGAATAAATGTAGCACTTTCCATTTTGGTTCATCCCAATATAAATGTCAAGTTTCTAAATAAGATCGTTTTAAGTTCTGCTAGCAACCACTGGATATCCAGTCAATGGAGGTTCATCATCCCCGGTTGAAACTAGAATTGTAGCATATGGATGGAATCCCAGCCTATATTATTTTCTTCACATGTCTTTCATGATTTTTCTAATCAATGGTCCACTACTTCAATATTCCCGGTCAGCAACTTGCGGATCGACATCTATCTAAATAAAGATGGGTAGGACCCCTTTAGGCAATGGACCAGAAGTCTATTATTTTTCCCAAAAATTCTCTCTTCCTAAATTACCCAAATTCGAGATGGCTGCACATTACCATTTTTATCTGTTTCTGACCAACTTTAGTAATAAAATATGTCAGAATTTTGTGTTGCCTATCACATGCATATAGCAAAAAACAAATGTAGCTCACAGAACAGGGAGTTTACAGACCTAAGCCAGGCAAAATTTTAGTCATTTAAAAATAAGATTGTGTATCTAATGATATAATTACAATCATATAACAACCAATCCATTGTCGTCCAGCGGTTAGGATATCTGGCTTTCACCCAGGAGACCCGGGTTCGATTCCCGGCAATGGAATTTTAAATTTAGATTTTTTATAGAGAATCCTAACCCGAATTACAATTATTTTTATTTTGAAATTTATCTTCACCAAGTACTAACCCAAATTACATTTTTTTTTTTTTATTTGGAGTTCAAACTTTTTGGAGTCTTAACCCGAAATACAACAGTAAGCAATACAAAAAAGACTTGACAGATAAAACCTTGGAGTGCAGACTATTTTGCAGGGTGAGGGACTTGACAGATTCATAGAACCTTGAAAGCAGATTGGTTCAAACTTCGTAAGAAAACTCAACCCGGATTACAGCATTCTACAAGATGGGGACTTAACAGATAGAACCTTGGAATGCAAATTGGTTCAACATTCGAAAGAGAACAATTTGTGTGAGGATACTCCAGCGAAGGAAAGCATTATTGTTAGTCGTTACCTAGTCAGGAGCTAGGCCCTCCCACATGCAAAAACCAAAGGGTGATGCTAGGGGCACAAAATATGGTCACAAAAAGTTGGCCACAAAATGAGGTGGCGATATTTTATTGGTTGCATCGATTGTGGACCCGCCACACTCTAATTAAACTCACCAATGAAATCATGACAAATCATTGTGTCCAACTTTTTGTGACCATATTTTGTGCTCCTAGTATTATCCAAATCGAAAAGGTGGGGAGATAGGGGGAAGACGTTATAACACAATGGCTTAAGTCAAGAAATGATAAAATAAGGAGAACACAAAATATATCATGTATTATTTCTGTCTCAAAGTTTACATAAGCTAGAGGACTCATATTTATACTAAAACCTATGAGTTCTAATTCTAATATGATTCTAACAAATCTATCCTTATTCTAATAGTAAATATAATTCTAATTGGAAATACTTCTAACTAGGTAACTTTCCTAAGTTGACTCAATACCAACTTAGGTAACTAAATATTTTCTTTCCTTGAGAATATCTCTCAATATCCTAACAAGATATGATTAGTTTCAAGCATGTGGAGGTCACTCAGACTCAAACTAGACACCTTAGCAACCAACTAGGGCCATCAAACGGCTGTAATTAAACTAAGCTAAGTAAATAGACCTATCTACATAAGTTAGTTAAAGGAATAATCAGCGTACTAGACTAAATGACTCGCCTGCTTTGCCTTCAGCTGATAATAGCATCTTGCTTTCAGACACTACATTTCTTCTTCACTTCCTTACAAGGCGAAAAGAATGAGTAACATGTTCCCCATACTGTTGACCATAAGACTAAGGGAAGTCATTTCAAATTAATGGCCCGTCTATATTCTTCACCACACACTCAAAGCTGCAGCTCAAACTAGACTGCAATGACAGCTGCATATTACGCCTTTTCCTTTTTGAACTGATTTGCATGATACTGCATTATCCCTACAAAGTTATAGCCTCTTCTTATTTGGATGTTATCACAACCATCTTCAGAAAACCACATGGGTTACTATCAACTCCTATTGCAATTCCCAATAAATCCATTCCACAAGAGTCCAAATCATTATGGCATTATGCGCACAATCTCTTAAGGATTCACTTCATAACATATTTTCTAGCGCATGAGGATTAAAGAGACATTCTTTGTTCTTATACGCAAACTAACTGATCTTATTCATTATCTTAAACTGCAACACTTAAACTTAACTTTCAAAAAGTCAAAACATGACTTACAATTCGTGATGACTTTTTCTTTCTAATTTTCCCGCACTTTATTCACCATAACTCAACCATTTTCCGCTTTGAGATCTTTGATGATCACAGCTAAATGAAACTTTTCCTTTCTCACAAGGGTTCGAACTTCGAAGTCAGGATTGATGTAATTCAGGAATCACTTTCCTTAACCAGCTGTAACCTTAGCCTTTGATTGTTGGAACTTACACTCCTCTATATTTGAAATAGGTAAAATAACTTATCAACAATGGTTCTTTATGCCTGTCCGTGGGCTTACCTTGGTAGAGGACTAAAATGCTGGAAGAAGACTCAGGCATCATCTTGATCTGGTCCAAGCTAGCATCTGGTAGAGAAGCATATATTAAGAGCACGAAAAGTGCAGTGCTCAACAGAAGAGCTTGCACTATGATTTGCAGGGCGGTCTCTAGATGCAAGCCCGGTAAGTTTGGGAAAACCTGATTTCTTTATTCACAACTTGTAAATATATAGTACAAGAAATAGAGTTCTATTCTAAACATAATATTGAGTTTTCTAATCTAAATACAATATGTAGTTGCCTATTCTAAATACAAAAGGATATTTAGAATATTTACAAGAATCCTAATCAAATACAATGATTGAGTAACTTTAGGAAACCTTAGGAGGAGATGTATCCTTAATACGCCCCCGCAAGATGGACGATCCGTGGAGAAGGCCAATCTTGGAAATGAGTTGTTGGAAGCGTACACGAGGGAGTGGTTTTGTCAGAACATCAACAGAACATCAACGAGCTGATCATTACCAGAAATGTGATGCAAACGGAGGGATCCAGACTGAACGTGTTCACGAACAAAGTGAAACGAAAGAGCCACACCTTTCATCCGAGAGTGAAAAACCGGGTTTGCGGAATACGTTGTTGCACCAAGATTGTCAAAGTAAATAACTGACGTAGAGGGTAAAGTAATTCCGAGCTCAGTAAGTAGATTCCGAACCCAAATAAGCTCAGCAGTGGTGTCAGCAAATGGCACGAAATTCGGCCTCAGTGGTAGAGCGGGCAAGAGCACGTTATTTTCGGGAGGACCAAGTAACCGGGTTGCGTCCGAGATAAACAAAGAAACCAGAGGTGGATACAAAGTCATCTTTGTCACCAGCACAGTCCGCATCATAGAAGGCATGCAGGGAAGTAGGCGACTTGGAAAGATCTGAAGACCCAAGTGCATAGTGCCATGAAGGTAGCGGAGGAGCCGCTTGAGGGCAACTCAGTGAGTAGGTTGGGGGTTTTGCATGAACTGAGCTAACTTGTTAACTGAGAAGGCAATGTTAGGACGAGTGAAAGACAAGTACTGAAGGCACCAACAATAGCACGAAAGGAAGTGGGGTTGACAGCGGGAGTGGTAGTGGACCTCGTGAGAGGCGGTGATGTGACCATAGGGGTGGAGAGTGGTTTACAGTCAATCATGCTGTGACGAGTGAGAAGATCATGAATGTATTTTGTTTGGGAGAGGAGGATTCCATTTTGGTTGGGGACAACCTCAACACCTAAGAAGTAAGACAAAGGACCAAGATCTTTAAGAGAGAAGCGATTTGACAAGCTGGTGATAAATGACTGAAGGAGGGATGGAGATGGTCCAGTGACAATGATATCATCAACATAAACCAAAAGATCGATTGGGGATGGTGTATTATTGAGTATAAAAAGAGAGTGATCGGCTAAAGAGGGGTGAAAGCCATAGGTGGTGAGGTAGGTTTTGAGTTCTTGAAACTAAGCCCGAGGGGCCTGCTTAAGATCATAGATGGCCCTAGAGAGATGACAGACATAAGAAGGGTTGGTGGAGTCCTCAAAACTTGGGGGTTGTGTCATAAACACAGTTTCAGAGAGAGTACCTTGAAGAAAGGCATTGTTGACATCAAGTTGGCGAAGGGGCCAGTGGTTGGTAGTGGCAAGAGAAAGAAGAAGCCTGACAGTAGCGGGTTTGACAACAGGACTGAAGGTTTCGGTGTAGTCTAACACCGGGTTGTTGGTGAAAGCCCTTGGCTACAAGCTGAGCTTTGTATTTCTGAATTGTGTTGTCCGGATTGTACTTAATATGGAAAACCCATTTGCATCCGACAATGTTGTGAGGAGTGGCGGAGGGAACCAGATTCCAGGTGTTGTTTCGAGTGAGAGCCTGAAATTCTTCAATCATGGCATTGTGCCAGTGTGGGATAGATAGGGCTTATTTGGTAGTGGTGGGGAGGCTTGTGGGGGAGGTGAGAAGGGAGAGGTTGGCATATTTGGGGTTGGGTTTGGTGATGCCATGGAATAATCTGGTGGTAATAGTGCGGGCAGGGGGGAATGGCGTTGCTAGGTGAAGGGGGCGATCGTGCGGTTGAGGGGGGGCGATCGCACTCATTCTCTGGACAAAGGGGGCGATCGCGTGGTTTAGGGGGGGGCAATCGCGCACAGTTTATAGACAAAAGGGGCGATCGCGCGGTTCTAGGGGGCAATCGCGCGGTTCTGGTGTCTGGGCGTGGGTTGTTTCAGGCTGTAATGGGGGTAAGGGTTGGTTGGGGGAGAGGGTTCGGAGGGGCGTTAGAGGGGGAGGGGGGTAAGTGGTACGAAGGGTGTAGTGTTTAAAATGGGAAGGAATAGGGTGTGACAGTCAGAGGGAGGAGGAGCGGAAGCAGTAGGAGAAGTGGAGGTGAGGGAGTTGTATGGGAAAATGGTTTCAACAAAATGGACGTGGCGGGAGGTGTAAACCCAATGGGAGGTGGGGTCAAGGCAGTAATACGCACTTTGCGTAGGGGAGTAGCCAATAAAGATACAGGGAATGGACTTTGGGGCTAGTTTGTGGGGAGCATATGGGCGAAGCCATGGATAGTAGAGGCAACCAAAGCTACGTAATTTGGTGTAGTTTGGAGGGGAGCGGAATAGGCCAAGGTAGGGGAGTCATTGTTGAGGGTGGGGGTAGGCATCCTGTTTATTAGGTAGGTAGCAGTGGTGAGAGCATATGGCCAGAAGGTAAGGGGTAGGTTGGCATGGGAAAGGAGGGTGAGACCCGTTTCAACAATGTGACGGTGACGACATTCGGCATACCCATTGCGTTCAGGAGTGTGAGGGGGTGGTAAGATGGGTGATGCCGTTTTGAGCTAGAGTGGGTATGAGTTTGAGGTATTCAACCCCATTGTCAGAGTAGACCTGAATGATGGGACGTTGGAAGTATTTTTCGACTAGTATTTTGAAACAAAGGAAGGTGTTGTAAGTGTCAGATTTGTGTTTTAGGGGGTAGAACCAGATGCATTTGGTATAGTGATCGACAAAGATGACATAGTATTTGAATTTGTCGAGGGAATGAACGGGTGAGGTCCATACATCAGAAAAGATTAGATCAAGTGGAACATGCGAAATAAGAGAAGAAGATGCAAAGGGCACTTTGTGGCTTTTATTAATAAAACAGGAATTACACGGAGATAAACTAGAAGAAATAGATAAACGAAACTTGCTACGTAATAAGCTAAGAACAAGGGGAGCGGGATGTCCTAATCTATGATGCCACAACTGCGAAGAAAGAATGCTTGAATGAGCTTGAATGGGCAGAGGGTGTCAAATGTAGACGCCATTCTCAAGGTTTCCATGGATAAGAATTTGACTCGTTGCTTTGTCCTTAATAAGAAAAGAAGAGTGTGAGAATTCAATGACAGTATTATTGTCACGACAAAACTGAGACACGGAAAGAATATTACGGGTGATAAGTGGAACATGTAAGACACTATTGAATTTAAGAGAGGAAGAGTGTGTGGAGAGAGAGAATGAACCTATGTGAGATATAGAAAGAGAGGAACCGTCTTCGATAATGACGTCGTCACTGCCATTGTAGGGTGTATGTAAGGCAAGGTTGGAGAGGTCATTGGTGATGTGGTTGGTAGCACCACTGTCGATGAGCCAAGAGGGAGGGTGAGGGGGGTTGTGGTAGGCGGCGGTGTAGGCTTGGAGGTTAGGGTTCTGGTTTCGGTTTTGGTGAGGGAGTGGGGAGAAGTTTACGGTGGGGTAGGCACGTTTAAATTGGCGACATTGGAAGATGACATGACCAGTGTTGCGACAGTATTGGCACTTACCCTTAAAGGGGGGTATGGAATTCGAGCCAGAGGAGGAGGAGGGATTGGTGGTACGGTAGGGGTTGTGGTTGGGTGGTGGGCGAGCTTAGGCGGTGAAGACGGTGGTGGGGAGAGGGTTGGATTATTTTAGGGTGAGTTCATGTTGGATAAGATTTTCGTGTAAGGCTTCAAAGGAGATGAGGTTGTCACGGGTGCGGGTTGAGTCTATGATGGGTTTGAAGGTTTCATAGTCCAAACCTTTTAGGATAGTGTAGATAATGTCTTCGAGATCTATGGGTTTGCCAAGAATGGCGAGCTTGTCGGTGTAGGATTTGACGGCATTCATGTAGTCCGAGACGGAGAGTTGGTTTTTGGTGAGGTTGGCAAGGTTGCCTTTTATTTGAAGGATGTGGCCACGGGAGGGGTTGGCATAGGTGGTTTTGAGGGTGGTCCAAGCTTTATGGGAGGTGGCGGCTTGGTGAACTAAAGGAGTAACGACGGGATCTAGGGTACCTATGAGAGCCCCAAGGATGAGGCGATCTTGGCGACACCATGTTATGGCGGCCGGGTTAGGGATGGATGTGGTGGAGGCGGGTTTTGCAGGCTCTTCGTCGGTTTCAGCGACGACTGGGTTGGAGGTGGTAATGTTATCCTCGGGTTTGGGGTGGGTGCCATCAACAAACTTTAGGAGGTCGAGGCCGAAGAGGATAGATGTTATTTGGGATGCCCATGTAAGGTAGGTAAGGGGGTGAGGGTGCGACAGTAGGATAGATTGACCAATACAAGGGGTTGGTCGGGTTCGGCAGCATTAGGAATGGTGGAAGAAGATCCGGCCATTGCAAGGGTGAGGAGGGGCTGCCGAAAATTTCAAGGGTTTAGGGTTTTTAGGGTTTTGGATCTTCCTTGCTCTGATACCATGTAAGTTTGGGAAAACTTGATTTTCTTTATTCACAACTTATAAATATATAGTACAAGAAATAGGGATAATACGGAGGATATGGATATAGATTCGACTTGGACTAAGATGGTACATACCATAAAGGAGGTGGCGAAAGAAGTCCTTGGAGAATCTAGAGGAAATGGGCCACCAAGTAAGGACACATCATGGTGGAACGAGGAAGTAAAACAAGCAATAAAGAGCAAGCGAGAATGCTACAAATTATTGGGGAAATGTAGGAGCGACGAGAACTATGAGAAGTATAAGGAAGCTGGAAGAGATGCTAAGAAAGCAGTAAGAGACGCAAGAGCAAAGGTGAATCAGAAACTTTATGATAAGTTGGATACAAAAGAAGGGGAAAATGGCATCTACAGACTCGCTCGTATGAGGGATAAGAGGACACGAGATATTGAGACGGTTAAATGTGTGAAGGATGTAGACCAAAGAGTTTTAGTCGGGGATAAAGAGATAAAAGATAGATGGAGTTCGTACTTTGATAACTTGTTCAATGGCGGTCAAGAGCAGGATGTTGGAGATTTAAATATCTCTTTGAGTATGGTTAATCGAGATTTTATGCGGAGAATTTGAAAGAGTGAAGTGGAAATGGCAATGAAAAAGATGAGATTGAAGAAAGCTGTTGGACCGGATGGTATACCAATTGAGGTTTGGAGATGTTTCGGGGAGAGGGGAGTAGATTGGTTAACAACGCTATTTAACAAGATATGGAGAGTTAACACAATGCCATTGGAGTGGCGGAAGAATACTCTGATCCCTTTGTATAAGAATAAAGGTGATGTCCAAGATTGTGCCAACTATCGGGGGATCAAACTAATGAGCCATACTATGAAACTTTGGGAAAGAGTGATTGCGCGAGTGAGAAAAATTGTGGATATTTCGGATAACCAATTTGGGTTTATGCCAGGAAGATCGACTATGGAGGCAATATATCTTGTGAGACAAACCATGGAGAAATATCGGGATCAAAAGAAAGATTTGCATATGGTTTTCATTGATTTGGAGAAGACGTATGATAAAGTGCCAAGAGAGGTACTTTGGTGGGCATTAGCAAAGAAGGGTGTTTCAAAGAAATATATTGATATTATCAAGGACATGTATAATGGAGTTAGTACTTGTGTAAAGACTAGTGTTAGGAAGACTGAAGAGTTCCCTATAAAGATTGGAATACATCAAGGTTCCACACTTAGCCCCTTTCTTTTTGCTTTGATAATGGACGAATTGACGAGGTCAGTCCAAGATGATATACCAAAGTGTATGCTGTTCGCAGATGATATTGTGCTGATTGATGAGACAAGAGAGGGTGTTGAATGTAAATTGGAGTTGTGGAGACACACTTTGGAATCTCGAGGTTTTCGATTAAGCAGAAGCAAGACTGAATATTTGGAGTGTAAGTTTAGCAGAGTTGGAAGTAGGGAGGCAGGGGCGGTCACATTTGATGGAAATATTATCCAAGCTTCTGAGTTTTTTCGCTATCTTGGATCCATTATCCAAAAGGATGGAGAATTAGATGGAGATGTGGCTCAAAGAATTAAAGCAGGTTGGTTGAAGTGGAAGAGTGCCACAGGGTTTCTATGTGATCGCGGCATGCCCAATAGATTAAAGGAAAAATTCTACCGCACGGCAATTAGGCCGGCATTGCTTTACGGCACCGAATGTTGGGCCGTGAAACAGTGTCACGTGCATAAGATGAATGTGGCGGAGATGCGTATGATGCGATGGATGTGCGGTCATACAAGAAAGGATCGATTGGGGAATGAGGTGATCAGAGGTAAAGTAGGAGTTGCGCCCATTGAGGATAAAATGAGGAAAAATCGTCTAAGGTGGTTTGGACATGTCAGAAGGAGACCGAGTGATGCACCGGTTAGGAGGCCGGAACAGTGGAGAAATGATAAAATGGCGAGGGGCAGGGGAAGACCCAAACAAACTTGGATTAGAGTAATTGAAAAGGATATGAGTTTACTTGGAGTGAATGAAAGTATGGTGTTGAAGAGGCCGGAGTGGAGGGCAAAAATCCATGTGGGGGGTTGATTTTTTTCTTGATTTTTATTTTATTATTTTATTATTTTATTATTTTTCTATTTTTTTTACTTATTTTTTTATTATTATTATTATTATTATTTTATTATTATTATTAATTTTTATTTTTTATTTTTTTTTGATTTTTTGATTTTTTTGATTTTGATTTGTATGTTTATTTATTTATTTGTTTATTTATTTATTTTATTTTTATTTTTTATTATTATTATTTATTTATTTATTTATTTATTTAATTTTTTTTTCACGATGACATATGAGGATTCATGTTAGCCGACCCCAAATTATTTTGGGACTAAGGCTTTGTTGTTGTTGTTGTTGTATTGAGTAACTTTAGGAAACCTTAGGAGGAGATGTATCCTTAATAAGCCTAACCCTCTAAAAAATTATGAAGACAAAGTTGTACAAATCTAATTCAGGAAGAGAAAAATATAAAAATTCAACAAGCATTCTGAAATATTGAGTTATATAAAATTCTTGAAGATGCTACTTTAGTTATAAAACCATTGGAAATTAAATCTACAAAGATAATAATTTGGCTCAAAACTGGTTTGGTTGATCTATCTCTTTAACACTTTTAAGATAGCATTTTATTTGCTTCTTTTGTACTAGCTGTCAATAGCCCATAGATAGATTCAGGTAATTGTAATTTGTAAACTTAAGAAAATGATGACTCGGACACTGGCTAACTCATGTTAATATGTCTCAACACCAAGAAACAATATCATTTTAATGAACAGCAAAAATCAACCTAGTAGCATAAGCTCATGATGAAACAGAAATAAAGGAAATTACTATACTCCCTCCGTCCCGCCCGAAAGGGCACTTTTGGTCAACAACAGTTAACTTTGACCCAAACATTAATGCAAATCTAATCATTATATTGAAATTCTAAAAATTGTTATTGATAAATCATTAAATGATTTATGAATAACAATTTTTATAATTTCAATAAGATGATTAAATTTGCATTAATGTTTGGGTCAAAGTTAACTGCTGTTGACCAAAAGTGCCCTTTCGGACGGGACGGAGGGAGTATAAGCAAAGAGCTATACTGCTAGTATTACCATGCTTAATGGTGTAATAACGATTTGAAGGGGTCTTGACGTTCTTCTGTCCAAGTTCCCTTTAGCCAATCTCTCAATAGAATGCTTCGGCATCAGCTTAAGGATTTCTCCAATGCTAAGAACAGTTTCATCTACTGGAACCCTGCAATATCGCTTTTTAGTTGCGGAAAACAGTACTAAACAGTGAGCTTTCTGATAATACTCTTCCAACTCAGAATTTCAGGTTCCTATTTCTTCGTTTAAGCTAAACAGTCTTCTTGGCGGATGTGCAAAAAAATTGTTCTCTACATACTTAATCATCTGTATTGCAAGCATTTTATGCTGAACACAGAGTGCAAGGAGCTATAGCTAGCACACAGTGGACATAATTGAACCTTCGAAGGTAAAAGTGTGTAACTTTTACTTACGTTTCAGGTCACAGAAAAGGTGGTCAGAAAATTTTGGGGGAAACAAATATTATAAAAAGTCTTGTTTTTAACTTAAAAAAACCGATACATGAATTTTAAACCAAACTAACCCGGCTTTTTGAACCGGTCATTGAACCGGTTTTTAAAATAAAACAGGACTTTTTATAATATTTGGGAGAAACTAGTTTCTCCCAAAACCAACTCAAAGGTGGTAATACTAAGAACTAAGATAGCAAATGGAGACCAATACTAGTGATGCGCATATAGCAGGTATAGGGTGAATGCAATATTAATTACCAGTTAGAATCAAGGTTTAATATTGGGTAAAAAGTAAAATATATCATTGCACTTAAGAATTAAAATCAACACAAGCATGTTATACTATTTTTTTATTGTTATTTTTTTTGTAAATGTTGTCAAATGTTAGAAAACCTTGGAAGCTGTGAGTTTAATCTTAATAAATATATTGAGAGGACACATCCGAATTTTAGAAATGCACCTTCCAAATGCAATAGAGAGAGTACTTTGGACATAGCCAAACAACCCCACTTGCTCGCACTACAGAAAATTGAGTCTAGATCAATAAATCATCTCTCCTTTCGCCTCATGACCACGAAACAGTGGATTGAGAGATAGCCTATGACCTTTCCGAGATTTTTCTACACACAAACATACTTATGTAATCTGTAATGAACGGGTTACCGTAGAATAAATGCAGATTATTCGTCTAACACGATACCTATTTTTGATCAATCAATCCTTCAAAAAATGAAAAGAAATCACTTAATTTCAAGCATAAATCGCTTGCATCAGCTGATGAAATTACACAGCTGAAAATATTCAAATATTAGCTAGAATGAGAGTCAACCAATAGTCTGGATTGATCAAATGAAATGAATCTTCGTAATACGCAGATATTAGACAAGTTGCAAATGAAATCGAATCAATGTGACTATTGAGTTAAAATTCAAATAGAAATCGACCGAAATGGGGAGGAAATGGTTTACCTGCCGGCCGGAGATACTGTGCAGCGAGAATCTGGAGAGACGCAACGACGGAGCTGGTTCGTTTGCCTGTGTGAAGCTGGGGTCGAGTAATGGCGGGACTGTTAACTGCCGAGTGCGTACGACGTCGTGCGCATTTGGCCCGTCCCCGCTATTGTCCCGGCGTGTTTGTTGAGCTTTTTGTTTTTGTTTAGCAAAAATCATATTTTGGTCCCTCAACTTTAGGGTTGTTACACATGTCCTCACTCAACTAGTTTTTCTTCGATTGTCCTCATTGCACAAATTAAAATGTTGTCATTTTGTACACTTTAGGCTTTTAATACTCATTTATATTGGTCACAATTTCTTTTTTATTTGTCTCAATTATTATTGATGTGATTATGAAATACTCCCTCCGTCCCATTAGTAATGGGAAATTTACTGTAGATACGGGAATTAAGAAAAAGTGAATTATAGTGGAGGAAATAGTGAATTATAATGGTGTTGTGAGTATTAAAATAATGTAGGAGAGAGAATGAGTGGAGGGAATAGTAAAGATTCCTTTCCATTTTAGGAAGTTTGTGGTTTGTAATGGGACGACCAAAAAGGAAAGTTTGTGGTTTGTAATGGGACGGAGGGAGTATAGATTTGGGTCTGAACAGTACGTTAGGCCCAACGTGGGGAAATGGGCCAAGTGGACCAAAGGAATAATGTGGGTATTGCAAGTAAGCCCATAAATGTGAAGCGACATTCAAGCGAGGCGACAAGATTAGTAGCGACATGAGTAGGTCTGAGCGTGAAAATGAGCGGTGAGCGAGAAGTACATGTGGCAGTTAGCGACATGATGAGTAGGACTAGCAGGCGACAAGTATATGGCGGTTATAAGACGGGATTGGCGACAATATGAGTATTGCCCCCTTTCTTAGGACTGTCGCATGGGAAACAATCATACGAAGTGACGATTGAGTGACTGATGTGCTGCCACGCAGTTACCCACTACAATCGTCAAAAAACAGTATGATTTGACAAGGTGAACAGTGATTTTCCACTAACTTGAGGGTGGTTGGCACCCTTAGGGAATGACTGACACGTGTCCAGCATGTGCAAGGCACATGCTGCATGATAGTATATAAACCTTGGAGAAAACACTAATTGTAAGTCTCTCACACTCTCTTTCTCTCTCTAAGTTTCCATTGTTATCAAGCTCTTAACAGTCACTTATTCTCACGCCGGAGGGGTTTTGCCGGAGCCACCCCCGGCTTAGTTCACGTGTTTTCTTGTGTGTAGGTGACGGTTCGACCATACGAAGAAGATTAGTCGGAGTATCCATTATTGCTGTTTAGCTTCAGTTCCTGTGCAACACATTTTGGCTGTGTAGCATCAATTGGTTCCGTTGCCGGGACTTGAACGTTCTTCTTTGTTGGTCCAGTGGAGTTTGGTGGTTGTTGGTGGTTTGTTTGAAGGTGGTGCACTGTTTATGTTCGTGTTCATAAAGTTAGGAGATCCCGTTGTTAGTGGATGTTAGTGTTGTGTTCCTGGTAGGGTAAGTTGTTTGTTCTGTTGAAGCTTGTGGTGGATTGGTAGTTTGTGTAAGGTGGTTTTCTATCAGAAGTGTTGTTTGAAGGCTGTCAATAGTTGTTATATTTGTAAATGTGTTGTTTGGCTTTAATCTTTGTTTGTCAGTTTAAAAATTGTTAGTATGGGTCAAGACAAAGCGACCCATTCGAAGGCTGCTCAAAATTTGACGTTGGCAACCCCAAATCCCAAGGAGGTTCGCGAATGCGGGGGATCTGAAAGAGATGGTGAGGTGCATACTTCTCAGACGGACTCCAGCATTAGGCAAGCTAGAGGGCGGGAAGCTGGAGCGAAAACTGATAAGGCCAAGGCAGTGGCTGAAGGGCAAATTCCCGCCCCATCCAAGAATGACGATGCTAGGGCGAAGGCAGATAGGTTGAGGGCAGACAATGAATTGCTGCTGCGAGTTCTTGCAAATAATCAAAAGTTGAGGGAAATGGATATGGAGCCTTCTCACATTCCGCAAGAATTATTGGTTGGGGCAACAGGAAAGGGACCAGGTGGGGAGCGAGAAGCCAGTGTGAGTGTCGCTAAGGAGCCAAGGCGGGCAAGGGACATGCCGCCGCCTAAAGATAAGACTAGGGAGCGCAGGCGAGATCACGAGAAGGCGAGATCTGAAGGGGCAGTTGTTAAAAGGAAGGCTGGAGTTGGAAGTGGGAAGAAGGAAGAAGAAAATATACATAAGTCTGGCAATTCGAGGGAGCAATCTTATTACTATGAGTATGAAAGCGATGAGTCAGGCAGTGGTTCAACGTTCGACAAGGATTATGTGCCCAGTCGATCCAAGCATTCTGAGGAGAGGTCGCATCGTTCGCGACATTCTGAAAGGCATCATCGAGATGAGGAGTCGCCGCGGGATAGGGAGCGTACGCGACAAGAAAGGAAAGATAGGGAGTACGAGAAGGAGAAGGAAAGGAGAGATGCTAAGGCGGAGAAAGCGGCAGAGGCCGAGAAAATTGTTGAAGCCTTGAAAGCCGCGGAGTTGGCTAAGGCTGCTAAGGTTGAGAAAGCGAAGAGAGAGGAGGAGGAGAAATGGAAGAATGAGATGGCGGAAATGGCCAAAAAGATTAAAGAGTTAGAGGCGGGAATGAAGAAGGTAGAAGATAAGAGTTCCTTTCTGGCCCCATTTGCGAAATGTATTAAGAGTGTTGCCCCAGATCCAAGTTTCTGCATGCCTAATCTGTCGAGTTACTCTGGCGATTCTACGGCAAGAACCCATGTAGGCGGGTTTGAGGCGACAATGTATTTGTTAACTGAAAATGAGGCGGTGTTGTGTAGAGCTTTGGTAAGCACATTGGAGGATCAGGCCTTGGAGTGGTTTTTGGCTCAGCCCCCGGAGTCGATAACTGGTTACCAGGATTTTAAGGGAAAATTCTTGGCGAGATTCAGTGCATCTGGGTCACAGCCAGTGCGAAAGCAAGAGTTGTGCAGCCTTAAGCAGAAAGAGGGAGAGGGGATTGCAAGCTATACAGACAGGTTCATGAGCGTTGCAAACCAAATTTCTGATATTGACCAGGGCCAGATAATCATGTTATACAATGCCAGTTTTCTGCCATGCCCTTTTAAGCAAGAGTTGGGCATGAGATTGCCGGAGACCACGGGGGAATTGTATGAGAGGGTCAGAGGATTTTGTGGCGGTGCGAAGGATCATGAGGTGAAAGGGACTCATGCGGCAAGTTCGGCGGCGAAGAAGGTTGTGAAGGATAGAGTTGAGGTGGTGCAAGATGATAGGAGGGGATCTGGCGGCAACCGAGGCGGAGGTCAGGCAGGAGGTAGTGGGGTCCGTGATGGTGGCTAAAGTGATCAGCCGAGGAGAATTATCAAGTACAGTATATTGAACACCCCAATCAGCGAGATCTTGAAGCGAGTAAATCTGCCTGTGTCGTGCCCCATAAAAGAAGGGACTTCATCAGCCAGGGATCAAAACAGTTATTGTGATTATCATAGAGATAGAGGGCATCTAACTAATGATTGTTACAACTTGAGGTGAGTGATTCAGATGCAGATTGACAGGGGCGATTTGAAGGAGTATTTAGAGGAGAATGTTGAGCGAGATGATCAGCGAAGGCAGGAGCAAAATATGGTGGATGTGATTCATGACCCGTTGCCCAGTATGGCTCAGCTGAATAACCAAATCATGACTTTGTCACATACTTTTGATGTTCCCCAGTATCCCGCCAGCGAAGATAGAGTGATCAGCTTTTCCCGGCGAAAATTGGTTGTCACTAAGAGTCACGGGAATCAGCCATAATTATCACAACGTATCCAGGCAACAACATAGTGCAGCGAGTTATGGTGGATTCGGGGCCGAGCAGAAATGTGTTGTATTATGATGCTTTTAAAAAGATGAACTATACGGAGGCCAATTTGGTTCCATATAAGGGATATTTGGAAGGCTTTACCAATTATTCTGTCAAGGTGAAGGGAACAATCATGTTGGATGTCGAAATTGGAGAGGGAAGGTTGGCGAGAAGTGAAAACATTGAATTCATTGTGATTTACCTTGTTTCCCCTTCCAATGCTATAGTGGGAATCCCGTTCATGTTGAGCTTTGAAATGGTTTTATCGATTCCCCACCAAAGAGTGAAATATCCTACTCCCAATGGGATAGGCTGTTTGAAGAGCGAGGTGATCACAGTGATAAGGAAAAAGAAAGAAATGCGAAAGGCCAAAGCGGAAAGCACAAGCTCAATGACCACCAAGTCTGATTCTCGCCCATTGAGGATAAATGTCGTTGAAATTGTGGAGGTTGTGGATGATGAGTCTGATTGGATAGTGACAGATAGTATGACGAATGGGAAAGCTATGGTAGTTGCAGTAGCCAGGGAAATTCCAGAGGTGATGACAGTTGAAGTTGAGGAGGTGCAGGAAGCGGGGGAGTTGGGTGTACGAGAATCTAGTAGGGTTGTTGTGCGAGAACCTAGAAATGAAGTGGTTGAGTTGCGAGAACCTGAGGACAATGCTCCTGATGAGCAGGAAGTTGATGTGGTAGAGATGTGGGAACACGAGCCTGAGGTGACTGAACGGGACGTTGATGGCGAGAACAATTTTGCAATGGAAGTAGTGAATGTGGCCCAGAATTTGAGCTATGCAACGGTTGTGAGGTTGGTACATATGGCAGAGCCGAGGATTGAGGAAATTGTTGAAGAAATTGTTGATGAGTCTGATGAGGATTGTGAGACCGTTGAGGTGGAGGATACAGAGGGGCGGCCTACTGGAAACGTTTTTGCTGATCCCAGGAAGGCGATTGTCGCCAAGGGAAAGAAAAGGAAAAGAATGGAGGTTGAAACTCTACAAGTGCGAGATGAGCCTGACATTCAAGCGGGAGAAGAATTGAAGGAGGTGGAAGTGAACAGTTATTTTCCAGATCAGAAAAAATAAAGATTAGTAAACAATTGTCGCGGGATGAGCGGGAATGCTTGGTTGAGTTTTTGAAGGAGAATTTGGATGTATTTGCTTGGCGGCCGGAGGATATGAGGGGAATTGACGAGAATATGGCTATGCACTATTTAAATACTGATCCTAATGTGGAGCCGTTCAAGCAGAAAGTAAGGCATTTGTCACCTGAGAAGGAGATTGCAGTTTTGGAGGAGGTTGACAAGCTATTGAAGGCGGGAATAATTGAGAAGATACAATATCCTATTTGGTTGGCATGTCCAGTGATGGTGTTAAAATCTAACAAGAAATGGAGAATGTGCATAGATTTTACGGACTTGAATACGGCATGCCCTAAGGATTGCTATCCTTTGCCAAAGATTGATAAATTGGTTGATTCTATTGTCGGCCACAAGGTCTTCAGTTTTATTGATGCTTATTCTGGGTACCATCAGATCAAAATGGCCAAGGAAGATAGGGCAAAGACGACATTCAGGACCCCAAAGGGAAATTTTTGTTATAAGATGATGCCATTCAGATTGAAGAATGCTGGGGTGACATATCAACGGATGGTGAATAAGGTGCTTAAGTCGCAGATTGGGCGAAATATTGAAGCGTATATTGATGACATGGTGATTAAGACAAAGGAGAATAATCATTTGTTAGATCTCGCCGAAACTTTTGAAAATTTGAGGAGAATTTCCATGAAGCTGAATCCTAGTAAGTGTACTTTTGGAGTCACAGCGGGAAATTTTTTGGGGTTTTTGGTGACTAGGCGCGGGATTGAGGCCAAATCGGATAAAATACAGGCTTTGCTGGACATGTCGCCTCCAACGTCTATCCGCGAGATCCAGCGGCTGAATGGGAGGATAATTGCGTTGGGGCGGTTTATTTCTAGATCTACGGAAAGATGTTTGCCCTTTTTTAAGGTGTTGAAAGGCGGGAAAAGTTTGAATGGATGAAGAATGCAGATTGGCATTTGAAGAGATGAAGGCTTATTTGGGGAAGCCACCCTTGTTGTGCAGCCCATTTGAGGGGGAGGAGCTTTTTGTGTATCTGGCGGCGTCAGACTATGCTGTTGCCGCAGTTTTGGTGAGAGAGGATGGGAGCATTCAAAGGCTAGTTTATTATGTAACGAAGGCATTGAGCGAGATTGAATCGAGATATTTTAATGCCGAGAAGTTGGCTTACACTTTGGTGGTGGCGGGGAGAAATTTGAGGGCTTATTTTGTCGCCCACTCTATTGTTGTTTTGTATGATGCCCCATTAAGAAAGATTTTGCAGCAGCCTGATTCGGCGGGAAGATTATTGAAGTGGTCAATTGAGTTGACAGAGTTTGATATAAGGTATGAATCCCGCAGAGCGATAAAGGCGCAGGCGTTGGCGGACTTCATTGTTGAAACTTCATTTACCAAATCTCAGGCGGAATTGGTTGAGGAGACTGGGAAGAGAAAGGCGGCAAAGAGAGTGGTGCCTAGTTTGATTGAGGAGAAGGAGAGGCCGGCGGAGTGTTGGGTTTTACATGTGGATGGTTCATCAACAAAGGATAGGGGAGGCGCGGGAATAATTTTGGTATCACCAGATGAGGAGTGTAAATATGAGAAGGCATTCGGATTCAAGTTTTCAGTGTCGAACAACCAGGCAGAGTATGAGGCCTTGGTGGCGGGAATTGAATTGGCAAGGAATATTGGGGTGAAAAGGATTGTGGTTCATTCTGATTCTCAGTTGATTGTGAATCAAGTTCGAGGCGAGTATGGGGTGGTGAACTCAGTTTTGATAAAGTACTGTAACTTGGCAAGAAGCATTTTGAGCGGGTTTGAATTTTGGGAGCTGGTGCAGATTGATAGGGCCGAAAATTCTCAGGCGGATGCTTTGAGCAGGGCGGCTGGAGGCGAAATGAGTAATGCGGCTAGTGAGCCAATGATTGAATATGTTGACATGCCGGCAATCAAGCCTGGTGCCAAAGGTTTTGTTTGAAATTCACGAAGGTGTGTGCGAAGGTCATCCTGGGCCAAGATCTTTGGCGGAAAAAGTTTTGTTTCATGGGTATTACTGGCCCAGTTGAGGAAGGATGCTAAGGATTATGTGAAGAAATGCGAGAAGTGCCAAAGATTCGACAATATTCCGCGGCAACCCGCAACTGAGCAGACCCCGATCGTAGCGACATGGCCGTTCGACATGTGGGGGAATAGATTTGATTGGGCCATTCCCAAAGGCCAAGGGAGGATGTCAGCATGTAGTTGTCGCCGTTGATTATTTTACGAAGTGGACTGAAGCGAAGGCCTTGGCGACAATCAGCGAAGATAATGTGATCAGGTTTATTCAGGAAAATATTTGGTGTAAATATGGGCTGCCCAGAGCTATTGTTTCTAATCATGGAACACAGTTTGGGAAGAAGTTTTTTGCGGAATGTGCGAGAATGAATGTAAAGTACTGGATGTCGGCGGTGTATAGGCCACAATGTAATGGGCAGGCTGAAGCGGCAAATAAGCAGATCATTGCCGCCCTTTGCAAGAATCTAGAAGGAAGAGGCGGTGCCTGGTTGGAAGAATTGCCGACAGCATTGTGGTATGTCAGAACCACCATAAAGGGCTCAACTGGTGAGACGGCGTTCGCGTTGACTTATGGATCTGAAGCCATGGCACCAGGGCGTTGCCGACGTATCGAGTGACTTATTATCATGAGGCGAGAAATTGCCAGAGACGTTGCAATGATTTGGATCTTAGTGACGAGAAGAGGATGCAGGCGAGAATGAGGATGATAAATTATAAGCAGAAGATGAAGGCTCAACACGACAAGCGATTTATCAAGAGATCATTTAATGTCGGTGATTGGGTTCTTAGAAGTGCGGAGGCTACGGGACCAAAGCCTGGATTTACTAAGCTGAACGAAAATTTGGAAGGGCCGTTTCAGGTGACCAAAGTTGTTCGTGAAGGAACTTACAAGCTGAAGAAACAAGATGGTGAAGAGCTGAAGAATGCATGGAATGTTGACCACTTGAAGCATTTTTATCAATGAAGTTGTCGCGCCTGTTTGAGATTCAACCTTTTGATTGTCGTCCTAGATAGCAAAAGTTATATAATTTTTCTTGTAATTTAATCGTTATGATTGTCGCTCATATGGGGAAAAGTTATGTAAAATTTGTCATTCTAGAAGGATGCAACTTGTATATATGATTAAAAAGATGGCGGGAATATTTCAGCGACACATTTGTATTGTGATCATCCATAATTTTAACATTCTAATGAGGTTAAGTTTGTGTTTCATGGATCAATGGATGGATGGACGAAGGCGAGAATCGAGAATTCAGCATGGAATGAAGAAAGGAGTAAAAGCTTGAAGATGGAGGCAATAAAGATTGCCTCTAAAGCTTGAAGATGGAGGCAATAAAGATTGCCGCTAAGCTTGAAGATGGAGGCAATAAAGATTGCCACTAAAGCTTGAAGTTGGAGGCGATAAAGATTGCCGCCGAAGATGCGTCCTGGCTTGTAGGGCCAGACTCCAGGAACACCGCATGCTGGCTTGTAGGGCCAGATGCCTGGAACATTTCGACCTGGCTTGGAGGGCCAGGCGCCTGGAACAAAATGGAACAAGATGGGAACAAGAAATGTTGGTTAAAGTATCTTGTCACAGAGGCGATAAGCATCAAGTGTGTATCTTGTCGCAGAGGCGACAAGGATCAAGTGTGTGAATTGTCGCCAAGTTTATAATATGTTTTATCATGCGGTGTATCTAAAGTCACAACAAAGTTTAGTAAAACTAAGTGGCGAGAATCACGACTAGGGAGTGAGGCTGCCTAAAGACAAGCCTCACTTTTTCGAAGGGAGTAGTAGGTATATATTGATAAGGTGATTAGATTCAATCTTTGATAAACTATCAAAGCAAAGTTAGAGTTATCGAAAGATAAGACAGGCGACATGCAAAAGTTAGAATTTAAAGCAAGCGGAATTTAAAAACAGGTCATAGAAAGCAAAGCAAAGAAAGAAACATTCACAAAGGCGAGAATTAGATGATAAGCAGCAAAAGCATAAGATAAAATGTCGCAAAAAGCGACAAAAGTGATTACAAATTGTTTGGGCACGAAGGCCCACCATCGAGATTAAAAATAAATTGTTTTGCTACAAATTACGATTGCAAAGTACGAAAGGCAAAATTAAAAGACAGAAAGTAAATTGTTTTGTTACAGACCCAAGTTAAATAGTTAAATTGTTTGCGGCAATTACAATCATAAAGAAGATCAATGGCCTTCATAAGCGGCATTGAGAGCATCCTTGTTTTCCTGGGAAAGGTCAACCCATGCGGGAATTGCGTTGTCGGCACGGATAGCGGGAACATGCCAGGGGGCTTTGCCAGAACTGCGTCTTCCTCTGCCAGCTGGGTCAGTTCATCTTTGATATAAGGGACAAGGGTATGTCCCTTACGGCTGTGCTCGCTGAAAATTGTCTCTGAACCCCATTTCGCAAGCCTGGTGGGGGTGATGGCGGGAATCTGGTCGGCATCAGCAGCAACAGATCTCAAAGTATGTAGGATCGCATTGTCGTATGTGTCCATTGTTTCAATGTCAGCTTTTGTTTTGGCCGCTTCAAGGTCGTTTTTCAGTTTGGTGACTTGGTTAGCCTTGACAAAGTTGTCAGCTCTAATCCGCGCATTTTCTTCGACAAGATTCGCGAGCTTGTCTTCAGCATCTTTGTACTTTTTGTCCATCTCTTCCCGATAGACATCCCTCGCCTTAATCTCCGCTTCCAGAACAATATCTGCTTTAGTTTTCTAATCCTTCAACTCTTTGATTGTCGCATCCCGCCTGGATACCCGCTTCTTATAAGTATTCCTATCATTCTCAGTCTGAGTGAGGTTTTCCTCCAAGGCAGTACATTTCTTGCTTAAGCCCAAAACAGTGCTACTGATCTGCATAAGATAGGCGACAATAAAGTGTTAAGTAAAGCTAAGGAGTAAAATAAAAGCGAAAAGAAGAAAAGATTCTTACCAATGAAAGCTGAATTCCCGCATAATAAGCGGAGTGCGCGAAATATTCCCCTTCAACATACGCGACTTGTTCAGCATCGCTGGATCGTTCTAGGGCTGTGGAGACCAGTAAGCAAGCCACCGGTTCCAGCCTTTCAACGATGAGTCCCTTAAGAGCGGGAATGTTGTTGGCTTCTTGGCACAAAGTTTTCATGCCTTCCTCATCCGCGGGAATCTGAAAGCCCTCCTCCAGCCAGCTGGCTCTGCAGAGGGGAGTGGTGCGGGAAGTGGATTGATGAGTTGGAGAAGTAGTGGAGGCAGGTTCATTTACTTGGGCAGGAGACGGCGGCATGTCAGTTCCCGCAGGATTCTCCGTTTGGACCCCCTCAGTTTCTACTTCTTGGTCATCAAGATGATGATCAACATCAATTGGATTTTCCTCGTTTTCCTCTTCATCTTCCAAATTCAAAGTCTCAGGTTGGTCCCCTTGAGATTGGGCAGAAGAAGCCGAGCGTTATCGCTTTTGTTGGTGAGGAGTGGTTGAGGAAGATCTCTTGCGAGAATTTTCGGTCACAATCTTGTCATCAACGCCAGTTGGTGAGATGGGAATAGCGAGATCATCCAGCTGAACCATCAGACTGGCTTTCCTAGCCATGGCCAACCATTTAGCTTGTTGCTCAGAGTTGCCTTGGGCCAACCTTTTCTGGTTCATATTCATGGTTCTTTGTACTGCGAGAATAAGCGCTAATGTTAGCAACAAGTAATAGTTAACTAGTAAACAAGAGAAAGAAAGAAATGGCGGGAATCGTACATTGTACTATCTTCATTACAGGACACATGTCCTGACCATTCCCGCAGATGGTGCATTTATAGCTGAATTTGTTATATGTATGGATCTCCCATCCAGGCCAAGAAGCGGTATGCACGATGGCGACAAGTGGAGGAGCAGGTGGGAAAGTATAGGAAAGCCCTACTTGGCTTAGAAGGGAGTGGTCCATAAGTATCTTTTGGCATGAAAACAATGCAGGGGAAGGATCGGTGGTGCCAGAGGCATCTGCAAGAATTTGGAGGAATTTTCTTTTAAGACGTTTTTTGTCTTCGTCAAGGGCCCATTTCTTGTCAATTTTTGGGTGGATTCCTAACAGGTCAGAGGGTAGAGGCCAGCCAATGCGGGAAATAATGAATAAAGGATCATTTTGCCAATTGCTAATTTTGGAGGGAAGAGGAGTCAGGATTTTTGGCTTTTTATATTGCAGCGACATTCGGAGTTCATTGGTTTGCTTACCTTTTTTGTTGGTAGCCAGTAAATAGGTCCATAAGAAGATGAGTGGTGGGTTCTCGCCTAAGGGCGCGACAAATGACAATAAAGCAAGTAAGAACCCTAATGGCATTAGGGTGAAGCTCAGCTATTTCCGCTTAGGCTTTATAGAGGACAAGAGAAATGAAGAGATCAACAGGAATTCTAAGCCCTGTGTCAAGTTGGGACGGGAATACGACGATGCCGTCCTGCCTATGCCTAATGACGAAAAAAGCCATCTCGCCATCATAATCAGCTATTTGGTAATCTAGGTGGTCTATATTATATATGGTATGGTAGGGAGTTATAAGAAAATTTTAGGAAGTGCTTGTTCCCGCAACACCAGAAGCAGGATTATTGGTCAAGGTTGAGTTCCCGCCAGTTTGAGTTGAAGTGATGGGGGCTCCAGAGTTTGACATCTCGCCTGAATCAGAAGAAGAAATAACTTGTTTATAATGAATCCTACTAGCTAAAGATCTCGCCGCGGGAAAGTCAGTGTCAGAGCTGTCATAGTCTATGGGGGAGCCGTAGAAGCGACAAAGATAGTTACAAAGTTCGCGAGAAGTAAAATTTTTTTAGACATGGGGGCTGAGGCATGAAGAAAGCATCTACCCCTAACTTCAATGGCGGCAATAATGGCGGGATCTACTCTATTAACAATTAAGCAACGTACTAAGTCAGTTCGTGGGATTCTCGCCCAAATGCCCCTAGTCAAGTAATAGATACCCCCAGACCTCTGACACTGACCATACCTAACTTGTCTAACACAAGTCTTATACCTAGCCATAGGCGACAAACAAGAATTGGAAGGAAAGCAAAGAAATTAAATATCTAAATGTTACCTGGAAAATATGAGGGATCTCGAAGAAAGTTGAGTAGAGACTGAAAGTTCGCCGGAATGTTCAACAGACAGTTGAAAGTGTCAGTTTCCAGGTTGAAGGAATTGGGCAAACAGGCAAATAAATGAGTATTTGTTTGAAGGGAGAGCAAGAATTGAACCGTAGATTGGACGAAAAATGATTAGTCAGGCTGGAAATGAGTTCGCCGGAAAGTTAGCAGGTGGCCGAAAAGTCCTTCGGGGTTTTCAGAGAGCAAATAGATGGAAAAAGTATGAATGAGGGGGGGGAAGGTATTTATACCAAGGGAATCTCAAGAGGTTTTTGGGCAGCAAAATTAATTAGCCCTAAAAATTTTAAATTCCCCCCATTTAATGATTTCAAATTTCAAGGCGTCTCTTCGTATGTCCCATCACAGCCGTCAAACCGTCAAAGGAACCTCTATGAACGTGACATGTGTCCACCAGGTGTCAGTTTAGCCTGAATCTCGCCTAAGTAACGTAAGAAGGCGGGAATTGATGGCAGTAGCCTGAATTTCTCGCCTGGAACATGAATGATCCAGGTCTCGAAATTGGGGGCTATTGATGTGATTGTTAAATATAGATTTGGGCCTGAACAGTACGTTAGGCCCAACGTGGCGAAATGGGCCAAGTGGGCCAAAGGAATAATGTGGGTATTGCAAGTAAGCCCAAACTGCCAAAATAAATTAACTAATAATATCTCCACTCGGAGGAATTTCAATAACAACTTCAATAAACCATAACCTGATCAATTACATTGAAAACCCCAAATAACATCGTTTAACAAAAGAGTTTTTCATACAACTTATAACAGAGTAATACTTAAATAAGACTCCCGACAACCTACTCATATACCTATCCTGACAAGTCCTAAAAGCAAAAGTCCAAACTCTTTCCCCGGCCTCACTGGTTCAGTCACCTGTCTCAGCACGATCTAAAACAGTAAAGGGAGAAGGGTGAGAATAAATCTCAATAAGCTATTATGAATGCAGCAAGATGTCAAACAAGATGCAACACATAGCATGGTTACACATAACACATTATTAAAGCGATAAACACATTACGTTACCTCATTTTACCTTTCCCGTCTGAACAATATGTCGTAGAACGTGGGAGTAAAACTCCGCTCTTTGGTGAACTGCCCCCATGCACATTCACCGCTTATAGGACTCATACCCCAGATATCCATATAAGGAAAGAAGATACTTATATGACCCTTATTCAGAGTACCATATAATATCGCCGCTATCTGTAAAGCTTTTGGCTTAATACAGAAGCATTCCACCTAACTCCATAAAATCGCAGCTGACTGTAAGGCTTTTGGCTCAATACAGAAGCTTGCACACCCACTCTGTGGCCACAGAGGGGACGGTCACAGGTATAATGATCTTCAATCACTTATAGAACAAATCCATAATTGATTGTATCTCATTATACCCCCGAATCTCATATAATATAAACACGTTCAAGCACATAATAGATACTTGAAATAAAATCCACCAAAGGGATAAGAATATAACAACATGGTAATGTATACTCATGTTAAATCAATACTATAGTGCAACATTCATTTAATACACTATGCATAATACCATCAATGAATATGAATTCAAGTAAGGTAACAATATAACCAATTAATCCACACTTGGGATACAATATAACAATGTGCCAAATAGTCCACACTTGGGATACAATATAACAATATGCCAAATAGTCCACACTTGGGATATCAAGGTGTCCATATAATTAATAATTCCACAATTGGGATAACAATGCAACAATGTGATACATATACATTTCTAACTAACGCAATAGTGTAACATATAGCTTCAACACTATTCAAACTAACCACCAAGGATATGGGAGCAGGTAAGGTCACCATGTACCAGAAACCATTCCTACGTAGTCATTACACACCCTTGAATAGCCGTAATAAAAGTTCAAGATCAAATTCCCAAGTTTGAACCACTTTGACGAAGTTACGAATCAAGCTTATCAACCATCTTCCGAACAACATTTAAACTACTTTCACAATTCCATTTTGACCAAGGAAGATACCGTTGTATAGCTAAAATGTTCTACTACCATTATAGTTAAAGAGGGTCCAATTATATCCTAGTTTGAATAGGTTTCTATAGCTTGGAAAATGATTCAGAGACTGCAGTGCAGGGCACGACTCGTGCCCCTCTGATACCCCTCCTGAAACACTCGTCCCCAAAAGTCACGACTTAGTTAAAAACCCAAGGGACGACTCGTGCCCAACTCGTGCCCCAGGGCACGAGTCATGCTCTCAGCCCAGAATTCAGAATAAACCTGGAACAAATATCATTAACCAATTTCAAGCATAAAACACCAATATACTCTATTTTTAAGGCACAACAAGGCTCACTAACTGCACCCACAACTCATACTAAACCATTCCCATCACTAAGGTAAACCTAGATCCCTTGCCATTTTAGTTATTTTACACATTCTCCTACCACATTTAATTTAACCTTCTTAGTTCCACTTAAGCCATACAATCTTACTCCTTATCCACTTCCATGAACCACAACACCACATTTAGGTCATTAGCCAACCTTTCAACTCCAAAAAATGTTTCAACATACCAAACATCCATTATAACAAATAATATCAACATTAAACATTTTATAAGCAAGTTTAAAAGGAAAGTCCTAATAACTCACACCATTAAAAGCATTCAAAATCCTTTTCTACTTCTTCCAACCCAATTGAAATATACTCATAACATCTCCCAAATCAAAGTAAGATGGACATAACCACATACAATAACTCCATTAAAGTCATTAACATCTTACACTCATTATACCCTCATTCTTTCAACTTAGACCCCCATCTTATAACTAAAAATCAATTCAACCTTAAATAACCCATTTTACTCAATTAACCTTATTCAAAAATACCAAAACCCTTTTTCTTTCCACAAAATATTCATTAACACATAAAATGAGCAATTATTAGAAGGAAGTCATAGTAACTTACTTTAGCAATATGAGATGAAACCACGATTTTTCTAGCTTGATGCGTTCCCCTCACCGCCACGATCAAGAATGTACAATCGGATCATCAAATGAAGAAGGATTGGATTTATTATGAATTTTGGAAGGGAAGGTTTAGGGAAGGATTTCCATGGAGAAAATGGAGGAAGTAAGAAGAATATAAGGAGGGAATGGGGAGGTTAAGGGAGGAGGTGAGGGAAAAAGCAAGGGGTATGGCCTCCCATGCCCCCATTTAATAAAATCTATCCCTAAAGTACAATTTAGCCCTCCAAGATCTAGAGAATGAAACTAACACCTCAACTTTCATCCTTTACACAAAACACCTCACTCAAATATAATATTTTATTTAATTTTCAATTATTATCACTTTACCACAACACTTTATATTTATTCCAATTAAACCTTAAATCTTTAAAGTTATTTCACAACTATCCTAACCTTTCATAAAGTCAAGAACATAAAGTAAGCACATAAAGTCAACAATTACCATAAAATGCATATAAAGGGATGCTAAAATAGTACCTAGGGTTAGGGTCGTTATAGTTATCCAACTCACTCCTGGGCGATGCTTCCCTCGTTAATTTCATGCATGCATTGTAAGTTTTGCACATGTTAACATCAACAGGGCAAGAATGTTACTAACTTATTATTACAATCAATAAACCCTAATATTAAAAAGTTTTTAAAATTATATTCACTTACCAAACCCTCGAAGACACTGACATGTGATATGTACCCTATATCCTCTACATGGATCAGGTTCACAATTAATGAACGTGTGATCTTCTTGAACCAAATCATATATGGATGGGCGTAATACATCACCTCTTCACCCAACACCCCATTCTCCACGCTCTGAGCTCGTGCTTTCCATAATGATATGTACTCACTATGTTTTGAATCCCAAGCCACATGTCCTCAACCTCGGCGATCAATACTATGCAAATCTTCTTTTGTGTCACATGAATCGGGGATCGGGTATAGCATGTCAAACTTCCTTATAACTCGATCAGGTAAGTGTCATTCTACCCTGTCAAAGCAGATAAGAGGCGCCCTCGTGCTCCATACGACCTGTCCCTGCCTGTAATAATCTGGAACAACTCAATCTATATATGGCTCCCAGATAATCTGATCCTCAGTGAGAGATGCTAGTTGATCCCGATAGGCACGTAATTTATGTGCATTAACATGCAAATACGATAGGGACCCAGTCCACCTGAAAATATTAAAAAAAAATACAATTTAAACAAATCTAGATAAATACAATATAATTTAAACAAATCATATAAATACAATAAATTTACACAAATCAGAGTGGATGTATTTTACCTACACCCCAATGGACTTTCGGGTAAGTTCGGTTGCACATCCTGATCTCCCCTAACCACTATTGGTTGTGTGGGCAAGAACCTCTCCCATCACCAAAGCTGCTTGTATTATAAACAAATCACATAAATACAATATAATTTAAAAACATACATAAAACCAAACATATATCGAAAAATATAATTATCATACCTGCACAATAGAGAGAAATCCACTATAGTGGTGTAGGGCAAAGTCGCAGTACACATTTCCCGATAAAGAAAGGCCAAAGCAGCACTACCCCAACTATAATCATGTATCATCTCGATATCTCTAAGCAGTGGGAGATACATCAACTTCACCTTATTACTAGTGCGATCAGACATCACAATCGACCCGAGGGCTGCCAATATGTACACACGTGTATACCTAATGACCAAATCCTATGTCGTATTTTCTGAAAGCTGACCAAAATGGGGAAACTGACTTAGAAGCCACTTAAGCTTCAACAACTCTTCTTCTATCTCACTATCTGGTGGTCTAACACGTAATAAATCCTCACATAAGTCACACCAACTCTGAAGCAACCTCGTGGTGTCAGAACCAGTAACAGGAAGTCCATCAATCGGTAACCCTGACAACATACCCATATCCTCTAAACTAACGGTCATCTCACCATTAGGAAAGTGAAAATTGTGGGTTCCTGACGCCATCACTCAACCAACATTGTAAATAAACCCCAATCATAAGTGATTTTCCCTAACTTGTAAATCCCGTAAAATCCTGCTACTACTAGTCTCTCCTGGATCCTCACGTCCAACACTTCCAGCAGAGTCGAACCATGACAAAAAGATAACTTCTCAACATGTCTTTCGGCCCAGATGTATTCAGTTCGATGCTTATCCTGTAATCTCAAAACATCTTGTTGCAAAGGACCCAGATCGACAAACGGCTCAAGAAGCTCTCCATATTGATGTTCTACATTCATCTGTAACACAAAACACAAAATTGATCAAATTTAAAACACAGAGATATCAGTAGAAAGCCAAGAGACAACCGTCAGGTCTAAAAAAAAAAGAAAGACAACTATTGTGAAGCATATTTCTACATTCATTTGTAACACAGTAACACAATAGACAAAATTTATCAAATTTAAAACTCAATTTAACAAAAATGCTAACTAAACTAACGAAAAACCTAACTAAACTAACAAAAATACTAATTTAATCCACAATACCATAGAAATCAAGAATAAATAATTAAGTAAAAATAATAACTCATAAATCAATCAATTTGAAAACCCTAGGTTGAATCAATTTCAAAAACCCCTCAAATCAATCAATTTCAAAAACCCTAGGTTGAAATAATGCTAAATTGATTCGAAATATAGGAGGGAGACTGAAATCAAGGACTTACACTAGCGAATTTGAAGTCGTTATTGCAAATCACGAGTTATGCTCTCTCTGTTCTTCGTCGTTCCTAGTTTCTCCCTCTTTCTGTGTCGTTTGTTTGGGTGTGTTGTATGAATTGTATGTGTGTATTACACGAAAAAAAGGTTCTCTAAATTTGCTATTGTCATTAGTGAGTGTTTAAGTGAACTCGCTAGTTCAAGTAGCGAGTTTACGTCTCTATTTAAATTAATTACAACCTTAATTAGCTAATCATTTATTCCTAACAAACTCGCTATTCACAGTATCGAATTCATATTTTAATAAAATTTCCGTAAAATTCTCTAAATTGTTTACGTAAAAAAATTAGGAAAATTGAACTCGCTACATGAAATAGCGAGTTTAAGCGATTTTTTTTAAAAATCGCTACACGAATTAGCGAGTTTCAAAAAAAGAGTCATTCTGGTTAATATTTTGGAAGGGTTGTTATTTTGGAAATTATTTTAAAAATTAATTATTTCAAAAAAAATTATATTCGTTTCATTCCATTACAAAAAATTCAATGCTTGTATACCCTATTCTTTTTATAGCATTACGAAATCAATACTTACTACTTTACTTTTATCCGCTTGAATAGTCAATAAAATTCTGAATAATTATATCCTCAACCCACTTGTTACTGTTTACTCATTTTTTAGCGGTTTTTTAATAAATGTGCAAACTCTTTATACGATTTTTAGTCCGATACATGAAGGGAGTAAAATTTTTAAAAGAAGATTTCATTGTGAGGGAGGCATAGGGAGTATAAGATGAGGATGAGAATAATGAGATGTGAAAATAGCTCCAAGCCCGCCAACCCAACCCGACCCAATTTACAGCTAATGCAAAGAGAGATCAATAGACCGAATACCAAACAAAACACTCAAAAGTCTAAAAGTAAAATGATGTAAAAAAATAGTGATGTATGCAACGTATTTTACCCATTTGTATCAAATAATAATGCAATGCATTTCTTAGTATTTAAAAGATGCCAGGTTATTTCCAAATTATTATCAAATAATGCTAAAAAAAAGGTCGAAATCATTGTATTATTTGATATAAATTGCGAAAGTATGTTAAATTATTTGATATTTAGTTTACATTATTTTATAATACGAGAATTGTTATTCACCCCTCAAAATTACTCAATACCCCCGCATTGATATTTCTTACAATTAAGCCATCAAACAAAATGTCCACAATAACCCTAGTCTTTTTTTCCATTCCAACCCCAACCTTCTTCTCTTCTCCTCAATCCCTACACAGTCCGATCAAGAGATGCAAAAACACACATTCTCCATCCAATCGATTAGTCGGTGACAACATATGTCTCGACTCTCTCTCTCACAGTTTTTTTTTCCCCGGTGACTATCAATTAAATAGTGGAGCTGATAGGTATCGACGGCGATGATGGTCTCCTCGAAGAGCAATTTTTGTTGAAGGAGATCAACAATGGCGACCACTCCTGGCGGTTGAACTTCGATGGCTTCTGATTATCGTCTAAAAAGTATCAGTAGTTGTAGTTGTGGCATTATTGAGTTTGAGAGTGTTGAATTGTGATTGAATCCAAACACTCCAACTCAGTAAGTGTAATAGGTTGCGATTTCTTCATTCGTAAAGCTCCTGAACCTGATCGAATGGGTTCCAAATTTACATTAAACGGTATGGTGATCTTGAGTCTAAAACCTATAATGAAGCTTTAAATTCTGCTAACAAGAATGAGTGGATTGACGCTATTAATGATGAAATGAATTCTTTGCATGTTAATGATACTTGAACTTTAGTGCATATACCGAAAAACTGTTCAATTGTTTCTTGTAATCGGCTCTATAAAGTCAAGAATAAATCCGACCCTGTTAGATTTAAAGCTAGACTTGTAGCAAAAGGTTTTACTCAGAAAGAAAGTATAGATTAGACTGAAATATTTGCTCATGTTTTAAATTCACAATTGTTATGATTATGCTGAAATATTTACTCATGTTGTTAAATTCACAACTGTTAGGATTATGCTTGCTTTGGTAGCTCAATTTAATTGGGAAATGAAACAAATAGACGTTAAAACTGTTTTTTTACATGGTGGTATTGATGAAAAGATTTATATGAAGCAGCGTGAGGGTTATATTGATAATACTTGTCCTGATTATATGTGTTTGCTTAAAAAGTCATTATATGGGCTTAAACAGTCGCCTCGTATGTGGAATTTGAAATTTGATTAATGTATGCTAGCTTTAAAATTTCAGCGGAGTGTGTTTGATCATTGTTTGTATTTCAAGAATGATACGAGTATGCCTGTTTTTTGCTCATATAAGTTGGTGGCATGCTTCTTATTAGTCCTTGTTCTAAATCTGTGGAGAATGTTAGAAATTGCTTAAGTGCTAAATTTGACATGAAATACCTCGGTGATGATAGTAAGATACTTGGCATAAATATAATCAGAGACCATGATTTATTTGTTACTCCCTCCATCCCACCTCAAGGTTCCACCTTGAGGTGGACACGCTTTTTAAGAAATTTAATTAAAGTGGGTAAAAAATTTGAGGAGAGAGAAAGTAAAAGTTAAATGTGTGGTAGGGAATAGGAGAGAGAATGTAAAAGTTAAAAATATTTAATAGGAGAGAGAATGAGTGTGAGGAATAGTAAGTTAATATATGGAATGTGTGGTAGGGAATAGGAGAGAGAATGTTTTTTTTTAAAAATATATGGAGATGATAAGGGTATAAATATATGAAAAACTTTCCATTTAAGGAAGGGAACCTTGAGGTGGGACGGCCCAAAAAGGAAAGGTGGAACCTTGAGGTGGGACAGAGGGAGTATTTACTTAAACCAAATTTCATATGTTGAAAAGATTTTAAGTAAATTTTATATGAAAGATGCTAAGTCTGTTAATATCCCTCTTGCTTCACATTTTGTGCTTAGTAAATAGCAGTGCCCCCAAAATGACTTTGAACTAGATCAAATGAACAACATTCCTTACTCGAATGTTGTTGGATCTGTTATGTACCTAATGGTTAGTACTAGCTCCGATATTGCTTATGATATTTCGTGTTTATGCGGTTATATGTCAAACTCAGGATTGCCCCATTTGCAAGCTTTCAAATGGTTGTCGAGATACTTAAAACATTCGGTAAGTTATGGTTTAAAGTTTGCTAACTGTGATGATGGTATAAAATTGATTGGTTATGTTGATTCTAATTATGCCAATGATAAGGACAATAGAAAATCTATCACTTCATATGTTTTTACGTTATTTGGATCTTGTGTTAGTTGGAAATCTTAATTACAACCAATTGTGGCTTTGTTTACGACAGAATCTTAATATGTGGTTATAACCTAGACTATTGAAAGAGTATGTTTTTAGGAAACAAGTTGTTTCCTATTTCGAACTATTGTCATATATTTGGTAAGTTGATTTTGAGGCTTTCATGGAAGATTTATAATTCTTAATATTGTAAATATCTTTTATTTATGTACATATATTTATATTATGACTAACCTACTAATAAAATCTCTTTCCTTGTGAGTGTGCTTTATGTTTCCTTGTAGAAATTGGAAAACTCACATAAGGAAGGTGTTGAATTCGTGAAGATCTTCTCAAGGTGCATATAAATACAAGTGATCAACACAAAGAGAAGACACGACTTTGGAGTGAATTTGAGAGACAATACACAGTTGTGATTCACGTTATCAATATTGTGATTTTAGGTTGTGAGTGAACGTTGTGTCTTACATCCGAACTCACATTTAGGTTTTTGTCAAGTTCTTTGTTTTACTTCTGATTAAGAATAGGATCCACTTGGGAAAAGGAGTCTGTTCTTGTCATAGAAGGTGATTAGAACTTGTTTAGTATTTTCGTATTTTAGTTTTCACTTATTTGTGTTTTTGTAAACAACACGGTTTTTATTAGTGAAAAGTTTTTAGGCGTAAGCCTTCTTTGCTGGGATCAAAACCAGTGAACATTATAATTCTTGTGTTTTACTTTTTATTCCGCTGCTTTAATTGTGAATGTGTGGACGGTTGTGTGTCGCATCTGTACTCACATCTCGTGAACTGTTGATGTACTCACATCTCGTGAACTGTTGAGTTGTTTAAGCTTCCTAGCTACACAAAACTTTCAACTATAAAAGAGGTCATATGGCTTAAAGATTTAATTTATGAAATTGGTTTTCTAAACGACAAATTGATAGTATTTTCTCGATAGTCAATCGGCATACGGTTGGATAAAAATCCTGTTTTTCATGATAGAATTAAGCATATAGATGTTAGGTACCATTTCATTCGTGACGTGATTGCTAAAAATGATGTTTATCTTGAAAAAATTGACACCAATTTTAATCTTTCTAATATGGGAACTAAATGTTTGCTTCTTTCAAAATTTTTAAATTGTTTGAAAATTTTGAACTTTGATATTTCGTGTTGATGCTTGTGTTATTTTATACCAAAAATCTTCTTCTTAACTTTGTGTGAGTTGGGGTGTCTAGTCGCTTTTTTTTATTCGTGGTAGGAATAAACTAGATTTTGCCTTCCGTACTTTGTTTTGACTATTTGTTGAATCAAGTGTTGAACACTAATACGATAATGATTATGCCTAGTAAGTGTATCATATGAGTGCATCGTAAATTGCACTGGTATATCACGAACCGACTTGATCCAAGGTGGAGAATGTTGTTATTTTCGTATGGGCTTCGACCCAATATTTATGACCTAAGTTGCTGGCCCAAATCCCTCACCTATTTATCTAGCCCGTGTTTGATATTTATCAACTAGGCAGAGAGAGAGAGACTTTGACTTGATCTCTTTCTCAATTGATTGTGCGATATCTTTTCTTCTGTTTCGTCACCAACGATTTCGCCTTTTGCGACATGGTTATTGAAATCTGATCGGTAAGCTTCTCCCTTATCTTGATCCCTTCAGCCTCCTATTAAAACCCCCACAACATTTTCCTTGCAAACACAACACACGATTAAGACGTGCACTTCACTAAGAGTCATACACTGTCTTGGGGTTTCTTCGATGCTTATAGAGAGTTAGAGAGAATCTTTAGCTGGCTCTTAGTCTGTGGCACTGTGCTATTTGGGGGTTTCTTGATTCAGATTGGGATTTCATCTCTGGTTGTATGATTAGGTTTTTGTCACTCAATTTTAAGCTTGATTTTAATCCGATGTGTACGATTTTTCGATTCCATTTTTGAGCAGTGTGTGTGTGTTATTTGACGAAGCAATCTGAGAGTATGAGTTATGGTTTTATTGGGGGATAGTTGTCAGTTTGTGATCGACATAGGCTAAGATGTGAGTGTTCCGAGAGTTGGATTCTTGGGTTTACAAGTTGCTTTCAAAAACATCCTGGATCAATCAGTGCTTTGGATTATAACTTGCTTTCGGACAAAAACGAATAATTGAACCTAACCTACGTAGTCGAATCTCTTATACTACTCTCTTTATTTTCAATTTATTACATTCTTTTCTATTCTATTCATGAACCGTTACTAATATCCAGTTTGATTCATTTGCATTGTTTTGACTCGCGGATCTTTTGGGCGAGCGGTAAGTTCACTCAAAAGTCAAAACAAGTACACCATATAAGGGGGTCGACAATGGCAGGAACTCCTCAACTGACAAAAGGGTTTATCCCATTTTCTCTCTCCACTCTCAGTAACCCTCGCTTTCTCCTTCACTCTCATCTCCCCATCTGCACAGTTCTTTCAATTATCGGTAACCGGAGACCATATTCGAGAATTTCCGTCCATGGCCAGAGGAAACTGGGTCCCTTCAAGATTCAATCCATGGCCGCTTCGTCGTCTGCATCATTTGGCTCTCGATTGGAGGATACTGTGAAGAAAACGATCACTGATAACCCTGTTGTAGTCTATTCAAAGACGTGGTGTTCGTGAGTACGCTAATTTGTTTTTTTCTTACATTGTTATTAATTTTAACGAGCAATTATTAAATTGAGATTGTGGAATTTGGTTGAAGGTACTCTTCTGAGGTGAAATCATTGTTCAATCGGCTTGGTATGCAGCCACACGTTGTTGAATTGGACGAATTGGGTTAGTAATTAATAATAAGGATTCATGCTTGATTTATTTGAATATTGAGATTCATACTAATTTGCACATGGCGTTTTCAATTTTTTTTGTATGATTGAGAATTGATAAAGGGTGTTATGTGGAGTACTGTATTGAACTTGTGAAAGATGTAGCTTGTTCTTGGATAGGATCAATTTTGAGTAGGTTAGGAATATGCTTGCCTCTTAAAGGGTTTTATGATTACTCTCGTAGCCTCATGATCATGGAACAAAAGGATTGGTGGTTACAAGGCTATTAGTTTATGATAATCATGATAGTTTGTCCTGTTTCCCATGCTGGGAATTGGGATTAGGTAAATTGGGGGGAGATTTGTGCATGTTTCTTCTTTGTTCGGTATTGACATTTGGGTCAACCTTTTACGGACTGTATGCTGATAAACTGATGCTTTGTGCATTTTTCAGTTCATCGTTTAAATAGGTTAAGATTATATTTATTGATGGCTGAACTATTAGGCTTACTGCGAGAATGGCACCAGATATCTACTTATTTGAAAGTTTTAGAGTTTGGTGACTTTTTGAATATTAGAACCTTCGTAAGGGAAGGATGAGGATGTGTGTATAGTCATGACTTACCGGGATGATCGGCCGAACCATGAGATAATTAACTCTCGAAACCCATCTCTTGATACAAAGATAAAAATTGAGCCCTAAATGTTCTAATCCATTCAACCCCTAGTTATTCGTGGCTTATAAAAACAAGAGGTACCTTTCTGGATTTGAGGAAGATTAAGTCAAGATTAAGCTCTGCGTGTGCAAGTCTACTTATGAATTTACCAATACTGCAACTATTTAAGTGTTTCTTATTGCTGCCAGGACCCCAAGGAACGCAGCTGCAGAATGTGCTGGAAAAGCTTACTGGACAAGATACTGTGCCAAATGTTTTTATTGGTAAGAGATGAATTAGGGCTGTTCTATGATGATTTGTAAACTAGATATAATTGTTCTCTAAGCATTATTGTTATACGGAGTATTTCGGAGAGGGGAACTTATGCTTTACATTCTGAAATCTGTCATGATTTGATGACTAGTTGCAACTTTGAACAGACAAAATTTATATATTTTTTTTTCAAAGCTTGAGTTTTATGCTTCCGAAGCCTGTGTGAGTGTAATCCCTCTGGATCATTTGTACAAATAGCATGAGTTTTGTTTTTTCAAAAAAGCATTCACATGCAGAAAGATACTTAGACATTTTTATGAACATAGAAGCACTATTTCAAGTTTCTCTTTCAATTAAAGTACTCTCTCCGTCCCATAATAATCATCGCAGTTAACTTGTTAATTTTTTTAAAGACCGTGTTTTACTTGTTTGTACATTGTTTGTACCATGGTAGAATTGCACTAGGACTATTTCCTTATCTAAGAATGTGACACTTAATTTGGGATGGACCAAAAAGGAAGTACAACACTTATTATGGGAAGGAGGGAGTATTTTTGTAGGTTTTGATTAAAAAGGCTTGCTAAATATCACTCTTCTCCATGACCAGGTGGAAAGCACATTGGTGGTTGTTCAGGTACCCTCTTTAACAGACTTAACAGCTTTTAAAATTCTTAATTGATATGATTCCTGTAACTAAAAGATGCAATTGTTGTAAGTTGATATTATGCTGTTCTGAATATATTTAACCAACTCCGCGAACAACATTTTGATTCATGATGTTGTATTGTGTTTCAGACACCGTTAAGCTACACCATAAAGGGGAGCTAGAACCTTTGCTGACTGACGCTAGTGCGAGAAAGACAGAGTAGTCTGAGCTACACATTACTTCAAGGCTCTGTTTACTCGCTATTCTTTTGGATATCATCACAAGATATGCCATATTTCTGTCCCTTATAAAAATCATAATTTTGTTTTATTGACATGATTAAATCAAATACCAGTATTTATTCATTTTTAAGAAGTGATCTTCATACTTCTTTTCTTATCATAAAATTATTGGGTGGCGTGTATCGGACTTGCTTTTCCTATACAGAAGTACATAGTACTTCTATTGTTAATAAACATTGCTAGCTAGCTCTTTTTTCTCTATCAAGACCTTCCAGTATACGGAACACACAGACTGAGATAGACAAAGCGCCCCCCCCCCCCCCGCCCCATAAAAGGCTTCCTATTTCATCTGCTGAGCTGAGAATAAGTTCTATATTTCCAGTCTATATAGTCATAATGAGGATCATCTACATTTTCATTGATTATTTCCCCTAAATATTGAAGTCGCTATCGCTAATAGCGGCTTTTATAAACTGGTACATTTTGGTAGCTAATTTTTGGACTTGGTCATTATGGGAAATATTTTTCCCAACAATGACAAGAATCTTCACTTTGGTGTCAAATGCTACACCGTGGTTCTATAACAATCATTCAAACGAACACCAACTGACAGAAGCACTCGTTACAGTATGCGCCGGGGTTATGATAGCAACACTGTAACAGACTCCGAAACAGGACAGAGGTTAAACCCTCAAATGGCTGCCACGGTGGCACCACTGCACTGTTGTGAATATAGCCCTCCACAAACCAAGCAAACCACAAGAATAATAATCGCACACAAACAAAGCAAAAGAAAATCAAAAGCACAGAAAAGACAAGAGAAATTGTTTACCCAGTTCACCAATTTGATTGGCTACGTCTGGGGGCACTACCAAGCCAGGATCTTGCACTATGTATGTAAAATATGTGTTACAATAAGAAAAGAGGCGGAACTATTCTTTATATATGCCCAAGGAATAATACCAACCTAACCCTAGAATAAACAGAGCCCAGAAAAACGGGAGAGGCCCGTGAAATAAGGTTCCCACGGCCGGCCTTGAGGCGCGCGCCTCAAGGTGCTCCAAGCGGCCGCCTGAGACTGCTCCAACTCTCGCCCACCTCTCGGCCTTTGAGGCGCCCGCCAAGCCATGAGTGGTGCGCCCGCCTCAAGCTGCTCTGAGAAATCCTCCCGGTTTGGTCTCTATTCCAACAATCTCCCACCTAGAGATCAACCACACATATAATCCCCGTATCCGTTCTTCAACTCATCCTTGGTGTCTTCCTAGTGCTCACCTCGATCATGGTAGTGCCATCCTCCTCTTCTATTCTCCAAGCCCAATTGAAGCTTTGCACAGCTTCAATTTCTCAAGATTCACAACCTTTGTCAACATGTCAGCCGGATTCTCCGATCCCAATATCTTCTCTAGCCACAAAATCTTCTCCTCCAAGAGATGCCTGATGTAGTGAAACCTCAGTTCAATGTGCTTCGTCCTCGAATGAAATGCCGGATTTCTTGCCAAGTGAATTGCACTCTGACTGTCACTGTAGAGAATATTACCACTTCGCGTCTTTCCAAGTTCACCCAAGAAGTTCTGCAGCCAAACCATCTCTTTACTCGCTTCTGTCACTGCCACATATTCTGCTTCTGCAGTCGAGCCACGATCTTTTGTAACTTAGAAGCCCAGGAGATTGCTGTACCACCCAATGTAAACACATAACCCGTAGTACTTCTCCTCTTATCAAGATCACTTGATGCCAAGTCCGCATCAACATAACCCGCTAACACCACTTCCTTGCTTGAAAAACATAGAGCCTTACCAGAAGTACCGCTTCAAGTAACGTAGATCCACTTAACCGCTTCCCAATGTTGCTTTCCTGGATTGCCCATGAACCGGCTGACTACTCCCACCGCATGTGCAATGTCCGGCCTTGTACACACCATTGCATACATGAGACTCCCCACAGCTGAAGCATACGGAGTTCTCTCCATCTTGTCACGCTCCTCCTTATCCCTAGGCGAGTCTTTCTCGGATAGCTTGAAGTGCAAACCCAATGGCGTCCCTGTTGGCTTCGCCTCTTTCATACAAAACCTTGCCAAGACTTTCTCAACATATTCTGCTTGTGAAAGAACCAACTTGCCCGACTCCCTATCCCGATCAATCCGCATGCCCAAGATTTTCCTTGCCTCTCCCAAATCCTTCATCTCGAACCGTTCTGACAACTGAGTCTTCAACCTGTTTACCTCTCTACTACTAGAGCCCGCTATTAGCATGTCGTCCACATATAACAGAAGATAATGTACCCATTGTCCGTGTTCTTGAAGTAGCAACAATGATCCGCCTCACATCTGATAAAATCAATGTCGTGCATGAATCCATCAAATTTCCTGTACCACTGCCTAGGAGCTTGTTTAAGGCCATACAAGCTCTTAGTCAATCTGCAAACTAGCTCCCCGTTACCCTTAGACAAGTAACCCTCTGGCTGTACCATGTAGATCTCTTCCTCCAAGTCCCCATGAAGAAAAGCTGTCTTCACATCCATCTGTTCAAGCAACAAGTTGTCCGCCACTACTATCCCCAGAACCATTCTGATAGTGGTCATCTTCACAACCGGAGTGAATACTTCGGTGTAGTCAATTCCGTACTTTTGCTGAAACCCTTTTACAACCAGTCTTGCCTTGTAACGCTTGCTACCGTCTGCTTCCTCCTTGATCCTGTAAACCCACTTGTTATGCAGTGCCTTCTTCCCCTTAGGTAGTTTAGTCAACTCCCAAGTTTTGTTGGCCTTCAATGAGTCCATCTCATCATCCATCGCAGCTTTCCACTTGTTACAAAGTGCACTACGAACAGCCTCCGCATAACATTCTGGTTCCCCATTATCTGTCAATAGCAAATAATAATTGGATGGAGTATACCTGTCAGGCGATCCACGCAACCTGCTGGATCTACGCAGCGGAATATCCGGTTCTGGAGTATGTGGTTCATCTTCAGTGACCTCCTGACCATGGTCAACATGAACTGTTCTGCTCCCACCCGAGTCTGGAATATCCACCTCTACAACCTCCGGTTCCGAACTAGTATCATCAGATGCCCCCTTTCTGTCCTTGTACAAAACCTGTTCATTGAATACCACATCTCGACTACGAATAACCTTATGATTTTGATCATCCCAAAATTTATACCCGAAGTCATCCCCGCCATACCCAATAAATGTACAATTAACTGATTTAGCATCTAATTTAGTTCTCTCAGCAGAATCAACATGAACATAAGAAACGCAGCCAAATACGCGAAGAAAGGACAAATTTACCTGCTTGCCACTCCAAGCTTCCTCTGGAATTCCGTTCCCCAATGGAACCGATGGTCCCCGATTGATCAAGAAAGCTGCCGTGTCAACTGCATATGCCCAGAACGTCTTCGGAAGTCCACACTTCAATCTCATACTTCTAGCCCGCTCGTTCAATGTTCTGTTCATCCTCTCTGCTACCCCGTTGAGTTGTGGAGTCTTCTTTATACGAATACCATTCGCAGCACAATATTCCCTAAACTCCCCGAGCTCATACTCCCCACCATTGTCTGATCTTAAGCACTTAAGCTTAAGTCCCGTCTGATTCTCCACCAAAGCCTTCCACTTCTTGAACACCTCGAAAGCCTCATCTTTCCCCTTCAAGAAATAGACCCAGACCTTCCTTGTAGAATCATCAATGAAAGTCATGTAATATGACGCACCACCTGCAGACGTAACCTGAGATGGCCCCCACAAGTCCGCGTGAACCAATTCCAACTTTGCTTCCCTCAATCCCCTACCTGTCCTCGAGAAATTATTCCTCCCTTGTTTGCCAAACATACAATCTTCGCAGATCCCCACGTTGATCGTCTTCAAACCCGGTAGTAGACCCTTAGAACAAAGTACCTTCATCCCCTCTCACTCATGTGACCCAATCGACGGTCCACAAATCACGTATCACCACTTGGGCTGCCGCCACCGCGATACTGTCCTTGGTGTTATTCGCAAATACAAAGTCCCTCCTTATTACCCCGAGCGATCTCACAATCCTCCTTGGTAATAACCCAGTTCTGCAGCTCGAATGTCACCTTGTAACCTTCGTCGTCCAACCGCCCAACCGAAAGTAAGTTCTTTTTCAAACCCGGAATGTGTCGACCCCGTTCGGATGTAAGACCTTCCCGTGCGATGCTCCTATTCTCGACATCCCCTTCCCCGATTTCCAAAGGCTCGCCATCCGCCAGATAGACCTTCCCGAAATCACCGGAAGTGTAGTTTTCCATTTCTTCCTTATGCCCGCAAGAATGGAATGATGCCCCCGAATCCAGCACCCATGATTCTAGTGCACTACTAACACTCAGAATCAGTACATCATCACCTTCGACTGCCACATTCACCTGATTGCCCTTACGATTTGGACAATCCCTCTTGAAGTGTCCCAATTCCTTACAATAATAGCACCTTTGTACGAGATCCCCCTTCGCAACCTTCGGTTTGTCCTTGGTCTCATCAGCTTTGCCCTTTCCACTCACCGCGTTCTCCCTTGATTCGGTCCCTCCCTTGTTTGCTAGTACCCGGCTTCCCCTACTAGTAGTAGCTAAAGCCGCTCCCGAAGTACTTGATGTCCCCAACTTCTTCATGCGATTTTCCTCACCTAAAAGAAAGTCTTTAACATCATCATATTTCAATTTCTTCTTACCTGCTGAAGCGTTGATTGCAGTCACCGTTCCGCTCCAACTTGCCGGTAAAGAAGCTAGCAACAAGCATGCATGAACCTCATCATCGAACTTGATCTCCACCGCTGTCAATGAATCTATGACATCCATAAACTCATCGATGTGCTTAGCCAAGGATCCTCCCTCTTGCATCTTGAGACTACCCATCTTACGTATCAAATCAACCTTATTTGCAGCAGACGGAGTTTCAAATCTCTCAGTAAGATAATCCAATAGCTCCTTGGTGGTTGTCGCCTTCCTGGTAGTCTTCGCAATCCACTTTGACAAAGTAGATCTGACCACCCCTAGGGCTTTCCGATCCATGAGTTCCCATTCCTCCTGACTTACATCTTCCGGTTTGACACCCTTCAGAAGCTTGTAGAGATCCTTGTTGTACAAGAGATCCTCAATCTGCATCCTCCAATATCCGTAGTCAGACCCATCGAATTTCTCAACCGCCTGTTTGTCTTTGCCCATTCTTGATTGCTTGAAACAACTCCCTTGATCCTAAACCAAGAGCTCTGATACCAGTTGTTGTGAATATAGCCCTCCACAAACCAAGCAAACCACAAGAATAATAATCGCACACAAACAAAGCAAAAGAAAATCAAAAGCACAGAAAAGACAAGAGAAATTGTTTACCCAATTCACCAATTTGATTGGCTACGTCTGGGGGCACTATCAAGCCAGGATCTTGCACTATGTATGTAAAATATGTGTTACAATAAGAAAAGAGGCGAAACTATTCTTTATATATGCCCAAGGAATAATACCAACCTAACCCTAGAATAAACAGAGCCCAGAAAAACGGGAGAGGCCCGTGAAATAAGGTTCCCACGGCCGGCCTTGAGGCGCGCGCCTCAAGGTTCTCCAAGCGGCCGCCTGAGACTGCTCCAACTCTCGCCCACCTCTCGGCCTTTGAGGCGCCCGCCAAGCCATGAGTGGTGCGCCCGCCTCAAGCTGCTCTGAGAAATCCTCCCGGTTTGGTCTCTATTCCAACATGCACTACGTCACCCTCAGCGCAATTGAAATGCTACGGATTTCCTCGCCAAATTTATGCACACAATTTCAGCTCTGTAAAAAGTTCACCACTGCTGCTGCTCTCACCGCAATGAAACAGGTGACCAGTTTACATCCACGGAGAATGGAATCAACTCGCTTAGTCACCTGTTTTGCCTCCAACAAGCCCTCTCCACCACCGAAATCAGGTTCCTCTCTCTCTCTCTCTCTCTCACACACACACACACAGACACTATATTGATATTTAGTTTTTCAGGAAATTTGATTATTTAAATTCTTAAGTAATTTTAGTATTACATTTTCATAGATAAATTTAATGAGCACACTATATTATTTCAAGGGCAGATTAAGACTTGAAGTTTATCAGTCACTGTTAGACTAAAAAGGTTTCCACATCCTTTGCTCTTCTTTAACGTATGAATGAAGGCTCTAGATTTTCCCCTTCCGTTTACCTCTTTCTGGGATTGAAAACTTGCTTGATGTTATTACGTGCTTTATTATTCATGTTTTCTTTAAGAGTGGTGCTATTTTCACCCCTTGATTTCTAAGCACGCCCACCTTTATGATTGAAATGTTGTACAATAAAACATCTTAGAACATGAAGGGGAGTGTACTTTGAGATTTGGTGTGTGGGGTGTGTGAATAACAGTTTGCTCTTCTTTAACGTATGAATGCAGGCTCTAGATTTTCCCCTTCCGTTTACCTCTTTCTGGGATTGAAAACTTGCTTGATGTTATTACGTGCTTTATTATTCATGTTTTCTTTAAGAGTGGTGCTATTTTCACCCCTTGATTTCTAAGCACGCCCACCTTTATGATTGAAATGTTGTACAATAAGACATCTTAGAACATGAAGGGGAGTGTACTTTGAGATTTGTTATGTGGGGTGTGTGAATAACAGCACTTTTTTGAACCAGGGGGGACCTCATTAACTACTGATTTGCTTGTTATTTAGTTTTGACAGCAAGAATAAGTAGTGATGTACTTACCCGTCCGTTCAGATGTTCTTTTATCTTGCTTTCAATGCAAGTGCTTCTCTCGGCGGACCGATAGCCACTACAAAACTGATTGTTGCACTGGCCAATCCATCAAAAGCAGCTGCAGTCCCTTAACTTGCTTAAGGCCTCAGCATAGACATAGGAGAAATTGCTATCTCTGCATTCCTTTACTCTAGGGACAATGCTGCAATATATTCTCAGTTGGCCAGACTCTCAAGGGAAGAAAACCTATCAAAACTAAAGCTACGCGTCGACAGAAAAGAGGATTATTCATGGTTTGGCATACATGTTTGGTTGCTGGAATTTTGAAGTTTTTATTACGGGTGCATTTTAAGTAGCTGAAATTGCAATGCATTTGATAATTTTGTTAAACCAATAATTTTCGGTGGCACATCCAAGTTGTTTTTATGGGATTGCTTTATGCAAAAGCTCCTGAGTTAACAACAATATAAGAATATAATACAATGTTGCATTGCCGTTTTTCGTACAAGCCGCTTTGTTTCTTGCTGTTTCCTGCTAACTTCTTTCTTTCTTTGTCATATGCAACAAGTGGCTGAACAAAAGAAACTGGCCAACTTCTCACCCGAATCTCCTTTGTAAGCTCTCTGTAAGCTAGCTCTTTGACATTTACTTTTATTTTGAGAATGCTATTAGCTCCCGAATTTTCCAATCAAAGCAGTTTCTATTACTACGTAATTCATATTTCAGTTGTACATGAAGACCCTGAATCCCGTATGTTGTTCTGTGGGGTGCCTTGGTTGAGAAGTGGAGTGCTAATAGGATTTCCCTTTTCGTAAGCTAAAACCCGTGGATTTGTTTTAGAGAATTGTTTTTCACCCCCAAACAATTACTGAACACCTCCGCAGTACTAAGTTCGCCAAAAATATTAAACACTCAACAGTAAACACACCACTAATATTCCTGTTTTACCCTTTTAAACCCCTAAATAAACACCCAGCCAAATTAAGAAAACACACCCGCGCACCCACACATTCATTCAACCCTTGAGAAAAAGAAAAGAACTACAGATAGGAGCGCATAGAGAGAAAGAAGAACGCGGAGAGAGAAAGAAGAAGAGGAAAAGAAGGATGAGGAACAATTTCAAAATGTTCGGTCGCCAATGGTTAAACAATTTCACAATGTTCGGTCAATGATGTTTGAACAACCTTTAAATGTTCGGTAGTCTTTGGCCGGACAACGTGAATATGTTCGGTCGACAGTCACAAACATTGCAAATATGTTTGGCCACTACTAACCAAAGTAGTTACTACTAACCAAAGTAGTTACGAGGATTTGTTAAAAAACTCACAAAAAAAACATTGTAAAAATGCTTATAGAGTGTTCAAAATACTTACATTTACGCCAAGGTCAGGTGTTCTTCCATCCATGATTGATCTTTCAACACAATATAGTAACTTGAAGAGATAATTTTACTAGAATTTTGTAAGCTTGATGGAGGGAGAGAGAGTTTTTTTTTTCTTCTCTGATGATGAAGGTAGGGGAAAGTAAGAAAGGTAAGTTTGTAGGGTTTAAGGGAGGTGAAAATTTAATGGGTAGATGGAAGAGGGATTTAATGTTACGTGTGTATTTAGTAGATAGGTAAATAATGTTGAAGAAATTTTATTGCGGGTGTACAATATAACACTGAAGGGTAGTATGGTCATTTTAATTGATGATATTTTTGTAAAAAATGCATTGTGGGGATATTCGGTAATTGTGCGGGGGTGAATAACAATTCTCTTTGTTTTAGTTGGTCTAATGCTGATGTTATGTTAGACACTGCAGTTTTAGGTTTGTTATGAATAACTGAGGAAAGGTAGGTTCGCCCCAGTTCAGCTCTGCTTGTTTGCAGCCTGGTGCACCTTGGCTCAGCTCATGCAGCTCTATGGTTAGGTCTCATTACCAATGTAGCAGCCTCGTTTCATTTGGGTTGTTTTTAGATTATGCAGGAGGTGAGATATTTGTGCTCAGAGCAAAGACCGAGGAGAGGAGATTCAAAGAGTTATACGGGTAAATTGAAGGAGAAAGTGGATGGAAAGGAGGTTAGGAAAACATTTTGTAATTACGCTTGGAAGAAATTATGATAAAAATTATGGTACACATTCATAAGAAGACTATTTAACAGGATAACCGAATGTAAGGAATACTACAATAACAATATAAATGTGTAGAACTCATTAGACTTCTTGGACCTCATCCAATGCATAGTTGTTTGTAGATACATTGGCATAATTCACTTTGTTGAACCTCACAACAACAGGGTAGCGGGTATTTGGGTCCTGAAATGGCATGAATACTTCATCAAAATCTTCTTCATACACGGTGAGTGTGTGTGTGTGTAAGAGAGAGAGAGAGAGAGAGAGAGAGAGAGAGAGAGGAGAGTACCTGATCAACAGTTACTACTGAGCCAGTACCCTTGTACCAGTAGGACTCCTTCCTGAGAATTTTCACCTGTTCAAGGAAGATAGTCAATTATCTCTCTCTGGCTTTGTTAACCAAAGCAAGATACAGCTACAACAACAACTACAACAACAAAACCTTAATCCCAAAATGATTTGGGGTCGACAAATAGGTGAAAATGATTTTAAATAATATTATGAATTATCAGTGTTCATCTGTTTTTTCATGTCCAATATTCCCATTATTGAATAAAACCAATTCACCTCTAAGGTCATCTCCAACAATCTATCAGATTATTAAAAATGATTTCAATTTCATGTTATTTGTATTTTTATTTGTATTTTTTATTTGAATTTGTATTTCCACTTTAAATGTATTTTTATATGTGTTTGTATTTTAAATTTGTATTTCCACTTTGAATGTATTTTTATTTGTGTTTGTATTTTAAATTTGTATTTCCACTTTGAATGTATTTTTAGCCGACCCCAAATTATTTTGGGACTAAGGCTTTGTTGTTGTTGTTGTTGTTGTTGTTGTTTGTATTTTAAATTTGTATTTCAAGTGAGTTTCTCCAATTAATTCTTGTTTTTTATTTCATTTTCAATATTTTAGCATATTTTCAAAGTTTTGTAATTTTATTTAAAAAATTAATGGTACAAATTAATGGTAAAAATTCCAAAATATAAATAATAAATATTACTTTTCTCCTTCTCCAATTAATTCAGTTGAAGCCAAGAGAGAGAGAGAAAGAGAGATTGAGATTGCGATGAAAAAACGATGGCATCGCCGCCGCCTCCACCAACATCAGACCTAAATCAAGGTACTTGTCTCCTTCTCCTTCCCCTTCCCCTTCACCTTCTACTTCCAGATCTTGGGTAATAAAAAAAAAAGACTGATGGCGCCAAGAATTTCGTGCGCCAGATTTGGCGCATGGAAGAGGCAACGCTATTTTGGTGATGAAGTTGGCGTCTTTGTTGGAGCTGATTTTTTTGCCAATTTGGCTATGGCGCAGGTATATGGCGTGGTGTTGGAGATGGTCTAACGAGACCTGAAGTTGATATCTCCTTATACATCAGCTCCTCAGTAATTATTAGATTACTTAATATATACTCCCTCCGTCCCATAAAACATTACCCATTTTACTATTTTGGGCGTCCCACTTTAAAGTCCCACTTTTCAAAAAAGGAAAATTTTTAATACTTCTTTATTCATGGGACCCACTTGTCATACTCGCAACATTTTTCAAATTTACTATTCTCTCCACTCATTCTCTTTCCTCCCACTCACAACACCTACTTTAATAATATTATTCCTTATTTTCCATTCTCAACAGTAAAGTAAAGGGGTAATGTTTTGTGGGACGGAGGGAGTATATGTCTACATGGATGTTTATAGGTGAGCCTTGGAATGTTGTCACATATTCTAACTACGCATACAATCTCCACATTTGCAGGTAAGAAAATCGCAGGTGAGAGAAGAGCGTGCAGGTAAGACTTTCCCCAGACCCTCTTGACGGTGAGAGCCTTGTGGTGAAGTGAGTCATTCTATATTTACAGTTATACACATACATGCATATTGGCCATCACAAGGGACCACTGCTCCCGCACTTGTGATACACCGATGCAACTTGCGACCGGAGATGCAGTCACAATCCCCTGTTTTGAGATTAATGGTCGAGATTAATTAGGCCCAAGGTGGGCCGGACGTGGAGTCCAATAAGTCTCAACTCTTGATCACAAAACAGGGGGCCGTGACTGCATCTGAGCCATACGCTGCAGCGGAAGCCCGGCTGCAGCAATTCCAAATCCCATAACATGTGTGTGTTGAAGTGACAAACATAATTTGTTCATCTGCTTGCACCATAATCAAAGAAAAAAAGATAGAATTGGCTGTATCAGGAACTTACCTTAGCTCCTCTCTTGGGTCCAATCGGAGGTGGCTTCGGCTTGGCTTCCGGCTTGTCAGCTGTGGCCGCCGCTGGTGCCGCGGCCGGTTCCTCAGCAGCATTTACAACCAACCTTGAGAATCTGTTGCTCTTGGAAGAGAACATCAACATGCTACTCTTAACTGTGGTGGTGTTACTAGTGCTGACACTTGGTGTCATCACAAACCCTATAGCAGCAGATGCCATACTGCAGCTTGCCATTAGTCTGAAACAGTGCCAACTGTGAAGATCAGATTTTGAATCTGAGCTTGAAAATGGGTTCAAAAAAATAATAATCAAAATGTTGAATTTTTAGTGGCTTTAATTTAATTGAATATCTTTTTTTTTTTTCTTTCTTGGACTGATTATTGAAGTGTATGGTAGGAGACTAGGAGTCTCAATAGCTCTTAACCAATAATATGATGCCACATGTGTACCATATCTCATTAATCTGGATAATGTTATCCTTGTTCTTGGCTAGGGGATAGTGTGGACACCACACTTTTAGCTGTCTCAACTTAAATATCAAAATATTTTGGAGAAGAAAATTGTTCATATAAAATAGTTCAAGAATTTTGTTTCTTCATCATCTGTGTACTTGATTATGAAAAGAGCTCGAATAAAGATGATGTTAAGATTTTCATTTTAATATATTGTGCTTTTCCTTTTATTTTGTGTCAAAATAATTGTCGCATTTTAAATAAAAAGATAGCCTAAACGGAAAATAATATACAAATAAATATAATGCTGTATACAATAATACAAATTACAAACAAGGAATTAATCTTACAGATAAATTAACCATTAACCATTATTATATTTATATACAAATAAGAATAATATTGTATACAAACAGGACTCTTTACTACTCCTTAGTCCTTTTGTCCCAAAGTAGATGTTTAAAAATAAGGTAAAATTACATTTGTTAAGTTAGTTATCTGAGTTTGTCGAGATGTTTCAATTGGTTATCGAATTTGCATTTGTTATAAGTTGGTTATTGAGTTTGTCTTTTTGTTGCAATCAGGTGTAATTTTGGATGAACCGTTAAAAATCTAACGAATAGCATAATATGTATCGCTCACGTGAGTTACTTGGGGGTATTTTGGTATTTTCATGGAACGAGTGTTGGGTTTGGATCCTAAATTACAAGGAAGAGGAGGAGCCTAAGTCGGAGGTGATGAATCAAGAGGGAAAACTCGTCGGGATCTTCTGTCAAGGAGAGCGGCCGCGCTCGTGGTGGAGGGCGACCGCGCTGGAGGTTCAACGAGGGTGTATAAGCTTCTGCCGTTGAGGCGGCCGCGCCGGCCTCGAGGCGGCCGCGCTCGGTCCGAATCTGCAGCAGATTTTTATTTTGTTTCCTATTTTGATTAGATCTCTTCTTAAACTGAGTTAGGGCTTCCTTGTATAACTATATAAGCATAATTTCGGCCTAGAACACATTGTAGCAACATATTAGAGAGGAGACTAATACATATTGGCTTTGCAATTGCCCCCGGACGTAGTTCACGAGTTGGTGAATGAACCGGGTAAACAACTCTTGTGTTCTTGTGTGTGATTGTTTCTTTCTTGCACGTGTGGGTGTGTTGTTTTCTTTGTGTTGATTGCAACGGGGGAGCACCAATTTCACAACAACTGGTATCAGAGCATTGGTTCGGAGGATTCAAAATCTTTTCATTAGTTGATTAATTTTGAATCGCGTTCTTCAGGGATTTTGGTGAAGCGATCAAGATTGAAGAACTCAATCGAGAAATTCAACGGTGTGAATTTCACGTTTTGGAAGACAAGGATTCAAGACTACCTTTATTGTAAGGATCTTCATGGACCCTCAAGGCGAAGCCCGAAGACATGTCACAAGGGGATTGGGAGACGTTGGATCGGAAGGCGTTAGGAAGCGGTAAGGAGTGCCCTAACCGACGACGTTGCACGAACGCTATGGAGGCCAAGACAACGGTGGAGTTGCTGCTGCAAACGCCGTCGACATGTATGAGAAGCCGTCGAATATCAATAAGGTGCATTTGATAAAGAGGTTTGCGAATGCGAAGATGTCGTAGGGCAGACAGCAGCAAGTCATATCGGCAATTTCAAAGGTATGGTGGACCAATTGAAAAGTGTTGATATTACTTTCTCCGATGAAGTGCTAGCTTGTTTTCTACTAAAGTCATTGCCTGATAGTTGGGAGGTTACTGTCACAACGATTAGTACGTCGAAAACAACATTGGTGTATACGGAGGTTAGAGATCTCATCCTTCAAGAGGAGTTGCGAAGGAAAGAGAAAAGGGGAGAATCTTCCGTAGATGGGGCTGCACTTAGGGTGGAGAGAAAACGGGGTGGACCTAAAAAGGGGAAAAAGGTCAAGTGCTACAATTGTGGTGAATTGGGGCATATCAATTATGACTGTCCGGGAAAAGGTGGTTGTGCTAACGTGGTAAATGATGGTGGTGATGTATTAATCCTAGGGGAGGAACAGTCGGGTGAAGATTGGGTGTTGGATTCTAGAGCTTCTTGTCATGCTAGTGGGGATGCAGAATCAATGAAGCGATACAAAACTGGAGATTTTGGGGTTCTCTATCTTGGTGATGGTCAACCATTGAAGATCAAAGGTAAGGGGGATGTAATGATGAAGACACCTAACTGGCCGTTTTACAACTACACGACGTGATGCACGTTCGGATTTGAGGAGAAGGGTGATTTACGTGGGACAACTTGACGGTGAAGGGTATGGTGTTTCTTTCATGGTGGGTCTTGGGAAGTCACAAAAGGGGCTAAGGTGTTGGCTCGTGGGGTTAAGGGGAAGACGTTGTACTCTACCTACAATGTCGCTGCTCCGTTGGTGTGAGCAAGAGGCTAAAGAACCTACAGAGCTGTTGGTGTGAAAAGGGGAGACATCAAGAAATGGTATGTTGGGGGACACAAAGTTGATCAACGTGGTGTGGATGTCCAAGGGCCCTAACGAGAGAGCGGTTTCGGACCAAGAATGGGCCGATGCAAGAAACAAGGTGTGTCCAAGTTTCAAGGGGAGGCATTGCGAGGAAGGTGGGTCGGAGGAGAAGGCGAAGTTAGACTTGCGGGGAGAAATCAAGGTAGAAGCCGATTTGGGAGGCAAGAATCATCTAACACGGAGAGGTTGAAACGTCGCTTGGTTTCAACTCGCCTTAGTACTTGAGGAGAGGTGCGGTAGTGTCAAGCCAATATGGATGAGGGGGGAATGTGTTCGAAGGTCTTTACTCCGTGGTGGGAGTTAATGGGTGATTTTATGTTTGTTGGTTTAGTCTCCGGTGGGAGATTGTTGGGTTTGGATCCTAAACTACAAGGAAGAGGAGGAGCCTAAGTCGGAGGTGATGAATCAAGAGGGAAAACTCGTCGGGATCTTCTGTCAAGGAGAGCGGCCGCGCTCGTGGTGGAGGGCGACCGCGCTGGAGGTTCAACGAGGGTGTATAAGCTTCTGCCGTTGAGGGCGGCCGCGCTGGCCTTGAGGGCGGCCGTGCTCGGTCCGAATCTGCAGCAGATTTTTATTTTGTTTCCTATTTTGATTAGATCTCTTCTTAAACTGAGTTAGGGCTTCCTTGTATAACTATATAAGCATAATTTCGGCCTAGAACACATTGTAGCAACATATTAGAGAGGAGACTAATACATATTGGCTTTGCAGAATTGCCCGGACGTAGTTCACGAGTTGGTGAATGAACCGGGTAAACAACTCTTGTGTTCTTGTGTGTGATTGTTTCTTTCTTGTACGTGTGGGTGTGTTGTTTGCTTTGTGTTGATTGCAACGGGGGAGCACCAATTTCACAACAACGAGAAGACCAGAAAAAGACACTTCTTTCTCCTTCCACCATCGCCTCATCTTCATCTTTCTCCCTCTCTCTCTCTCTCTCTCTCTCTCTCTCTCTCTCTCTCTCTCTCTCTCTCGCTCTCTTTCTATCTTCTACACACACTCTCCCTCTCCCTTTTCATCCATGTCGTCTCTCACCCTCAGCTTTTCGCCGCCGCCGCCGCCCCCACCACCCCAGCTTCCTCCATGCTCCTCTCCATCTTCTTTGTCCCTAAATACAACCCCTCCTCCCAAATTTGAAAAAAAAAAAAAAAAGAGCGAAGAAATTTGGTTGTGAAGCTCAAAGGCTTCATGGTGACAAGCCCACGTCGTCACTCCCTCCTCCCATATCTAATTTCAAAATTCTATCCGAAATGTTGTTGTTTGATTTTGATGGCCGCCAACATCTGCATTCGTGTGCACGTTCGTGTGTGTGTGTGTGTGTGTGTGTGTGTGTGTGTGTGTGTGTGTGCGAGCATTATTGATTTCAATTCAAACCTTGCAGCTACTTCATAATTCAAATCGCGGCCTAGAGAAGACTGGCAGAGTTGTAGTTGCTTTTGAATTATAGACTGGAGCAGATTGGACGGAGACAAGAAGAATTTGCTAGATTTGTGTGAATCAGCTTTAGATGTTATTAAAGCTGTTAACTGGAGAAGGCTGTAAGTCGGGTATTTTGAGAGCAAAGCAGGAACGGAGGGAATAATCTAATTTTGATTTGGCCGGAGTTTAAATAGATGAGATACCGGTCGTAGTTTGAAGTATGGCAGCCGGCGGTTGTTATGAACTGGCTAGAGATTCACAATTGAAATTAGAAATTGAGAGAATTAAACACAGTTGGGGGAGATATAAAAGAATTTAGGGTTAAAATGTAGAAGAAATAGATTAAAATTTAGAGACGGTAGACAGATTGAGAGAGAAATTTAGAGGGAGATAGTTGAGAGGAAATTGTCTTTTCCATTCCATGGAAAAGACCAATATACCCCTAATTAACTCACGTGAGTGGCACATGTTATGCTTTTCGTTAGATTATTAACGGTTCATTCAAAATCACACATGATTGCAACAAAAACACAAACTCAATAATCAATTTGTAAAAAATGCAAATTCGATAACCAATTGAAGCATTTCGACAAATTAACTCGGATAACTAAAATGCAATTTGCCCTTAAAATATTGTAAATTTGCTCTCAAATAAATTTGAAAAAAAAAAATTGGACATTTATTTTCTTAGAGGTATCACCTTCTTACCTATATGCCATTTTCTTCAAATAAATTTTCTCTATCAACGTTTGTATGGCAGAAAAATATACTAATTATAAATACTAATAAATAAGATTAATTAAAATTGATCTTTTAAAATCATCATCAGTAAAATAGACTACTAATAAGTAATAATAAATAAATTAGCTAAAAATTAATCTTTTTAGATCATCTTCAGTAAAAATCAAAGTTCAAAAAATTGTTAGGCGTCGTAGCATGCCCTATCGCCTAAAATGCCTAGGCGGGCCGATAATTTATACTCCCTCCGTCTCACCCGAATTTGGACAAAGTTATTTTACACGGAGATTAAGAAATAACAATAAGATAATAAAAATGTGTGGTAGAAAATGAAGAGAGAGAATGAGTGGAGTTAATAGTGGTTGGTTGAATAAATTGTATGGTGGAGAATGAGTGGAGTTAATGAGTGAGTGGGGTATGCCCATTTTTTTATTATTATAAACTTTCCTTTTTGGGTTGTCCAAATTCGGATGGGACGCCCAAAAAGGAAATTTGTCCAAATTCGGGTGGGACGGAGGGAGTACATGATTTATGATTTATAATATGCTTAAGTACATTTAACCCACTAGAGTATACTCCCTCCGTCCCACTATAGTTGACACCCAAGGAGTGGGCACGGGAACTAAGAAGAAACAATTAAATAAAGAAAATGTGTGGTAGAAAATGAAGAGAGAGAATGAGTGAGATAAATAGTAGTGTTGGTTGAATAAATTGAGTGGTAGAAAATGAAGAGAGAGAATGAGTGGTGGGGTCCATTAATATAAAAATATAAAAACTTGATTATTTTTGAAAGGTGTCAAGTGAAGTGGAACGGCCCAAAATGAAAAGAAGTGTCAAGTATAGTGGGACGGAGGGAGTACATCAAATCTCATTTTGCACCCCAGCCCGAAAAGTGTTCCGAAATGGTACCCTGTTAAAATTATTTCACTTTGCCCCCCAAATCCTAATGAATGTTAGAAACATAATAAAATCAGTCACGTACATGTCATGCATGGATGCTTTGGTCATATGACTTCAAAATTTAAAGACTTAAATGTCATTTCACTAAGAAAATCTCTCAAGCCTTCACTAGCATTCAACCACCATGACCACCACCACCAATTCACCACCATCTCCACCATTGCAATACCATTGATACCATAGCCACCGACCATTGTGTTGTCACCACTACCACAAACTACCACCATTGTAAACAACTATGAACAAAATCACTATTTAGGGTTATTTGAAATTCATTATTATGGGTTATTCAAATTTTGAAATTCAAAAATCGAAATTAAAAAAAAAAAAAAAAAAGGATCTAGATCTGGGTTTTTCTTAATTTTTATTTCATTCCTTTTTCTTTATTTGTATTATTTTTTTGTTAATATTTTTTCTTTGTGTTACTATATTATTATTATTTATATTTTTAATATTTATTAAATATGATAAGAGTGAAAAATCAATAAAAGTAATAATTATAACGAGAATGTCCAAAATACCTATTATGTGTCATGCACATCACTTATTTATAGGATCTGTGGGGCAATGTGGGATAATTTTAACATGGGATACCACTTCAAGATACTTTTTGAGCTGGTGTGCAAAGTGGAATTTAGTGTATACTCTGGGGTAAATGTATTTAAGCTTTTATAATATTCGGGTTAAATAACAGACTGAGAGATGGAGTAGAATGACGAACACTCCCAAGTCTTGAATCAACAATTGATGTCGGAAATGAATTGATGAATATGAAGAGAGAACTAAGATGGAGAGAGAAACTGATTTGAGAATTTCATTTGTAAGCCATATATTGAGATTTGAGAATGCAATGAATTAAGACACCGTTATAAGATCAAATATTTTATAAAACAGCAAGTCGAATGTCGGCGGAAGGCGGCGCCCAGCTCAACTAGTCGGGGCTAGGGAGCCGAAGCGACGATTTGCCGACCAAATGCAGTAGTATTAGGCGGATTTGAAGTAGGAGATTCTTCACTCTTTTAACACCTCACAATTAAGGCTCCGTTTGTTTGGGGGAAAATGTTTTTCGGAAAACATTTTTCTCATTTTCCGATGTTTGTTTCGCACCAGAAAATGGGGAAAACTTCATTTTTATCTTATTTTCCGGAAAACATTTTCATTTTCCGGAAAACATTTTGCCGGAAATCATTTTCCGGAAAATGTTTTACGCTAAACAAACGGAGCCTAAGTTTCTTTTTTCAGCAAAGATTTCAAGAATTGTTGAAAATAGGCTGGGCTTGTGAGGCCCGGATGGACGGCCCATTTATCGCGCCTCTTTCATTTAACCTGCCAATTTGGCGCCTGAATTCTCTTCCCCGGTTTTCAAATCAACGGCCTGAAAAATTGGAAGTCTAGGTTTCCGGTTACTATTTTTTTTCAACACGAAGATCCAATCAACGCAGGCTCATGAAACGGAGTAATAAAATTAACTTTAAACATCGACCAAGGAATCGGAGCTCTTCAATCGAAGGTTTCGCTGGAGTTCGTTGCTCCGACAACCGTTCCGATGCCACAACCTCTCGTGAAACTGAAGAAGGTTCTTTGCTTAATCCTCCATTTTCCTATTCTTCGGTTCCTGATTCTGTTTATCGAATCGCATTGTCTGGAAACGGCGAGTAATTTATTGAAACTTGATGGTAATTTCTGTTTACTTTTATATTTCGAATCTTAATATTAAGTAAGTCATCTCCATGTGTTTCTCTCTCCTCTCATCTACGTCATTTTTAGCTTGGACAACGAACATGTAGCTGAATCTCCCACTGTCTTGAAAAGAAAAGAAAATTCGCATTTAACATTCAACTTATTTATCAGTAGGACTCTTGACTGCAATAATTAGTTATTAATTTTGAAGCCAACCCTAGTCATAATTTTGTTTTCAGAAATTGCAAGAGTAATATGCTGATGATAAAGATAAATAATTATTATTAATGAAATTGATAATGCTAAACGAACAGGAACATTTTTTTTAATTGGCTGACGCTGTTCTTTTGTTGTTAGATATGTCCAGGGTGAAAAGGGTTAGATTTCAGGAATCCAAAGTTGATCATCACCCCAATGCTAAAGCAGGTGCCACTTCCATTCCAAGTGAAGCAGCCACCGGAGCAAGATGTAAGTTCACTCTTCCATTTATTCAACCACTCAGACTATCTGCTAAAGATCTTGTCTATCATTATGGTGGAAACATGTGAAATAACCCCGATTAAGGAGTTCATATCAGGAGGGTTTAAATGTTTGATTCCGAGAACTGCTAATTTTGACCATTTGATGTGTATTTTACCTGGTTGGCCCTACCCCTTACTTGAATGATTTTTTTTTTTTTTTGTGTGTGTGTGTGTGTTTCCTTTGTGGAAATGGTGTAATCAGGTTAAAAGAAAGTAAACAGAGGTTCATACTTTATCTCATAGTTACTTATAACTCTGCTAGCCAGCACTAAATTTCGCACGCTGATTAGTATGCCACAACAGCAGTTCCCTTCTTATCTCTCCTTAATGAACAAGGAATGGTCAGCATTCTTTTCTTGACATGATTCATACTTCTTCGTCACCTGCAATGCCTGTGCCTCATGTCATTAGTTTTTTTTTTTTGTCCATTTAGTTGCGTTATCACAAGCAGAGTGGAGAATGAATGAGTGAGTGCACTCGCTATACTAGCCTTTATTTTGCTTGGTTTTTCGGATTTCTGAGTTAGGGGGCAGGATCTTCGCTATACTAGCCTTTATACTTAAGTTTTTAGTTCTCATGAGCGAAGGATTTCCTAGTTCTTGATTACTATATCTAATTCAACTATGATCCATGATGTTGTTGGAATGCTTTGCAGCCAATGCCCCCAAAACTTCCGAGTTTGCCTTTTTCAAGAAAATAAAGGAAAAGGCATGCAACCATTCCTATCAGCTGTCAAAAGAGGGTGACCAAGTGAAGGATGTTAGATCAAGGGAATCTAAAGGAGGTACAATATCAGTAAATTTGTTTGGCTGTTTGGTGCTACAATAAATCTTCTGTATAATCTAGCTTCAACATCTTGAGCTCAAGTGTAGTACATAATATACAAGTATAAACCCTTCTGTGTGTATGTACGTGTGTTTTATTCGTGTTTGTGTCTTCTGTCAACTAGTGAGTGTCTCCTTTTTCTTTTTCCTTGATAGTGAGAAAGTTCTATACCCTGCAGAAACCCCCTTCATGTCTGAACAGAGCAGAAGCTACCTCAGGTCTTCTTTGCATGTTGAAAAAGCTAGACCCTTGAACCAACAACAACAGTTTCCGTCGCCTTTTGTTGATACATCAAAGGGATCAGGTGTGCAACATATATGAGCTATCACTACGAATTAAACATCCTAGAATCTCTATTTTCATTTCATCTCTGAACAGTCCTGCTTTGAAATGATCTGATGCAGGGCTCAATCGCGTTGAACCTACATGTAAAAACATCACACCTCCCCTGCCCCTCAACAAAGTTAAACCTGGAAGACATGATTGTTACTCCTCATCCTTGGGTGGCAGGTCAAGAAACTCAGGCAAGCACTTTGAATTTCTTGTTTCCATTATTAATAATTGTAATGAACATTATGGACAGACAAAGAAGAACAAATATCTTAAGGCTAGCCCCTCTCATGTCATATATAGCTATGCATAGCCAGGAGGCCTCATTCTCTTGTAGGTAATTCACCTTTGCCACCAAATGCTTCAATTTGACCCACTGAGAGATATGATCAGTTATGATCAAAGGAATATGAGTGGTGTACTTGTTTAATAGATGCTTGGGAATTGCGCTTTTTCTGTATCAAGCAGATGGACTGATTCTTTTAATGAAGCTAAGCTAAAAGTCGTAGCATATTTTAGGGAACCAATATTACGACAAAGATATATTCTCTGCAAAGAGGCAGAAGCTATGGCAATTGGTTGCAGATACCACATTAGTTGAAGTTGATGAGCGTTGCTCCAAGAGGTTAAGCTGTTCATTAGCTTAATTATTATCTTTATTAATATTATGAAATTTAGCTAAATATTCTCTGGTTACCTTCTGGAATAATTATCCTCCCAGGTCCAGCCTGGTTTCTGTGCTCCTCAGTCGCCTGTTTCCCGAGAACACTGAGAGCAAGGTATGCTCTTTCTGCTTCTTTTTCGAGTATGCGCCTCATCTTTCCTTGGTTTCCATGCTGAAACTCAGTCTCTTCCAGTTATGCCGGAGTGCAAAGTCGAGAGAAATACAAAATGATATTCAACAACAGCAAACAGTTTTCCCCGATTCAGGCATGCATGTCAAGAGACATAGTAAAACTCGTACAATGAACTTAAATGCGACAGCCGATTGGCCATACTTTAATGATGCTCGTGTCAAACCTCGATCAAGCCCAGACATAAGCAGAGTTACCCCGGAGTTGGATATTATCAGTACAGACTCTCCTTCAACCAGTTATGCTGCAAGGACTTCTACCGAATACCCATATAGTAGAAGTCTTCGCAGTGAACATCATAAGAGCATAACTAGTTTCTTGAGAGAGAATGATTCATATTTTCTCGATTCATTTGGCGGATATGATTTTACTCCATCTGGACATCAATACTTGCTTGATTATAATGAGCCTGAATCCAGAGTACAGCGACAGAATCACTTACTGAGTTGGGATGATAACAGTGAAAATTACGAGCAAAATATTGCTGCATTGTCCTTCAACACAGATGTGAACTCTTTTCCGATGTTGGAAGCTCCATGCAGTGTTGATGATGTGCAGGGTTTGCATAATGAACTAATATGTCTTTCACCCTTGTTTTCAGAAAACAGCCAAAACTTTCCTATATTACCGCATTACCATTTAGACACCTTCCATGGTGATTCTCAAAGTTATCTTGGAGAAGAAAATTATCAAGGGGGGTTAACCTTACCAAGATCTGCGAAATATCTTAATCTTATAGAAGATTGTATACCTGAAAACGCACTTGAAAGCAGCATAATCGAACTCCCTCCTCCAGAATCCTTTCAGTTTCCAACCAGGCTAGAATTTACTTCAGAATGGAAATTCTTATCAATGGCAGATTCTTCGGAGGAATGCCGCATTACTAATGATGCCTTTTGGTTTCTCTTTAAAGAAGGCTTGTGGTCAAATCCCCTGAGGAAAGACGATGAAGAGGATTGCACATATCACTCAAACTCCCTTGATTTCTATGAAGGTAGAGGTACAGGTCACGACTGGTCTGTCAGTAATTTTAAGCAATCCCGTGAAACGGACTGCTCTTTTCTGCTTCATGATTCAAGCTGGGATTTAAATGAAAGAGAAACATATATCGCTGACGTGGACGATCATTATGATGAATGGAAAGGTTCTTTAAAGTAGGCTAATGGTCTTTTGTTGCTCTGGATTGTAAACTAATTTTTCTTTGTTATCTTTATGAAACTAAAATTCTTGTTCATGATCCATACAGTTAAAAACTTAAATGCATAGATCATATGGCTGTTCAAACTTCAAATTGTTACAGGAAGTGATTCAGTATTCGCCTATAGGGGTGTTCCTCCTGCTTGCGTGATTGTACCTGCATTGAGCATTATAATTTCTCCCTCCAAACGGCTAGCGGAACCTTTCCAGTCCTGCTAACCAACAGCCCTGATCATGAGCACTGCATACTACGTTATTAAAGGTATGGACCTGATGCATGAAGTTCTTGCTTTTTAGAATTTGAGAGGGGTCAAATATAAGCAGTCAGTCTTACCCTGTTTGCAATCTTAACCCATACTACTTTCTTGCTGATTTTTTATTTTCCTTAAAATTTATGACGTTTTCTCTTATCCACCTCTGGATTTGGGGACATGAAACCGCTGGTCCAAGGTTTTTGATGCAATATTGCTTCTTACAGACGAGATTTGACCATATCTCTGGCTTTGCAAGGTGAATGACCGATATAAGTTGAGCTAATATGTGGGACCCACAAACACCCAATTCATTTCCCTCATTCATCTCCAAACCGAGGTCAAATCTCACGCAGCAAAAACCTTGGAGTGGTGGTTTTAAATTAAATCCCTGGATTCATCTGAATGTATAGTGCACATGGTGGGGGTATACATGAAATTGAACCACAGAGGTTCCATTTCCATATGTAATTACATTTTAGGTCATTAATTTGGGTTCCAGGATAGATTTTTGCTCACTCTACTTAAATAAATAAATAAATAAATAAGGGTATACAATTGATGTGACCTTTGTCTCTGTTTGGTCCCTATCCTCAAAGGCCTTGAAAACTGCCTTTCTTCAGGTGCAGTGCCATTGCCATGACCTGCTCATGGCCCCATGAGCTGCGTGCTCTATGCTACCATTCTATTTGTGTGTTTTATAGAAGTATTTTCTTACTTTTGTCTGTCTATGAAAGCCAATGTTTTTAGTATTTTTTTTTAAATTTCTTTCCGTACAATAATAAGTGTTACAGTTGACCTATTATCATTTATTTATATTTTAAAAAAAGAGAATTTTACCCGTACGTTTCTTTTGGGACAAATCACTTCTCCTTAAGTTGCTCATTAAATTAAATGTCCCACAAGTTATAAAGCAGTAGTATATTATATTGCATGTAATATGCAATATTTAAAAATCATGATACAACATTATTATTACTGCCTTCTGCCACCATCGCTGCCCACCACTGCTGCAATCCGTCGGTCACCTAGAAGGTTTTCGGAAATCGGTCGTCGGTTGCCACACTGTATTATATTCATTATATGCAGTATTATATTTAATATGTAGTGTTATCCATCGTCACGCATGCAATATCTTTACAAAATAATACAAAAGGTGAAACTTGTGTAAATTATTTAGTCCCTGACGTCAAAATTGCAGCTTAGGACTAATATATGTGATGGAAAACAAAGCGGGAGTCGTTTTCATTTGGTTGAACCTTGAGAACCTCTCTCTCTCTCTCTGACTTCTGACCCCTTAACAACAGAATTAGATTTCTCATATGGCCCTTTAAGATCTTGGCCCGATTTTAGATTTGTTATGTATTAGGGTACTTTTTTTTTTTTTTTTTTCTTTTATCCCAAAATGAATATTTAAAAAAAAAATCACAATTCAAAAGTAAATTTAATTATCTCTTCTTTTACATTCATTTTGGGCTTTGGGCGGAGGGAGTACAACCAAGTAGGAACGCATACACATCCCGCGATTTACCTCCGCCAAAGATACCGAGGCAGACTGCGATGGTGATTGATCCTACGGCTAACCTGGGTAATAAAAAAAAAAGTAGGAACGCATACACTCGAACCGCAGTCCCCCTCCTCCATGTATTATCACATTCATTCATGACTAGGAGTGTAAGTGGTTCGATTCAAATCGCGGTTCAGAACCAAATCATGCGGTTTAGTTTGATTTTTAAGCAATAGTGATTTGGTTCGGTTCCAAAAATTGTCAAACCGTGTGGTTTGGTTTGGTATGCGGTTTGGACCTCCAAACCACGGTTCGAGACCGTGAGACTGAACCACCAAATCGAACCAATAAACCAAACCGTTCAATATTAACCGTAGATATGTATATCTTTTATTTTGCACCTTATATTTAGATTTGAAAACTTTTAGGGTATGTTTGGCAACTCAATTCCAATCAATTGAATTAGAATTGAAAGGGTTAAATTAGTTCCACGAAATTCATTTTGTTCTTCCAATTACAAATTCAAGTCTTGAAATTGAGGTAGCCAAACATATCCTTAATTCTATTAATGAGTTTTAGCATGCAATTCTTTTTTCTTTTGGTTAATCTTCTTGTAATAATGTTAATTTACTATTTAGCAAATACCATTACAAGTACTTAAATGGCATATTGTTATCATAAACATTGAATCACAATTTCAAGTTGTGTTTAAATAATGAATCTTTTATGTATGTTATGTTTGGAAAATTCAAACAAACATAACAATGAATTGTGTATTTTGAAATCATGTTCTAATTAATGGTTTAAGCAATGTTCTATTTCATGGTTTGAACCGTGGTTTGAATTGTAGTTTAAACCGAGATTCAAACCGCGGTTCGGTTCGGTTCGGTTTGAATTTTTTCATGATTAGATTCGGTTTGAGATTTTTCCAAATCGATAGCTAGTGGTTTAGTTCGTAAATTGGCTCAAACCGAACCAATCCGAACCATTTACACCCCTATCCATGACCTCTGTTGCTAGGGCCGGGTGGTTTGAAGATAATATTTAAATGAATGTCGAATTTTTTTTTAAATTTAATATTGATTAAAAGTAAATTTTATTTTTTTCCCGGCATTCATATTCATATAGAGACAAAAATATAGAGACAAAAAAGGAGTGATTTTTAAAATGAAATTTAACGATTCATATTATGCAGTTGAAAATCACCTATTGCACCCAAAAATACAAACCTTGCATTGTTTGGAAGAACAAAATAGGCACGGTCAAGTTGTCTAGTTAAATACTACTCTCTCCGTCTCAAAATGTTTGTCTCATTTAACTTTTTTGTTGAACTTTGACCACAAATATATGACAATTTAATTATGTTCATAAAATTTTAAAAATTCCTATTGATTCACCATTAATAATATTATCAACAACAACTTTTAGAATTTCATGAACATGATTAACCTTTTATAAATTTATGGTCAAAGTTCAACAAAAAAGTCAAACGTGACAAACATTTTGGAACGGAGGGAGTATTTACTTTGGGGATGGTCATACACAAGTGAAAATTTATTAAATTTTTCAAAGAAATAAAATAAAATTCTTTTTCCGTTTTATAAGAATATCGTATGTGACAAATGCGAATAGTAATGGGGTGGTTGAATTAATTAAACCCATAAATTAGGAATTGTTTGTTTCCTTGTCATTTCTCTATGAATGTTTTTCTTTCTTATTAAAAACAAATGCTAAAAAACAAATAATTAAACATAAAAAAAAAAAAGATATGAAAAATAAAGTGTGTTTGATAATCAAATCCAAGATTAGTACTTCCTTCGTTTATAAAACATTGTTGTTTAAAGCAATGCAATCGTGACCCACTTTATTTCAAATTATCTTCAAATTATTGTATCACCAAATGAAAGAAAAAATCACATTTTAAATGATATGAATTTTTTTTATAAAATCCATTGAGATTTGAGAGGGTAAATTAAAAGCTGTTAGACACGTGATTTATTATCCCTAACTAACTGATACGTTCAAACTGGGATAAGGGGAATTTGGAGGATAAGTCAAATAGAGACTCTTATGTGAATGAGACTCTATGACTTACCCAACCAAGATTCTATAAATCAGTGCCTCTATGGGAACCAACATAGACAACACGTAATATTCCATATACTCCTCAGACTGAGAAATACTATCTCTGGCAACCATCAAGTGCCTGGGATTTGAGAGTGGAACAACATTCAATATCCATCTTGTGATATTGAATCGGACGAGAAGAGGTGGTGATTGCAGAGTCAAGACGATCGTGGTTCGTGGCACAAGCGAAATCTTCCGCACAACGAACTTCGGATTTAATCTATAAGGTATTCCGAGAACTCGTAGATAACTTATGTGTTTTCCTTCATTGGTATCAAAGCCTCAAAGCTTGGTGCTCACCATTGTTGTCTTGATTGCATGGTTTTTTGAATTTTTCGGATCTACTTTTTCACCAACTGGGTTTGATGATTTCGAAATTCAAATCTTGTCCGTTTTCTGCGTTTTTGATATCCATGCGTAGATAATAATGTGTAGAATAACATACTAAAATTTCATCGAATTCGGACATGTAAATTTTGAGTAATTGCAGTTTTAATTTTCGGATATTATGATTTTTTTTCGTAATGTTCATGGCTGTTTTTGATGATGTTAAAGTCAGATCTGATAAAAAGTGTTAACATAAGTTTTGTTCTACGCTGTGAGATCTTTCTATAGCCACTTTAATTGTTTAATTTGGACTTAAATCAAGAGAGTTATGGTGTTATAAAGATGGGTCGGCGAAATAAGTTTTTGTCAAAAATCCTAATTTATTAATTAGAAAGACGATGAACAGTACCGGGGTTGAAAAACTCAAGCTTGAAAAGCGTTTGTTTTGATGTATGTGTATTGTGTCTGTTTCATGGGTTTTTTCAATATTATCCATTTAATTTGAGTATTTTATGGATTTATTTTAATCATGTTATTTCATCAAAAAAATATTTTAATAGCTCAGAAAATTATGAAACTTTTATCATATGCATATAATAGTGTTATGCACTGTATAAAATTATTTCGTAATTTTTAGTGTAACAGAAATAAGTTTTCTGTATTTTTTCATGTGTATTAAAATCATTAAAAATAATTATAATTTCCAGAAAATTATGTAAATTTTACTGTATGTTACTGTATGTAAATTTTTTACTGTATATTTTTTTCTTTGAAAACATGCTGAGATATTTTTCATAATTTGTTTATGATCAGAATATATTTTATGAATTATTGAGTATTCTGCTGCATGATTAATTCGGGAAAAATAGTTTTACTGTCCAGAAAAATATGAAATTTTTTCTGTATGTTTAGAATAATGTTATTCAGATCAGTATATTTTTCCATAATTTTTTGATGAGCAGTAATCTGTTTTATGTATTTTTGTATGTGTTTTTGTGTAAATTTTATTTATCAGAGTGGAAAATATTAATCAGAAAATTATAAAAAAAATTCTGTGATATAGTTACATGATAATGCACTGTTCTGAATTTTTTCAGATTTTTTGAGTAATCTGAATTATTTATGTGCCTTAAATGTCATTTTATGATGTATTTTCACAAATAAATTTGCATGAAAAACAAATTTGAGACTATACGAGTCTCATACAAATTTTCTGGAATTGCTGAAATTATTTTAATGAGCTTTAATTGGTGGATTTGTTCTATCACTATATCTTCTTTATTTAAAAATCAATTATGAGTATATTTTTATTATGCATGCTTAAGGTTATGATTACGAGCCTCGCGGATTTTCTCTCCTTTTCATGTATGATACAAGTATATTTATTGTTGAGTTTTTATGATAAAAGTGAATTAAAATTGTATGCTTAATATCTGTATTGTAATATGTTATAGTGAAATGGCATCAAAGAACGTAATTGCTGATTTGAATAAGGGTGAGAAATTGGATGGCAAAAATTATAGTGTTTGGCAAAGGAAGATCACATACTTCGCTAAACGAGCAAGAGGTTCTTGAGAACCTTGACACCGTGATGCTTGAGCCGTAGATGGGTAGCAATACCGTCGCCCAAAGACCGTCGTAACATGCAGCTTTTCTACCATGGGTCGAGGACCGTCAGTGCTCGCTTTACTATATTGAGCAAAGATGCACAACGACTGACAAGGGCGCTTTGAGAACCGCTCTACCGCTAAGGACATGTGGGACCAAATTAAGGCCGCATTTGGTAACACATCTCGCAACAAGGCTTCGTACCTTAACATACAAGTTTGAATCGTATAAGATTGACCGAAACGATCCATTCCCGATCGCCTACGTGAGTCAGTCCGGTATGATTCGTGAGTTCGTGCCGCCGGTAGTATCTTGTCTGATGAGCAGCAAGTCCAAGCCGTGATTCGTTCACCGCCGGACTCGTGGAGTAATTTGAGGCGCATCCCGACTCATACGACTCCATCTCGACTTTGCAGATGTTTCCCGTCATGTTGAGCTTGAGGCGTAGCGCCACGAGGCAAGTCGCGCGACGAGTGCCGCGACTCGTGACCTTGCTCTTGTTACTCTTGATGATCGCCGCAAGCCAAATGGGCAACGTAAGAATCAGGGTAATAAAGGCAAGAAGGCTCGTAAACCTGGGCCAAAAGTCGGCAAGATTGCTAAACGCAGAGGCAAGAAGAATATTGCTAAGCAAAAGTGCTACAACCGCGGAACCTTGGGTCATTTTGCTCGGACTTGTCCCGAGCCCAAGAAGGTACCTCTAAATCCTAGATCTATGCAACTTTGTGTTTGCTCTCATGTTTTGTTACCGACTCTCTCCCCGAATGGATTGTAGACTCAGCTCCACAAAACATGTGACGTGGGATCGTGCGGGATTTGTAGATTATAGGAAGATTCCACTGGTACGCGAAGCATTTTCATGGGAAATAGCTCAACCGTGGAAGTCAAAGGGGTTGGCTCATACCCTCCTTTTGCGGAATGGACGCAGCTTGACTTTGCATGAAGTACTTTACGCACCGGAGTTCGCTATAATCTACTTTCGCAGTAAAATTGCTAGAAATAGGATATTCTTTTAATTTTAGCGGTAGTCACTGATATTTGCTTTGACAATATGGTTTTGGGACATGGTTTTTTGTCGACAATTTCTTTAAATTAGATTTATTGGATTCTTTATCTTCGTTAATGCTACTTCTTGTGTGGTATATGATACTTCTAATTCCGAGTTGTGGCATGCTAGACTTGGACATATAGGAAAGGAAAGAATGAGTAGATTGGCTAGAGAAGGACTATTGGGTTCTCTCCCAAAAGTTAATTTACCCGTGTGTGAGCCTTGTTTGGCGGGAAAAGCCCGCCGAAAGCCTTTTGGTAAGGCTAAAAGGGCCACACACCTATTAGAGTTAGTCCATTCGTATATTCATGACCTATGAATGTAAAAGCACGCCATGGTGCTTCCTATTTTCTCACTTTTATCGATGACTACACGCGATATGGTTATGTTTACCTTATTTCTCACCGTCATGAAGCACTTAATTGTTTTGAGCGCTTCGCGTAGGTAGAGAATCGAAGGATAAAAGCTTAAAAACTTTAAGAACCGACCTGGGCCGCGAGTACTGTCTCCGATCAATTTAAGGGATTGTGTGAGAAAAAGGGGATAGTAAGGCGCTAACGATTCCTGGAACTCCGCAACAAAATGGTGTTGCGTAACGAAGGAATCGTACCTTGTTAGAGATGGTTAGGTCGATGATGGCACAAGCAAATCTCCCGATTTCGTTTTGGGGTGATGCGCTTATGATCGCCACGTATATCCTTAACCGAGTGCCTTCTAACCGCCCTACAACCCCTACCAATTGTGGAAAGGTGAGAAGCCTAATTTGGGGCATCTACACCTCGGTCACAGTTATGTCCACGTACTTCCAATAAGTTTGGAAAACTTGGCCCTAGAGGAAACAAGTGTGTTTTCATAAGGTATTCTACGATACCTCTAAGGGTTATGTAATGTACGGTGGAAAACCCGAAGTTGGGATGACCGAAATAGAGTCTCGTGATATCGATTTCATTGAGAATGATTTCCCACAAATCGGTGAAGTCGAAAGGAATTCGAACTCTTTGAGACGGAGGAAGAACATTTGACATCTCTTGGCGTAGGTGGGGAATTGTCTCAACCTAATGATCAAATGGATCAACATACGGCCGAGCCCGCGGTCGCCAATGAGAGTCAAGATGATCATCCAAGTAGGAATGTTGATTCCAGCGGGAGTCTTCCACCGCAGCGAAGAAGTCAACGTGGAAAAATTCCTCGTCGTCGATTTGAGATCGAAGGGGAATCTTTTCTATGTGAAGCTTTAGACGCTTGTGAACCTACTTCATTCAAAGAAGCAATTTCTTCACCTAAGAGTGATGAATGGACATCTCGCTATGAAAGATGAAATTTCCTCTATGTACAAGAATCGTTTGGGAGTTGGTTGATCTTCCGCCCGGGCGTAAGGCAATTGGAAACAAGTGGGTTTTCAAGGTCAAGCGCAAGGCGACGGATCAATTGACAAGTATAAGGCACGCCTTGTGGCGAAAGGCTATACCCAAAAGCGAGGGTCTAGACTATGAAGAGACATTCTCCCTTGGTGAGATTTTCTTCGCCGCCTTATTCTCGCTATAGTAGCACATATGGATTTAGAACTTTTCCAAATGGATGTTAAACCGCATTTCTCAATGGGAAACTAGGCGAAGAGATCTATATGACTCAACCAGAGGGTTTTGAAGTCAAGGAACATGAACGCAAAGTGTGTCGCCTCAAACGTTCCATATATGGACTCAAGCAATCATCTAGACAAAGGGTATATTCGCTTTCACCAAGCAATAACCTCAATTGACTTTGTGATGATTGAGGAGGACCATCAGGTGTACGTTAAACGGGCCAAGGGAAAGATCTTAATCTTATCATTATACGTTGATGATATACTACTTGCCGGAATGACATGGAGATGATAAATGCCACTAAAGAGTGGTTATCTTCATCATTCGAGATGAAAGACTTGGGTGAAGCATATTATGTGCTTCGAGTTAAGGTCATTAGGGATCGTTCAAAGAAACTTCTTGGTTTGTCTCAAGAGACTTACATAAAGAGAGTTTTAGAACGTTTTGGTATGACTAACTCAAAATCCGTTGTCACTCCAATGGAAAAAGGTCAGATCCTTAGTACAAGCCAACGCCCTAAGAATGAAGAAGAGAAGAGAAGAATGACTAACACCCTTATGCAAAGTGGCGGTTGGGTGCTTGATGTATGCGATGTTATGCACCCGTCCCGACCTTTGTCACACGCAGCTTGGAATTTTAAGTAGATTCCAAAGCAACCCCGGCCCCGCACATCGGGCAGCGGTCAAGAGGGTTCTTCGCTATTTGAGCGGATCGAGAAATATGGTTCTTTGTTATCGAGGTGGGGACTCGAGCCTAAAAGGGTACACCGATGCGGATTGGGCCGAGATGTAGATGAACGTAAATCTACTTCAGGTTATGCATTTCGCTTAGTGGTGGAGCTATTTCTTGGAGTAGCAAGAAACAGGAAAGCATATCCCTTTCCACGATGGAGTCGTAATACATTGCTTGCTCAAGCACTGCTCAGAAGCCGTTTGGTTAAGGAGGTTCTTACAACATCTTGATGTCACACCTAATGTGAATGGTCCCGTACTTATTAACCGTGATAGCATGGCCGCTTTAGTGGTATGGCAAGGACCCTAAGTACCATAGTAGGACCAAACACATTGACATTAAGTACCATTTCACTAGAGACATGATTACAGTAAGGAAAGGTGGTTCTTAAGTATATTCCTACCGAGAGCATGTTAGTGACCCTACGACTCAAGCCTCCGACTGCAGAGACTTTTCGTAAAACATATGACGTGTTTAGTGGCTTCGTAGATTTGATTAGTTATTTTTGAACACCTCGTACATTATTATATTCATTATTGTTTTGAATTTAATACATATTTTTCATTTTCATTCCTTGTTGAGTTTATGGGATGTTTATTGATTGAAAATTATGTGGTATACATTTTAATTAAAAAGATGTCTCAAGGACTAGAATTGGCCCTCTCACACTGTAATTCGCCTTGTTGTTATATGAGCGAGCAAGATGAGATAATAATGTATTTGACACTTAAAGGGGGTGGCAAATGACGTTATAATATATCGCCTTAAATACGGTTAAGATGAGACCTATTTTATATAGATCAATTCGAAGTGTTTGGTTCATAACTTCGAATGTCCTTGTGAAAGTCCGAATGTGAGACCTTAAAGAGGCACTATGAGAGTGATCGCTTTTGAGGACTCGTGTTAGATGCCATGAGGGCAACTAGACTAAGATTCGTACGATGTTAGAGTATGACATGCCCAATTCGAGTGGGAGTTCCATCGTAGCATACATTTCATACCGTATGTGACTATAATTCGACCTCGTAAAGTGATTGAATGATCCCCGCTTCATCATCACATGAGTTCTAGTGATCAATATGTGATCACATTATGCCCTATGTGACTTAGAACTATGTCGAGAATCCAAAGATTAATGATGCTACTTTGACATGCCGACCTAAGTGGCTTTGCACTTACAATGCCTCGCGGAGCATTGTTGGGAAAGCCGTTAATCTAAAGATATTTGGCATGAGGGTCTAAGGAAGACAATTATGATATACATCTCTGTTTAGTGACTCAATGTCCGGACGATCATATCAACACGCGGTTCAAAAGGTTGATCTTGAGCACGTAAACCGATTGGGGTTTAAACATCGTTTATGAGGGGTTAAAGATGTTTAAATTGATGTAATCACTGATAATGTCCTGGGCATAGACGAGTTTTTTGACTAATGAGGACGTGCTATGTTGGTAGATGGTATTTGATATAGCACTCCTACCCTTTTATACTTTTCTCGTCTGGTCACACGCCTCACTTTCTATATGAAGAGATGAGTATTCAACGAGTCTTGAGAATGTATATGGCATATCCCATTTGACCGAGTGGGAGATGTTAGACACGTGATTTATTATCCCTAACTAACTGATACGTTCAAACTGGGATAAGGGGAATTTGGAGGATAAGTCAAATAGAGACTCTTATGTGAATGAGACTCTATGACTTAGTCCAACCAGTATTCTATAAATCAGGTCTCTATGGGAACCAACATAGACAACACGTAATATTCCATATACTCCTCAGACTGAGAAATACTATCTCTGGCAACCATCAAGTGCCTGGGATTTGAGAGTGGAACAACATTCAATATCCATCTTGTGATATTGAATCGGACGAGAAGAGGTGGTGATTGCAGAGTCAAGACGATCGTGGTTCGTAGCACAAGCGAAATCTTCCGCACAACGAACTTCGGATTTAATCTATAAGGTATTCCGAGAACTCGTAGATAACTTATGTGTTTTCCTTCAAAAGCAATGCAATCGTTACCCACTTTATTTCATCATTTTATATATTGGTCCATTTTATTTCAAAATCAAAACACGGAAAGAAGGATGATCAAAACGTTTGGAAAGTCAAATTAGGACAGAAATTGAATATTACAATTATCACCGTCAAAACTCAAAAGTGGTGGTACTGAAGGAACGCGTGAAAGGATGGAACTGATAGGAGCACATATCATATGAAATTGAAAAGTGATAATTTGAAATTAAATTGGTGTAGTTACAGAAGATTGAAAATAACATTATAATGTGAGGCTAGGGTTTTTAGAGAGAAGGATTGAGAGCATATTTGAATAAATTTTTCTATTACACTTATTTTGTATCATAGGTTTAATAATACTACATTTTATTTGGGTTAATTAGTGAGGGAATAACACCCTTATCTCGATAATACGGCTAATTAATACCGATAGATTGTTACCAATCAAACGCCAATTAACTCGGTTTAATAACCCAGTTTATTCTTCTGTGCCAATGTCGTCTATCAAACGGGCCTTTAATTTTTAATATTTTTTGATATAAACTTTAAAAAATATTAAATAGAGAAGTAATTAATGATAATATAATATTTTTGATATACTCCCTCCGTCCCATTAATAATTTCACTTTTTGTCAAAACGGGTGTCCCGTTTAAAGCTTCACCTTTCCTAAAATGACAAAAAATCTTTACTATTTCACCCACTCATTCTCTCTCCTATTTTACTATTACACTCACAACATTTTTTAAATTTACTATTTCCTCTACTCATTCTTTTTCCTATTTTACTATTATACTCACAACATTTTTTTCATTCATCAATTTTCTTAATTTGCGTGCTAAAATCAAAATAGTGAAGTATATACTTTGTACTAAAGTTTCAGCAAACGGATGGAGTAGAAGATTGTCAAAATTAAATTGACCATGGTGGTTGGTGGTGGGTCCCTTGTTCCCCAAATTGCCCGAAAATCGTCTAATTAGGTATGATGGTCAACGTCACTGTTCCAACGATGTAACTAGCCATTGGAAAAGAGAAATTTAAATAAATTACTCAATTTGATTATTTTTAGTGTTTTCTTTATCCACAATTATTGTTGCGTAATTTGTTTTTATTACTTTTTCTGTAGTATAATAAATATTATGTGTAATTTATTAATATTTTAAAGAAACTTACTTCATTTGCTTGTGCATTACTGGTAGAAGAATAAAATTGCATTAAATAAAATTCTTATTTATATATACAACATTTATTTTAAAATATGACATTTATTTTGAAATGTAAAAAAATAATGAAAAAAATTACTACTTTCTCACAATAATATTTTTAATTTGATTTTATAAGGAAAATAAAAAAAAAGTAAATAATGTAAGTATGAAAAAAATATTCTCACAATAAAGTGCCCTTTTTAATTGTAATAGGGTAATACTCCCTCTGTCCCACTTCAATTGGTCTCAGGGTGAATTTCACAATTTTTAAGAAAAATGAATAAAGTGGGTAGAAATTAGAGGAGAGAGAATGTAAAAGTTAAATGTGTGGTAGGAAATAGGAGAGAGAATGTAAAAGTTAAAAATATTTAATAGGAGAGAGAATGAGTGGGAGGAATAGTAAGTTAATGATTGGTTTTTTTGTAAATATATGGAGATGATAAGGGTATAAATATATGAAAAATTTCCATTTATGAAATTGATCAATTGAAGTGGGACGTCCCAAAAAAGAAAGTGGACCAATTAAAGTGGGACGGAGGGAGTATGATATTTTTGTCCTCGTACTAAGGAATTGGACGTAAATATGCCCCTCAACTCCATTTTACTCACATAAGCCCTCGTATGAATATTTAATTAGGGTAAATATGACCAAAATTAACTTTTCGTCAAATATTTTAAAGAATTGCTGATTATGATGGTATTATGATAACTAGGTGATAACCAGTGCTTCGCACGGATACAATTTACTTTTGGAAAGACAATTGTTTTATTTAGTTTACTAATACCACTTTTATTAAAAGTATTAAAAATAATGAGAAGAAAAAGAATGAGAGTAATATAGAAAGTTTTGTAGTTTTCTAATAAATTCTTAAAATAATTAATATTTATGGAAATTTTAATTGTTATAGCATTAAATAGAGGTCAAAATACATTTACCCCCTCAACTATTCATCAAATCCCATTTACACCCTTGTGCGAAATTCATCTCACTATGATACCCAATGGTAAAATAATCTCACTTTGTCCCCTAGATTCTAACAAACGTTGGAAATTTAATGAAATTGGTCATGTGCATATTACATGCGGGATAAATACATCATTTATATTTTTTAACTACACTAAGAAAATAATTAAAAAAAACTCCACTTAGAAAATTAAATAATGTCTTCTTAAAATAATAAAAATTTAATAAGGTAAAAAAGAATATTATTATTAATTTCTTGTATATGGAAAAGTGAGCAAATTAAACAGGGAAGAATAAAATAATAGATAAAGTATTTTTTTTAATTGACATACGTCAAAAGATTGGTAAAAATAAATTAAATGAAAGTTAAAATGAGAATGATCAAAATATCCATCATGTGACCTGCACATGACTAATTTCGTTAAACTTCTAATGTTCGTTTGAATTCAAGGAGCAAAGTGGAATAGTTTTAACATTGAATATCAAAATGAGACAAATTTTGTATGGGGTGCAAAGTGAAATTTGGTGTATAGTTGAGGACGTAAATGTAGTTTGTCCTTAAATAGGTATTGATTTGGTGCCACGTGGCGCTCTAGATTTCAAGCTTTTCCAAAACTTGTCCACGTGGCGTAACCATAGGCTTCCGCCTTGACTTTTATATATATATAGATTTCACACATATATATTGAACAATTATAGCCCAATTGGCACGATTGATATAGACGTGAAAGTATAGGGGTAAATCTGTATATTACCAAAGTATACACCCTGAAAATTGAAATGTTAAGTTGTACATATATACACACCCATCTCTTATAAACATTAACCTCAATTAAGAATAAAAAACCCCCCATTCTTCCTTTATATCTCCATCTCCGCTACACCACCACCCTCACCCCCACACCAGCCATTATTCCCATCCCTGCCCACCTCCGCGCCACCCCCTCCCTTCCAAGTCACCTCTCCTTCTCTCGTCAAAACCCACACAACCTCCCCACTCTAATGGTCGCCGTTGCCGTCCCCTCCTCCTCGACACACCGCCATTTTTGCTTCTTCTTCGTCCCCCCGCATCCCACACATTCAACTCTTCCCGACTCTTTCTCCCTCCCCAGTTGCATCTCTTCCTCTAGTCATTTCGTTTTCGAATCTATATCTCCCCCTTCCAAGATCCAGATCTAGATATTTTGATTAATGAGAACCGAAGTTTATTGAATTTTTTGTCTCTTAAGAAAAAGAAAATATTTCTCTATTTGCTTATTTGATGATCAGTGTTCAGGTTTCTATTGTTTATTCGATTTTCTTGATCTTTCTCTTAATTAATTTTCAATTTCATGAAATTCTTTTGATGTGCGAGCTTTGATAAGATAAGGTTGCGAATTTGTAAATAGATTTATGATTTTTTTTCTCTTCATGATGATAGTGAATTGATGATCATTGTTTATAGTTTTAAGTGACAATTTCTTATGTTTTATGGTGGTGGCGGCACGGAGGTGGTGGTGGGTGGTTGTGTATAAGATTGAAGATGAAGGGGGTATTCAAATAACGAGAGTTTAATTATAAAATTATTGTTTATATTTTAGGGGATTAAGTTTCATTTTGTACACTTTTGTCCCCATTATTTTCACGTCTACATCAAGGGTGACAATTGGATTATAATTGTTCCACTTGTATTTTGTAAAATTATCATAAACCCATTCGAGTCAAAAATTTTGTTAAATATTTGACGAAAAATTAGTTTTAGTCATATTTTTCCAAATTAAATGTTCATACGAGAGTATATGCGCGTAAAATGGAGTTAATGTGTATACCTGCGTCCAATCACTAATTAGGTGGGCAAAAATATCATATTACCCAATTGTAATAATACTCTACTTGCCATATACTCCCTCCGTCCCGGCCGACTTAGGATTTTTTGAAATGGCACGGGGATTAAGGAAAAGGTAAATGTTGTGAGTGTAATTTAAAAATAGGAGAGAGAATGAGTGGAGGGAATAGTAAATTATAATGGTGTTGTGAGTATTAAAATAATGTAGGAGAGAGAATGAGTGGAGAGAATAGTGATTTAAGGTTTCCATTTTGGGCCGTCCTAAGTCGGGTGGGACGCCCAAAATGGCAAAAAGTCCTAAGTCGGCCGGGACGGAGGGAGTATGTTCATGAGAACCATGAAGTGAGAAAATATAAAGTCTAGTCTTAATATATACTCCCTCCGTCCCATAGAACATTACCCCTTTTGCTATTTTGGGCGTCCCTCTTTAAAGTCCCACTTTCCTAAAAAGGAAACCTTAAATCACTATTCTCTCCACTCATTCTCTCTCCTACATTATTTTAATACTCACAACACCATTATAATTTACTATTCTCTCCACTCATTCTCTCTCCTCCCACTCACAACACATACTTTAATAACATTATTTCTTATTTTCCGTTTTCAATAGGAAAGGAGTAATGTTCTCCGGGACGGAGGGAGTATATATATATATATATACTCCTCCGTCCGCTTAGAAGATTCACGATTCTTACACGTTAATTAAGGAGGGAGTATTATATTGAAAGTGTTGTGAGTGTGAAATAAAATAGGAGAGAGAATGAGTGGAGGGAATAGTAAATTATAATGGTGTTGTGAGTATTAAAATAATGTAGGAGAGAGAATGAGTGGAGAGAATAGTGATTTAAGGTTTCTTTTTTAGGAAAGAAACAAAGTGTGAACCATGTAAGCGGACGCCCAAAATAGAAAGTGTGAACCATGTAAGCGGACGGAGGGAGTATATATATATAGTCCCTATCAGGTACGCACCTGTTCGTACAGATTTAGGGGAAAAAAGAACGCAATACAATTTCTGCTATTATTCACCGCTCGAAAAAAATCCCTGCGATCTCTTCCCCTTTTCTCTTCACCTTCATTAACAGCAAAGTGAAGCAAAAAAATCCCTAAAATCCATGCGATCTCTTCCCTTTTCTCTTCACCTTCATTAACAGCAAAGTGAACCTCTCACTCTAAATCTCTCTCTCTCTTTTCTGCGATTTCGTTTTGATCTTCCATGGTGAAATTGATATTTCTATCTCTCTCTCTCTTTTCTGCGATTTTGTTTTGATCTTCCATGGTGAAATTGATATTTGGTTGTTTTGAACTTCTGCAATTTTTTTCTCTCTCTCAACGTAAATTATTAAAAACCTTGGCGTTTTGCAATTTGTGAAAAATCAAAATTGTATTGCGTTTTCTCAATCCCAAATTCGGGTCTATTATGTTGTTTGGATTGGATTGCATTTGTATTTCATTGGAATTCCTATGGAATATATGGACTGCATTTGTATTTCATTGCAATTCTCTGATTTTTATTTGGGTTGAGGAAGTAGCTTATTGTTCGGGCAATTTATGCCCTTTTGGGCTTGGAATTAGCTTCAGTTCAAGTATATGACTGAACCAACCTCAAGAAAAGAAAATTATAGGAGTAACACATGTCTTGAGCTTCATGAGTATTACACCCATGCATATTTTGGCCAGTTTGATACCTACAAGAATGTGGTCTTCCATCAGCAAAACCTTATTTAATTGCTGCAACTGGAATCATATTTGGCAAGTAGATCTTATAGGTGTAACACATATCTTGAGCTTCACTGTTAGGCTTGTAAATCTTCTCTTTATTTAAGTTTACCTGAATCCCTTCTGTAAGTTTGCAGCAAGTCTGTTCATGTGCTAAATTGTTGGAATGGTGCCATGCTATAATTTGAAAAAATGAAGAGCCACAACAGAAGTTGTTGGTACAGACAACCCAATTTTGATGTCTGCTGCAGATCAAATTTTTAGTGCTGGTGGAAAGCGGATGAGGCCAGCTTTGGTTTTCTTAGCATCAAGAGCCACAGAAGAAGTTGCAGATTTGGTATATTGGTTTTGTGTATAAGGTGTATAAGGATAAAGATAGATATATGTGACTCATTCACAATTGTAATAGTTTATATTTGAGGTTTAGGCTCCCATTCACAATGGTAATTGGTTGTCCCCCTCATGTATATTTATATAGTTTTGGTGATCAATAAAATTTACAGGTTTCGTTGGAAAAAAACAATTGTTAGCAACCTTCAACTGAGTAAGAAATCGATACAGACCTCTGTACCCACACGTTCAAAAGCCATCTCGATATACACGATACAAAAGTTTTTAACCATTGGAGCAGAATTAGCTTCCATATCCAACCTCCATAGATCTTCTAAGGGTAAACCAATCTCTTGCTGATGTTTCACTCTCTTCTTCACATGGCTCAGGATCTCAATGACCTACCAAAAGAACATGTAATGCTACTCCTTGAGCTAAAATAACCAACAGATTTTTAACAAATATCTCAAGTGTACAAGCGGAAATGTGATAAAGCTGGTATCAGAAGCTAAATGACATGAATAAGAAACAATACATATGCATGAAACTCTGCAAGAAGATTAAATTTATGTCTATACATCTCTCCCAACCATTTATTCTCCCCTAACCCACTTTTAATAATAAGATTTTCCCATTGTAAGTCAAATTCTTTCGGGCTCTCAGAATTCCAAATGCAATTCGAAAACTCTTCTCTGTATTTATTATACTTGACTGCATCAATTTTCTCTGAAAACTTCATTAAAATATGCCAACTACAATACCTATGAAATGTATTTGGAAGAACAATAGGAAATGCTGTAGTCATTGCTGGGTCTTGATCAGTAATAATCATCTTCGGAGCATCACCGGGCATACTTTCCAAAAATTGATTAAATAGCCAAATGAAATCATCAACACTCTCGTGATTCAAAAAACCACAACCAAAAATTATTGTTTGACCGTGATTGTTAACCCCCATAATTGGTGCAAAAATTAAACCATACCTATTCGTATTATAAGTAGTATCAAATATTAAAACATCACCAAAAAACTTGTAAGCTCGCCTTGATGTAGAATCGGACCAAAAATACCGGGTTATCTTCTGTTCTTCTTCAGCCTCAATTTTAAAAGTAAATGATGGATTCCTGGCTTGTTCCAATTTCAAGTACTCATGGAACATCTCACCATCGTGCCCCTTCGTATCAACACGCATATCCCTTTGATGATTATACAAATCTCTCTGTGTACACCCAATATTTTCTAAACCTCCACATTGCACTCCAAGAAAACCAAATTGTTGATGTTGTGGTATATTCGCCATAGACATCTGCTTTGCTAAAGACTTTGTTGCAGCTGAAACTTTAAGATGAGACCTTAAAAGGTGAACCTTACTTGATGATGATAACCGGTGGCTATGCCCCTCTTTAAAAACTGTAACAATATATTTATCGGAGGAGTTTGATCTTAAAACTGCAAGTTTTGCTTTACAATCCTCACCTATACTTCCCCGACGCCTTTTCTTTCCAACTTCAACAACTCTCGAAGATTTTCCTTCTTTATAACAAACAAACTCCTTCCTCCTTATCATGTCACTTTCTTTCTCTTTCTTAGTAGTCCAAGCACGTATACTAAACCCATCCGCTTTAGCATAAGCATTATAGAATGCGAAAGCATCTTCTACTGTCTCAAATTCTTGTCCTCTTTTGGACTCAACTCATCTGATACTTGAGGAGTATACGCACAATTATCTTCTCCGGATTCTAAGTCTACATTAACATCATTATTCAAAATTTTCGAGCTTTTCCCATCTCCATTGTCCAAGTTTTCCATTTTTACACAACTCTACCCTGGTAAAGAAATATAAATTCTGAGCACATTGGTATGGACAACATATACTATCACGAATTTAGAAAAAAAAAACATTTAAAAGACAATTTTCGGAATTTTATATATTGGGTTACAATGATTTTTTTTTTTGGAAAATCATCATTGAACAAGCAAACAGGGTATTTGATTTCGGTGAAATTGATTTCGGTGAAATTGGTTACAACGGCAAACAGGGTATTTGATTTTGGAAATTGCAAACAGGGTATTTGGAAATTGATTTTGGAAAATCATCATTGAACAGGCAAACAGGGTATTTGGTTACAACGAAAATATCATACAATAGAAAAAAGAGTGAAAGCTTGAAGAACTTACCCAACTGAGAAGGGAGAATCACACCAGAGAGAAACAGCAAACAGGGTATTTGATTTCGGTGAAATTGATTCTTAGATTTTCAAATTGATTGAATTTGCTAACTGAATTTGTGTAGAATTCGCACCCAAAAAAGAATTCGCAGGAAGAAAAGAGCGCGAGGGATTCTGTTTGCGGTAGGAGAGAGAAGATGCGGCGTTAATTTTTTCTCAAATACCGTACGCTCCAGTCCGTGTAGGATATTATATATATATATATATATATATATATATATATATATATATATATATATATATATATATATATATATATATATATATATATATATCTATAGTATAAATGGCAGCAGATTGGCACTGTTCCATGAACAGTTCCATCTGTCAACTTTACCGTTTTGCCCCTACTATTTTGTCACTTTCCCATTTTGCCCACCCTTTAAAAAAAATTTTTTTTTTTAAAAAACACACATACCCACGCTCTCTCTCTCTCTCTCTCTCTCTTCATTCAGTTTGAATTTCAAAATGGAGGAAGAAGACTTTTACGACGACGACATTGAAGAATCGAAACTGTGACGGCGACTGCGACACCGGAGAAGAAAGAACTTGCCGGAGCGAGAGAAGACCCAAATCCGAACGACACTGCCGGAGATAAATTCAAAAAAATAAGAGGCAGCTCCTTAATCCAAAAGGAACCTCTTCGGTGATTTGCGCCACACCTGCAAGATCTTCCGCCAAAATCTTCTCCCCTCCGGTCAGCGTATTACGAGGCGGCACCAAGTCTTCTCCTCTCCAGTAACCACCGCCGGCTTGAAGCTTCTCATCATAAGTCCGTCTATTCTGTTTGCTACTCCTCCATATTAGGTCACTAGAGTAAGCCCGTGTCCAAGGCCACGTGATTTTTTTTTTAAAATTTTTTTTTTTTTTAAATTAAATTTTTTTTATTTAAAAAAATTTTTTTTTAAGGGCAAAATGGGAAAGGGACAAAATAGTGAGGGCAAAATGGTAATCTCGGCAGATGGCACTATTCACACTACTGTAGCAAAGCACCCGTATCCAAGGCCACATGATTTTTTTTTTAATTTATATCTAAGCTTAAGCTTTGTTCAAACAAAATGGTAATTGTTTTAATGTAATTCTAATCTAAAGACTAATACCCAGTCAAAGTATTGGTTGGGCCAAAAGCCCATTTTCAAAAAGCCCAACCCAAAAATGTTCATCAGTACGTGGAGTCTGTGGAGACGATCTCATTTTTAGCAAATCATCTGCCAAACACACTCCTCTCCTCGCCCCTTGGTGGATCTCAAAGTCCAACGCCGCCGGTTAACCTTCGCCTCTCCGACCGTCCGTCCGGTTAGTTTTCATCTTCTCTATCATCAAGCAACCATGACTTTCGCGATCTGTTCCTTGCATCGTTCTAGGTTTATGTGTATAGATTCGTTGTTCGTTTTTCTTTGACCGTCGGAAGATATTAGCAGTTTTTCTATGTATACTCTATTTCCATACTTTTTTACTGTCAATTTTGCGATTGAGCTGCGAATTGATGATTAAAAAAAAAAAACTATTTTTTTAAGGGCAAAATGGGAAAGGAAGTGAATAGTGAGGGCAAAATGGTCATTTCCGCGGTTGAAACTGTTCATGCTACAGTGCCAAAACCGCTTCCATTTATACTATAGATTCTCTCCCTCTCTCAGATCATGGAAAATCTAGGCTACATGTCAATATCTTTGCTCATTATACTTTTTCTTTTTTGTGTCTATGCGTATGTGTATGTATAAAGATTAAGGATTATTCCTTGATTTTCTTCTAGCTTTTTCAACTTGATGACCTTGGAGTTAGGGGTAAGTAATCAGATGGTTTCTGGTGGATTAATTAAAATGTTCTAGCATAATAACCCTCTTTGGGTGTTTGCCTGTTTGGAACACGGGTTTTGGTTGGAATTTAGGATTGAAGTGAATCTGGGAAAGACAATGTCAATGATTTTTTCTTTTTTCTTTTTAACTTTGGCAAGGGAATTAAATTTAATATTTATCAAAAGGTTAAAATTGGTAATTTATATCTATAGTATAAATTAGATGTTAATTTATGTCTTATCTTTTTGTAAACAAGAGCATAATGTTTACTCCCTCCGTCCCATAAGTCTTAGGAATTTTTGAAATGGCACGGGAATTAAGGAATATTATTATAGTATTAGGAGAGAGAATGAGTGGAAGAAGTGTTGTGAGTGTGAAAAATTAAATAGGAGAGAGAATGAGTGAAGGGAATAGTAAATTATAATGTGTTGTGAGTATTAAAATAATATAGGAGAGAGAATGAGTGGAGAGAATAGTGATTTAAGGTTTCCATTTTGGGAATTCTTAAGACTAGGGCTGTACAAAAAATTCGAGGAACCGGACCGGACCAGTGAAACCGGACTGGACCAGTAAAAACCGGACCGAAAAAATAGTATTGGTCCGGTCCTGGTTCCAAATTTTTATGGAACTGATTATTTGGTCCGGTCCTGGGTTTGAAAAAAATATACGCGGTCCCCGGACCGGAACCGACTGACCGAATATATATATAAATATATATATATATATATATATATATATATATATATATATATATATATATATATATATATATATATATATATATATATATATATATATATATATATATATATATATATATATAAAATTAACTTTGTTGGTCTTCAAGAAGGACTCTTGTCATTTTCTCGGAGTTATTGCAACAAAAGACTTGGTATGCATGAAAAACCTTGTGAAAGAAATTAAGTTGCAATTTAAATCTTCGTCTACTTAGTCTGTAAAAATAAGTTTTAAAAGTTCACTTACACCCCCCTAACTTATTTCAATTTGTAACGTTTTCAATAATATTTTTAATTCCAAAATGTATATCATATCGTAGATTTTGTTATTGTAAAAAAAATATATTATATTGTAATTAACTGTTGATTTTGTTATTGTAATATTGTTCAACAATTTGGTTTTTAAATATGCTTTTACTTGTAGATTTTGTTATTGTAAAAAATTATATTATATTGTAATTTGTAGAACCGGTGGAACCGGACCGGAACCGGACCATTGGAACCGGACCGATGGGACCGGTCCTATAATATAATGGTCCGGTCCTGGTCCTAAATTTTTACAGAACCGAAGTATTTGGTCCGGTCCTGGTTTTCTAAAATTTTGACAAAAACCGGACCAACCCGGACCGTGAACACCCCTACTTAAGACTTATGGGACGCCCAATATGAAAAGTTTTCTTAAGACTTATGGGACGGAGGGAGTATGTTCATACATCACTATAATTTGTAACTATAATGTTTATGTTAATTAAAAAAAAAAATACCCGTGTCCTCGGACACGGGCATATGTACTAGTATATATATATATATATATAAAGCTTGTTATGTAAAAAAAAAAATAGTTTGATATGAAACTTAAATTCACAACCTTGAGTATATAATCCTAACAACATAACCACTAAATTGTACACATTATATATATAGTATATATATATATATATATATATATATATATATATATATATATATATATATATATATATATATATATATATTCCTTTCTTCTTTTTTAATTAATGTTCTTAATTATTCTGCAAATATTTATTCTTTAAATATTTAATGCCATATAGTAGCTAGATTGCTGTGGCTGGCCGGAGATGTAGACTAAGCTATGTATGTAAAAAAAAAAAAAAGAGTAAAAAGGGAAATATTTTTAGTGTTTTCTTGAAGGTTCATCTTTTATGCCATATATGCCGAGGATGGCGAAAGGCTATTTGTTGGATGAACAAGAAAAAGAAAATTTTTGCTAAAAATATTTCATCCATCTTTTATATATATATATATATATATATATATATATATATATATATATATATAATTTGTTAGGATACCCACCATAGAAGTATCTTAACAAGTGATCCATTATTTTTAGGACAAAAATGTCCTTCATTTTTCATAGCAATCATATGTATGATGGGGGCAAAATTGTAATTATCAAAGAGAAAGAGAGAGGGAGTTAGTATTAAATAAGAGAGAGAGAGAGAGAGAGAGAGAGAGAGAGAGAGAGAGAGAGAGAGAGAGAGAGAGAGAGAGAGAGAGAGAGAGAGAGAGAGAGAGAGTTAGTATTAAATAAGAGACTCTCTTTGATGTTTACAATTTTGCTCCCTTCATACGTTTGCTTGCTTTAAGGAATGAGAGACATTTTTGTCCAAAAATAATGGGTCACTTGTTAGGATACTCCTATGGTGGGTATTCTAACAAAACCCATATATATATATATATATATATATATATATATATATTATAAATAAAATCGGTCCTTGCTACAGTACAATGAACAGTTTCAAGTGCCAAATTTTCCATTTTGTCCTCACTAAGTTGTCCCTTTCCCATTTTTCCCTTAAAAAAAATTTAATTAAAAAAAAAAAAACACACACATGTCCTTGGACACGGGCTTTTACTAGTATAGTATAAATCACACCATGGGTGAACAGTATCAAATGCCAAATTTCCCATTTTGCCCTTACTAAGTTGTTTCTTTCCCATTTTGCCCTTTAATTTTTTTTTTTAAATTAAAAAAAAAAAACACGTGTCCTCGGACATGGGCTTTTACTAGTATATACTCCCTCCGTCCCAAGAAATCCGTCACCATTTTAGGCCTAGCGCCAAATTAAGGAAAAAAGTGGGAAGAAAAAAAGTTGTGAGTGTAATTTGAAAAGAGGAGAGAGAATTAGTGGAGGAGATAATAAATTAAAAAGTGTTGTGAGTGTAATAGTGTTTTAGGAGAGAGAATGAGTGGAGGAAATAGTTAGTGGGATCTTTGCACGAGATTTAAGAAAAGTGTAGTATTTGAGTAAGTATTTTTTTTTTTTTTTTGAATAAGTGGATATTATTGTGAGTATGACAAGAGGGTCCCATGAATAAAAAAAAATATTAAAAAACTTTACATTTTGGTATTCTGTCTTTTTAAATGAGACATTTAAAATAAAATTTTGTGTCTTTTCAAATGAAGCGGAGGAAGTATATAATCTCTCCGTCTTGGGTATGAGGATTCATGTTAGCCGACCCCAAATTATTTTGGGACTAAGGCTTTGTTGTTGTTGTTGTTGTTGTTGAGAGAAGGGTTGTGAGAGGGAAGAAGTGAGTGGATATGATAAGTGGGACTCATGATTTAAATGTGTGTGAGAGAAAATGTAGTGGGTATAATAGAATATTAATAAACCTTTTCAATTTTAGGAAAGGTAAAGCTTATTACTACGGGACGCTTTTTTGGATAATTGGTGAAGCTTAAGCTTAAGCTGGGGCGGAGGGAGTATATAATGACGTATATTGGGAACTTAACATTAAAAACTCATAAAACCCAACCCCAGTACATCACATGCTACTCTTTGGAGAAAAAATCTTCATCCTTCACTCTCTGTGGTAGTACTCACATGAAATGTTTTCTATAATATAGCTATCTCTGCAATTTGCTATTGAATGAAAAATGTGAGGAGATTAATATTGCTTTGATTTTTTTATCTACTTATAAGTCTTACCATTATGAAACTACTATTATAATTGAGATATAAATACATGCATGGATGTATAGTATAGCTGTCCATATTAACTTATTACAAGCACTTATTATTCCAATTTGCATTTCATGCTTTATTTCTCCTAATAAATGTGGTGTGGACATTCTAAAAAATATGAACAATTCAATACTCTTTTTTATTTCTAAAATAAATGTTCATTTGAGATTTAAGAATTATTTAAAAAAAAATAATAGAAAAAAAATAAACATTCTTGTTATCAATTTTTGAAATTTTAGTTTCGCAAAAATATAATAAACTATATAATATTTTTGAAAGAGAAAATGATTTAGAACAAAGTTATTTAAATGTAAAGTTTCAAAATGTTATTCATTTTGGAACAAAAAAGATGTTCAATTTGGGACTGAAAAAGTACCACTAATATGTAGACTATGGTATCAATCCAACTGTTATACGCCTCAATACCATTCGATTTAGGATTTTTTTTTTCTTTCGATACAAGAATTAAAAAATATTATTATAATAAGAAAAGAGAGATTGAGTGGAGGAGGCGTTGTGAATATGAAAAGTAAAATATAAGAGAGAATGATTGTGATGAATAATAAGAAAATTGTTATTGTGAGTATAACAAATGAATTTCATTAAATATAAAAATAATATAAACTCGTTATTTTAAAACGTACCAAATCGAGTGAGTGGACTTCTAAAACGGCAAATTGTATTAACTCCGAGGGACGAAAGGAGTATATTATTATGGCATCATGATGTCATGTGATATAGAAATAGTACAAAGAGTTCATTTTTATGGAAAGATCATGAGGTCTTCTCAATTGCTAGGAAAATTTTTATGTAAAAATAATACTCCATCCGTCCGGTCCAATTGATTGAGACTTATTTTTTTTTCCCATTCCAGCTTAATTGAGACTGTCCAAAATGGAAGAGAATCTTTACTATTTTTTCCATTTATTTTCTCTTCTATTTTACTTTTACACTCACAACATCAATCAAATCACTATTCATTCCATCCATTCTCTCTCTTATTTAATTTTTCATACTCACAACATTTTCTTTCACTTTTTCCCTCTTTTACTTTTCTTAATCTGTGTGTCAAAAAATTTGGTCTCAATTGAACTGGGACGGAGGGAGCATATGTTAAGTTAATGAATCTTTAGATATTACTCCATCCTTTCATATTATAGTTGTAGTGAACCTGTTACATTTTCTAAAGATTGTTTTTTTTTTTAATTCTAAAAAAAGTGCTTTATTGCTTGTATATATGATCTGTATAATGGTAATATTATGTATGGTTTATAGTTGACATATTAATAGTACTAAGAAAATTATGTGCTTTAATTGCAAAAAACAGAAGTATTGAAATCTGATTTCACGCTTGAATTTGGCTGAATTGATAAGAGGTAGCGTCTGATACTGATTTCTGAATTACTCAAACTGTTTGAATATTCATCTGAATTCACATCTGAAATTAATGTTATGACATTTAATAAAGTAAAAAAGATGAGATGAATGGTTATTGAACTAGAATTTGGGTTGTGTATTTTTGAAATTATGAGTTTTTGAAAGAGATATATATGAAAAAAATCAATTAAGAGGCAAATAAGTAATAGTTTTACGTCTGAAAACTAAGCAGAAGATAAAAGACATTCAGATATTAATAAAGAAAAAAAAACAAACAATCTTAATTATATTATGTCTGATACACCCACTCATTCAAATCTGAATAAAAGCTGAAAATGAAAAACAAATGAGGCCTTGATATTTGCTCATTTAACGGTCCTACTCGGATATGGTTATATACAGAAAAAATTATATACAGGGAACGAAATATTTCAACGCTGCCCTTGCCTGTCTCGTGTAAGTATACACGAGATGTAATCTATAATCTCGTGTATATGTACACGTGATGACTCGTGTACGCACACGAGATGTCTCGTGTACATATACACGAGATTATATGGCTATTTAGCATCTGGCAAATATGAACAATGTAAAGAAAAAGTGTGGACACTGAAAATCTCGTATGAACTCACACGAGACACATCTCGTGTGAACTCATACGAGACTCATCTCGTATGAACTCACACGAGACACATTTCGTGTGAGTTCATACGAGATGAGTCTCGTATGAACTCACACGAGATGTGTCTCATGTGAGTACATACGAGATGCTTTCTGCCTCTAAACCCAGTTCATACGATAGATTAAAATTAGGTTTAAATTACCTTCTTTACAGGCACGGTACTAGAAGAAGCTCCGACGGCAATGGCAGTGGCGGTAGCGGCGACGCCAGCTCCGGCAGGGACCTTCGAAATTTTTACTCTAGCCATTTTCGTTGTCGTCGTTGTCAATCGTCGTAAGAGAGAGACTGAAAAGAGGGAAAATTGAATGAGTGGATAAATAAAAATTAGATATATAAAAGACTATTTTGATAATTTACTTACTTTCCTGAAAATTGAATCTCTGTATTTAGTATTTGCCGTCATGCTCTACCCTTTTTTTTTTCTTTTTAATAATTGAAATCCCAATTTCTTATTTTTCCTCTCTCTGTCCATCATCTGGTTTATTCGCTTCACTTTCTCTACTTCTCTCTCTCTCACATCGAAACTCACAACTGAATCAGAATAAACAAAGCCGATCCGAGTCCGACAATCTCCGTCTACACGACCTCATTTCCGTTCTCTGAAGTCCGGCGAATCTCCGGTCACATTGCTCACCGGAATGTGAGATTCCGGCCACCACGTTCACAAGGTATTGTTCGCTTCTATCTCTCTCCATCTTGCTCGCAGTTCTTAGCTCGCTTTCTAGGTCGCAGCATTTGTGTACTCTCTTTCGATCTCGCTTTTCGGAGGTTAAACGATTCTGATTCCCTTTCCGCCTGTCTACTGCAAATTGCAGCATTATTTTCGTGTTTTTGAATCTCAAAATTCCTTTTGTGATTGTAAATTGTAATAGTTAGCTTGTTAGTCTAATTGTTTTAATATATTTCTAGCTTAGCTTTCTATTTCTATTTCCATTTTATGTTTTTTTTTCTTTTCATTTTTTCCTTTTTTAGATTTATAAATTATGCTTATTTTGTTCGTCGTTTGTTTTGAAAGTACATTTGAGCTTACCGAAATTAGGGCTAGTTGTTCTATTTACTTAATTTATTAATTAATTTTCAGTGCGAGTTTGAGTGAATGTGATTTGGTTGTTTGTCTTTTTGATTAGTGTGTTCTTTAATTAATTTAGGTTTTGGAGTTCATCGAAGCATGTTTTTGACTGCTTGATGTGATGTTTCATTGGAGTATATGCTGAATTTTTTTTAGTTAGCCGTAGTATTGTCCTTATTTATTCCTCTCTTCCTTCTATCTCGCATAAATCTAAGTGGTGTGTAAAAGGTAGTTGTGATTTGGGTTGCTGAAAAAATAGCTTCCTTCACCCCTCTCTCAACTCCTGAACGTATCTCTTTTGTGTATTTTATTGGCTTGGCCGGTTGAAGTATGTGCTATTATCGATCTAAGTAGAATTCATTGGGTTGATTTGGTGAATATGAGGTGGAGTTGGGGTTTCCTTCTTCTACTGAAATATTGGGGATTGGATTTTAGATGACTATCCCTGCATGGATCTTGATTTGACCTCGCCATGTTTGCTATGATTTTTGTTTTGTTCCTTTTAATATTTTATACCATGTTCTTATAAGTGACAAAGGGTTATTACATCGAAACTGAAGCCTGCAAATTGGAGGTGTTAAAATGAAAGGAATCAGAACAGTAAAAAATTAATATTGAGAAACCTGTTTCAGGATGCTTGGTAGAGCCGTAAACCTTTTTTAGACTTGAATACTAGGGTGGGAAGAAACAGGTTGCTTATGGATAAGCCATACCGGGGTGGTGATTTTCTTTACATATCTCTCCTTTATTAATTAGTAATTGTATAATTAAAGTGCATATTGTTATGGAAGTTTCCTTCTTAATAGTACCTTCTGTTAGTTGTCATCTGGGGTGTTTTGATTTTCGAGATAGAAATTCTAGTTGCATGTGTTCCTTCATCTACAATGGGCACCTATAGTTTTATGTCCAGCTCGTTATTGTCTGAAACAAACTTTCATTTCTTGACCTTCAATTGCCTTTTTATCATCTTATTTTCCCAACGGAAGGACCATCCTTGTTGTTGTCGTTGTTGTAGGATCATTATTCTTCTGCCATTTATGCCAGGCTTCACAACTACTCCCTCCGTCCAGTTACATACTTCACACTTTCTATTTTGGGCGTCCAATTACATACTTCACACTTTGTTTCTTACCCAAAATGGAAAGTTTTTTTCACTATTCTCTCCACTCATTCTCTCTCCTACATTATTTTAATACTCACAACACCATTATAATTTACTATTCCCTCCACTCATTCTCTCTCCTATTTTACTTTTACACTCACAACACTTTCAATATAATAATCCCTCCTTAATATATGTGTGAACAGTAAGTGTGAAACACTTACTTGGACGGAGGGAGTATTTCTGACATGGTAGTAATTGTTCGACAGGTTCTCCACTCTCTAGGAGCCAATCTGATGTGTCGACGATGAGTCCTCTTGGGGATCAAGTGGAGGATAAAGTGGTAATTACCTCAGATTATTGCTCAAGTTTACTTTTGGAGATATGATCAACCTAATTGTTTGTAGATGGTTGACAGTACTGTGACTGAATCATCTTATTGTTACTGCATAATATGTACATTATATAGTTGTATGGTGGTGTGCAGATGGTGTCGGAGTTAAGAAGACCCTCTCCAAGTAGGAAATCTTATGGTACACCCATTAAGATGCTCATAGCTCAAGAAATGTCGAAAGATGTGGAATCTAAGCATAATCCACCCAGTTTAGTTGCCAAGTTAATGGGGCTTGATGCACTCCCGCGGCAACAATCCAATTCATCCTCACGCCGAAGCCATTCAAGAGGTTCTTCACGGAGCCATTCAAGTATTTCCATGGACTTTTTGCAGCACGAACATGAATTCTTTGATGCAAGAACACCACATGAGATGCGCCATTATCCAGAGAAGAAAGAATACAAAGATGTTTATGAAATATGGCAGCAGTCTGGCAAAACTGAGTATGTGAGAGATATGTCACCACAAAAGGGGAGATATAATGAAACCAAGAACGAGAAAAAGATGGATCTTGTTCGTCAGAAGTTCATTGAAGCAAAACGTTTGTCTACAGATGAAAAACTTCGCCAGTCTAAGCAATTCCAAGATGCCATAGAAGTTTTAAGTTCCAATAAGGATTTATTTCTCAAGTTTCTGCAAGAACCGAATTCTATGTTCTCCCAACATCTTTATAATTTACAGTCTATTTGTCCTCCTGACACAAAGCGTATCACCGTTCTCAGACCGTCGAAGATGATAGAAAATAATAAAATTACTGGGTCAGTGAAGAGGAATGAAAAGCAGGATAAGGAAACAAACAGAACTGCTCATCTCAGTGGGTGGGAGAAGAACAGTCCTGGATTTTCACCACCTCCAGAATGTTGTAAATTTGATGATAACCTAACTCAAGCAACTCGGATTGTGGTATTGAAACCTAGCCCTGGGAAGCCTCAGGACATCAAGACTGTTAGTTCTCCCCCTTTCTCTTCACTAAGAACGTCAAATGATGAGTTCTATGGGTGCCTAGAAGACAGCGAGGCACTAGAATCAAGAGAAGTTGCAAAGGAAATCACGCAGCAGATGTGTGAGAATCTGAATGTGCTCAGAAGAGATGAAACATTGCTTTCCTCTGTTTTTTCCAACGGATATATTGGTGATGAGAGTTCATTCAATAAGTCTGAAATTGAGTTTGCAGGAGGGAATCTAAGTGATTCAGAAGTCATGTCACCAACCTCAAGGCATTCATGGGATTACATCAATCGATTCGGTAGTTCCCATTCTACTTCTTCCTTCAGCCGTGCATCTTATTCTCCAGAGTCAGCTGTTGGCAGGGAAGCTAAGAAGCGACTCTCTGAGAGGTGGGCCATGATGGCATCTAATGGTACTTGTCAAGAACAAAGACATGTGCGAAGAAGCTCTAGTACATTGGGTGAGATGCTTGCTCTTTCGGATCTAAAGAAGTCTGCAAGACCTGAGGATGAGGATAGTGTAAAAGAACAAGAATGTAGGGGATCCACTTCACGCATGACAAGTGATTGGAAGAAAGATGATAAAATTGATGATGCTCCTAAGAACCTCCTGAGGTCCAAGTCTGTTCCTGTGTCTTCTACGTTGTCTGGTACCAGGCATAACATGGAGGCAGCAGATCCTGAAAAATACAAGAAAGATGGATTGAAGGATGAGGCAAAGGAACGAAATGTGAAATCAACTTTGAAGGGGAGAGTTTCAAGTTTATTTTTCTCGAAGAACAAAAAATCTACCAAAGAGAAATCACAACTATCCAAGGATGAGTCTCAATCTGCTGGAGGGCCTGCACGTTCTCCAGTTAAAACTGGTAGTGATGCCTTGCACTGCCTTAATGACAGAGATGTCGAAGTGGGATTGTCAGCTGGACTACAGGGCTCGTTCGGGGAAGCTTCTTGCCCAGATCCACTGAATATGAGACCAAAACAAGGAATCATTTTACCCAAGGTATTTCTTCTTAAATGGTAGTTGCATTTTGGTGCTGTCTGATAATTTGTACTCCTACTTACTATGTGGTATACCTTCTTCTTTTTTCTTGTTAAAAGGTCATAAATCAGAAGTATTAAAAAATTTGAAGTTGGGAAAAGTTTCTCTTGATCGTTATTGTAAAAGCATAGTAACTAGGTTTACAAAATATGGAAATTTTCATTTAAAAATATAGATGGACTTATTGAGAACTTGGGCCTTCTCTTCAATCAGTTAACAATGTCATATTGCTTCAAAAGTTCCAAAGAGTATTTTTCCTTCTCTTAGAAGTGGAGAGAAACGGAAATTATTCTTGCATTCAGCATCAACTACATTGTCCGACATTTATCTGTTCTTAATATAGTCATGAAAGCAATATAATTAGACCCTTGCTACCTTTTGCAGGGTGGATATTCTGTTACAAATACTTTGGGGCCTGGAAGCTCAAATGAGAACCAGGACCAACCAAGTCCAATTTCAGTTTTGGAACCACGTTTCGAAGAGGATGGCCGCAAAGCCAGTTTACTTTCTAGCAGTTATAAGCCAGACCAGCATGGTAATTGTTCTTCATGACTGCATTGAAAATTGAAGTTCTCATATTTTGCTACCTTCTTCATTCATCGTAATAAATTGTTACTCCCTATGTCCCTAAATGAATGTTGAAAAAAAATTCAAATTTGCTCTTGATCAAGAGCAACTTTGAAACTTTTTTCAACATTCATTTAGGGACAGAGGGAGTAGTTTGTACCTTAATTATCCCTAGTTGATGTTAACTTGTACGTTCCCATGCCAATGTGCATATTTCTTAGCTATTGTGCTAATGTGGTTCATTATACATATTGTTTGTGTTAGCAGGAGTAGTGTCTGATAATGCTCTCAAGTCCAATCTGATTGACAAATCACCACCAATTGGATCCATTGCTCGAACTCTATCATGGGAGGATTCAGCTATGGAGACAGCCACTTCATATCCATTAAAATCCTCTGTAACACTCATAAGAGCTGAGGAAGAAGAACAAGAATGTTTATCCCTTGTCCAAACATTACTGTCAGCAGCCGGCATCGACAATGGGGTCCACTTCGACTTGTTTCTATCCAGGTGGCATTCGCCCGACAGCCCTCTCGACCCATCTTTGAGGAACAAGTACGCAAATTTAAACGACGGGGATATACTTCACGAGGGCAAGCGGAGGCAACGGAGATCATTCCGGAAGCTTGTTTTCGATTGTTTGAATGCAGCGTTGGCTGAAATAGGTGGGCATGGGCCATGCACTAGGACCCACATCAGGATTGAGGACTGCTCATCATCATCATCGGTACTTTTGGACATCGTGTGGGCCAGGATGAAGGAGTGGGTATCAGGTGGGGTGAGGTGCATTGTATGGGGGGATGATGGTGGGGACAATACCAGCCTGGTTGTGGAGAGGGAGGTGAGGAGAGAGGTGGTGGGTGGAAGTTGGATGGAGAATTTGAGGTTGGAGATGGCCAATATTAGGAAGGAAATTGAAGGGAAGTTGCTGGAAGAGCTTGTGGAAGAAGTAGTCACCGAACTGACAGGTAGAATCTGACGAGGCTCTTTTCTTTTTATTGCATTTCCTCGTCCACCTTTTGAGATTTCCTTTTTTAATCTCCGTAACACAATTATTTGTGTATTATTATGCCATTTTCAACTATGATGGTCCACGGTTCAAAAAAAAGAAAAAAAAGAAAAAACTATGATGGTCCTTCCACTGCCATTTGTTTAGTGCTGCAATCTATTTCTTCATTCCTCCGGTAAATATATGTTGCATACTAGCTTTTTGTAGTTGTAACTGTGTGTAGTAATAAATAACTGGATACACACAGTACAAGTGGCGTCTACTGGCAGTAGGATGCTTTTGGGGAGGCATGGTCCTGCGTTTGTTTTGGGGTTCTAGGAAATGAAATCATGTTGTCTAGTATTGTATTGTATTACTATTACTATCTCGGTTCCAAAATCAATACAACACCAGCATTACCCAAGTGTCGCAAAGGCTCTCACCTACGGTGGGGTAAGGGGGGTCGGATGTACGCAGTCTTGCCCTTATATTATATAGAGAGACGGTTTCTGGATGAATCATGATGTAAATTGTGTCAAAAATTTCATGAACTGACTGCTATCTATAGTATAAATGCAACCCCCCATATGAACAGTTCTTTGAACAGTTCCAAGGGGGGAATTTCCCATTTTGCCTTCACTTTTTTGTCCCTTTCCCATTTTGCCATTAATTTTTTTTTTAAATTAAAAAAAAAATTAAAAAAAAAAACAAAAAACGTGGCCTTGGACACGGGCTTAGGCTAGTTTTATAACAAATAAGCACAAACAGTTATTGAGTCATTTTGCTTTATTTCGTAAGTTCCAAAATCAATAACAGAAAAAATCAAATTTAATAATTTTTTTGGTTATTTATTTTGGAACAGAGGGAGGGAGGGAGTTCATTTTTGGCGGAGGAAATAGTAGTTATTAAAGAAAACATGCAGAATCTTGTGTGTGTTGAATTGAAAAGAAAAATCAGTATCCATAATGATCAAGTTTTTTTACTGGTGTTGGTATTTGGATTCCATTTAAAAATATTGCTGCTTTTGACTAGCTGCTCTGCAGATATGGACTGGTATATTTTCTCCGTTCCATTTGAAATTACACATTTTGAATTTGATATGAGAATTAAGGAAACATATTAGCAAATTAGTTGTTGTGAATATAAAAAGTGAGGTATGAGATAGAAAATGAAGTAGGAAATAGTAAGTCGAAAATTTGATAAGCGTGAAAGTGTGTTCCATTGATTAAAGAAGTGTTGATATATTTTTTGGATAGTGTTACTAGTGTAGTTCAAATGAGACATTTTTTTGATAAAAAGTGTAATTTCAAACGGGACAATGTGAGTATTCATATCTTAAATTATAAAATGTCATTTTATGTGTCCCATTAGAAATTATAAAATCCAAAATGGAAAGTATTTTATATTTTCAAATTAGTGGAACTCTTGTTATATTTGTAATACTCACGTCAACAAACACACTTACTATATTTTGTCCAATAATATTTCTTACCACATTATTTATATTTATACCACTTTAATACTATATTCATTTCCTTAATTTTCATGTATCTACCCATTTTTGCAATTTGAGGTAGGACGGAGATAATTTTTTTAATTTTTTTTTTTGCGTGTGTGTGTGTTATAGGGACAGAATAATTCTGGGGACCAGCATTTCTCTGTAGTTAACCCTAATATATGGGATTAAGGCTGTGTTGAGTGGAGTTGACTTTTTATGAGTAAAAGTTTCACATAGCTGACTTTTGATTTAAGTAAATGGGAGAAGAGAACAAGTTGAGTATGTATTGTTTATTTTTAATGTGCCCCCTTGGTGTATTTTTTTGTTTATTCTCTCTTTTGAAGTCTTGTTTGGCTATACTCATATTTGTTTTAAATTCAGAATCTTTTGATAAAGAATTTTGAAAAATGGTGTCCACTTGAATAATAGACACGTTGTTCCTCATAATAGGTATTTGTTTATTGGTGACCTACAGTGCACATTTGAATGTTGAGTGGTGTAATCAATCGCGTGCAATTAAGTATTTGTTTAAGTACATAAACAAAAGAAATGGTAGAGTAATGTTGGAATAGAGGACAAACCGGGTTAGATTTCGAAGCAAAAAGGGAAGAAAATCGTCGGAGCGGTGGCGTTACGGCGGCCGCCTTGCAGAGGGCGAGGCGGGGCGCCGGAGGTACGAACGAGGGTGCGAAATTATCGAAATTGAGGGCGGCCGCCTTAGGTATGGAGGGCGACCGCGCTCGGAGGGAAAATTCTGGGCCCGGTTTCAGGCCATTTTTCGGGTTCCTTTGTCCATCTAGGGTTAGGTTTGTATTCCTGGGCATATACTTAAGCAAAGTCCCGCCCCAAAACTCATTGTAACTTTATACAAACATATCATAGTGCAAGATCCTGGCTTGATAGTGCCCCAGACGTAGTCAATCATATTGATGAACTGAGTTAACAATTTCTGTGTTCTTTCTGTGCTTTGATTTCTTGTGCTTTGTTTTGTGTGATCTTATTGTTCTTGTGGGTTTGCTTGGGTAGTGGAGGGCCATATCCACAACAACTAGTATCAGAGCCTGGTTCGAGATCAGGATTTAATCGTAAGATTGGTTTATCGAGCGATTGGGTGTTGTCAAGCAATCAAGAATGGGCAAGGACAAACAGGCGGTTGAGAAATTCGATGGGTCTGACTTCGGATTTTGGAGGATGCATATAGAGGATCTCTTGTATAACAAAGATCTCTATAAGCCTCTAAAGGGTGTCAAACCGGAAGGAGAAAAGCAGGAAGATTGGGATCTCATGGATCGGAAGGCCCTAGGGGTGGTCAGATCTACTTTGTCAAAATGGATTGCGAAGACTACCAAGAAGGCAAAAACCACAAAGGAGCTATTGGATTATCTTACTGAGATATTTGAAACACCATCTGCTGCAAACAAGGTTGATTCGATACGCAAGATGGGTAGTCTCAAGATGCAAGAGGGAGGATCCTTAGCTAAACACATCGATGAGTTTATGGATGTTATAGACTCATTGACTGCATTGGAGATTACGTTTGATGATGAGGTTCATGCGTGCTTGTTGCTAGAGTCTTTACTAGGAAGTTGGAGCGGGACAGTGACAACGATCAATGCTTCAGCTAGTAAAAACAAATTGAAGTATGATGATGTTAACGACTTTCTCTTGGGCGAGGAAAATCGCATGAAGAAGTTGGGGACATCGACTGCATCGGGATCGGCCTTAGCTACTACTAGCAGGGGAAGGCCGGGTACTAGCAAACAAGGGAGAACTGAATCTAGGGAGAACGTGGTGGGTGGTAAGAGGCGAAGGCGTGGAGATCGAGACAAACCAAGGGTTGCAAAGGGATCGGTTCGGTGCTATCATTGTAAGGAGTTGGGACACTACAAGAAGGATTGTCCCAATCGTAGGGGCAATTCGGTGAATGTGACGGTCGAAGGTGATGATGTGCGGTTACGGGAGTGTTAGTAGTGCACTAGAATCATGTGTGCTGGATTCGGGGGTATCATTCCACTCTTGCGGGCATGCAAAAGAGATGGAGAATTATACTTCCGGTGATTTCGGTAAGGTCTATCAGGCGGATGGCGAGCCTTTGGAAATCAAGGGAAAGGGGGATGTCAGAATAGGAGCATCGGACGGGAAGGTCGTACATCTGAACGGGGTCAGGCACATTCCGGGTTTGAAAAAGAACCTATTATCAGTTGGGCAGTTGGACGAAGAAGGTTACAAGATAACATTCGTCATAGAACCGGGTTATTACCAAGGAGGATTGTGAGATCGCTCGGGGTAATAAGGAGGGGACATTGTATTTGGCGAATAACACCAAGGATAGTATCGCGGTGGCGTCAGCCAAGGGTGATACTGATTTGTGGCACTGTCGATTGGGTCACATGAGTGAGACGGGGATGAAAGTACTTTGTTCAAAGGGACTACTACCGAGTTTGAAGACAGTCAACGTGGGGATGCACGAAAATTGTGTGTTTGGCAAACGGGGAGAAGTAATTTCTCGAGGACGGGTAGGGCTTTGAGGAAGCAATGTTAGAACCGGGTCCACACGGACTTGTGGGGACCATCTCCGGTAACTTCTCTGGGTGGTGCGTCACATTACATGACCTTTATTGATGATTCAACAAGGAAGGTCTGGGTCTACTTCTTGAAGGGGAAAGATGAAGCTTTTGAGGTATTCAAGAAGTGGAGGGCCTTGGTGGAGAATCAGACGGGACTTAAGCTTAAGTGCTTAAGATCAGATAATGGTGGGGAGTATGAGCTCGGTGAGTTTAGGGAATATTGTGCAGCGAATGGTATTCGCATGGAGAAGACTCCAAAGCGCACACCACAACACAATGGGGTTGCAGAGAGGATGAACAGGACATTGAACGAGCGGGCAAGAAGTATGAGATTGAAGTGTGGACTTCCGAAGACGTTCTGGGCATATGCAGTTGACACGGCGGCTTTCTTGATCAATAGGGGACCATCAGTACCATTGGGGAATGAAATTCCAGAGGAAGCATGGAGTGGCAAGCAGGTAAATCTGTCCTTTCTTCGCATATTTGGATGCATTTCATATGTTCATATTGATTCTGCTGATAGAACTAAGTTAGATGCAAAATCTGTAAAATGTACGTTTATTGGGTATGGCGGGGATGACTTCGGGTATAAGTTTTAGGATGACCAAAACCATAAAATTATTCGTAGTCGAGATGTGGTATTCAATGAACAGGTATTGTACAAGGACAGAAAAGGGGCATCTGATGATATTAGTTAAGAACCGGAGGTTGTAGAGGTGGATATTCCAGGCTCGAGTGGGAGCAGAACGGTTCATGATGACCATGGTCAGGGGGTCACTGAAGATGAACCACATACTCCGGAATCGGATATTCCGCTGCGTAGATTCAGCAGGTTGCGTGGATCGCCTGACAGGTATACTCCTTCCAATTACTATTTGTTGTTGACAGATAGTGGGGAACCGGAATGTTATGCGGAGGTTGTTCGTAGTGCACTTTGTAATAAGTGGAAAGCTGCGATGGACGATGAGATGGACTCATTGAAGGCCAACAAAACTTGGGAGTTGATTAGATTGCCTAAGGGGAAGAAGGCATTGCATAACAAGTGGGTTTACAGGATTAAGGAGGAAGCAAACGGCAGTAAGCGTTACAAGGCAAGGTTGGTTGTAAAAGGGTTTCAGCAAAAGTATGGTATTGACTACAGAGGTCTTCACTCCTGTTGTGAAGATGACCACTATCGAATGGTTAGGGGATAGTAGTGGCGTATAACTTGTTCTTTTGAACAGATGGATGTAAAGACGGCTTTTCTTCATGGGGATTTGGAGGAAGAAATTTACATGGTACAACCAGAGGGTTACTTGTCTAAGGGTAGCGAGGAACTGGTTTGCAGATTAACTAAGAGCTTGTATGGCCTTAGACAAGCTCCTAGGCAGTGGTACAGAAAGTTCGATGGATTCATGCACGATATTGATTTTATCAGATGTGAGGCGGATCATTGTTGCTACTTCAAGAACACGGACAATGGGTACATAATCTTGCTGTTATATGTAAATGACATGCTAATAGCGGGCTCTAGCAGTAGAGAGATAAACAGATTGAAGGCTCAGTTGTCAGAACGGTTCGAGATGAAGGATTTGGGGGAGGCCAGAAAAATCTTGGGCATGCGGATTAACCGGGATAGGGAGTCGGGTAAGTTGGTTCTTTCACAAGCAGAATACGTTGAGAAAGTCTTGGCAAGGTTTTGCATGGAAGAGGCAAAGCCAACAGGGACACCATTGGATATGCACTTCAAGCTATCCGAGAAGGACTCACCTAAGGGCAAGGAGGAGCGTGACAAGATGGAGAGGACTCCATATGCTTCGACAGTGGGGAGTCTAATGTATGCAATGGTGTGTACAAGGCCAGACATTGCACATGCGGTGGGAGTAGTCAGCCGGTTCATGGGCAATCCAGGAAAGCAACATTGGAAAGCGGTTAAATGGATCCTGCGTTACTTAAAGGGTGCTGCTGGTAAGGCTCTATGTTTCTCAAGCAAGGAGGTCGTGTTAGCGGGTTATGTTGATGCGGATTTGGCATCAAGCGATCTAGACAAGAGGAGAAGTACTACGGGTTATGTCTTCACATTGGGTGGTACGACAATCTCCTGGGCTTCTAAATTGCAGAAGATCGTGGCTCAGTCGACTGCAGAAGCAGATTATGTGGCAGTGACAGAGGCGAGTAAAGAGATGGTATGGTTGCAAAACTTCTTGGGTGAACTTGGGAAGACGCGAAGTGGTAACGCCTCTACAAAGGATGCAGAGCGCAATACATTTGGCTAGGAATCCGGCGTTTCATTATAGGACGAAGCACATTGAACTGAGGTTTCACTACATCAGGCATCTTTTGGAAAGGAAGATCTTAAGGCTGGAGAAGATATTGGGATCGGAGAACCCGGCTGACATGTTGACAAAGGTTGTAAACCTTGAGAAATTGAAGCTATGCATAGCTTCAATTGGGCTTGGAGAATAGGAGAGGAGGAAGGCACTACCATGATCGAGGTGAGCACTAGGAGGACACCAAGGATGAGTTGGAGAACGGATACGGGGCTTATATATGCGGTTGATCTCTAGGTGGGAGATTGTTGGAATAGAGGACCAACCGGGTTAGATTTCGGAGCAAAAAGGGAAGAAAATCGTCTGAGAGCCTGGGCGTTTCGAGCGGCCGCGCAGGAGGCAAGGGCGGGCGCGCTGGAGGTACGAACGAGGGTGCAGAATTATCTGAAATTGAGGGCGGCCGCGCAGCTATGGAGGGCGATCGCGCTCGGAGGGAAAATTTTGGGCCCGGTTTCAGGCCATTTTTCGGGTTCCTTTGTCCATCTAGGGTTAGGTTTGTATTCCTGGGCATATACTTAAGCAAAGTTTCGCCCCAAAACTCATTGTAACTTTATACAAACATATCATAGTGCAAGATCCTGGCTTGGTAGTGCTCCCAGACGTAGTCAATCATATTGATGAACTGGGTTAACAATTTCTGTGTTCTTTCTGTGCTTTGATTTCTTGTGCTTTGTTTTGTGTGATCTTATTGTTCTTGTGGGTTTGCTTGGGTAGTGGAGGGCCATATCCACAACAAGTCACAGCTACATTTTGTCAAGCATCAACTAGCGGAAGTGTGGATCAGATTGTGGACGAGATTAATATGTATTATGACTGCCGTTATGTGTCTTCGTGTGAGACAGCTTGGAGAATATATGATTTTGAAATTCAGTATAAAGATCCTCCAGTGGACCGTTTGAGTTTTCATCTACAAAATGAACAGAATGTCATTTTCTCTAATTCAGATAATATAGAGTCCGTCTTAAAACGAGATTCAGTTGCACAAAGTATGTTTTTGGGTTGGATGGAAGCGAACAAGAAATATGTTGAAGCTGGAGATTTAACTTATTCACAATTTCCCATGAAGTTTGTATGGAAATCTGATATACGTGAGTGAGTTCCAAGGAAAAAAAGGGTTTTCATTAGGTCGAATATTTTTTGTTCCTCCAGGATGTGGTGAAATTTATTATTTGAGATGCCTACTTAACCAAGTTTGTGGCGCAAAGAGTTATAGTGAAATTCGCTTTGTGAATGGTGTCCAATATGAGAATTTTCGTGATGCTTGCTATGAGTTAGGTTTGTTGAATGATGATAGAGAATATATCGAAGGTATTGTTGAATCTAGCCAATTTTCAATTGCTCACTCAGTCAAAACTCTCTTTGCAACGCTACTTACTTCTGCGTCCATGAGTAGACCTGAGAATGTTTGGGATAAGTGTTGGAGTTATTTATGTGAAGATGTAGTTTATAAGCAAAGGTCTATCCTTAATCATCCAGTTTAGTTTTTTTATATTTTAAACTTATTTCTAGAATTGTTAGAAAAATATGATTCTATTTTTCTTGCCCTCATGATTATTTGTTTATTTATTTTTCTATCTAGGTTTGACGTTGAATGAAGTTCAAGTTCGTAATTATGGGCTAGCTGAAATCGAGAAAAATCTCAGAAATCAAGGAAGAAGTTTACATGAGTTCTCAATGCTCCCATATCCTAATGTTGATTACTTTCAAATAACAAGTAATTGGTTAATTCATGAAGAAATGAGTTATGATCGAGAAAGATTAGAAGTTGAGCTTCGAGAACTTGTGAATCACTTGAATGCTGATCAACATGAAGTTTTTAATATAATTCTTCAATCATTTCAAGATGAAATTGGAAAGATGTTTTTTGTCTATGGGTATGGAGGTAGTGGGAAGACGTATATTTGGAGAACCCTATCCGCTCGCTTGCGTTCACAGGGACATATTGTGTTGAATGTAGCTTCAAGTGGTATTGCATCATTATTGATACCTGGTGGTAGAACTGCACATTCGAGGTTTGCCATTCCTTTTAATCTGAATGAAGATTTTGTTTGTAATATTAGTCAAGGTATCCCTTTAGCAGAATTAATTATCAAGTCACATTTGATTATTTGGGATGAAGCACCAATGATGCATAAACATTGTTTTGAGGCTTTGGATAGGAGCATGAGGGATATAATGAGATTGATTGATCATAAGAGGAATGAATATGTTTTTGGTGGGAAAACAATTGTTTTTGGTGGTGATTTTAGGCAAATTCTTCCTGTAATTCCAAAGGGTAGTCAACAAGATATTGTGCATGCCACTATTAATTCGTCTTATCTATGGAGGCATTGTGTTGTATTGAGGTTAACAAAGAATATGAGGTTACAAGGATTAGACTCAAGTTTAAACTCAGAGAATTTAAGACAATTTGCTGATTGGATAGCTAAAATTGGAGATGGCAAAGTTAATGAGCCGAATGATGGAGTTATTCCCATTGAAATTCCACGAGAGTTCTTAATTGAGGAATTTAATAATCTGATTACTGCTATGGTTGAGAGTATATATTCAGAGTTTATTATGAATGCCCGTCACGATTCGTCATACTTTGAAGAAAGAGCAATTTTGGCACCAACTTTGGATGTTGTTAATGCTGTTAATGAATATATGGTGTCATTGAATGATTCTGCTGTAAGGATATATTTAAGTTCTGATGTTGCATGTCATACTGATAAGAATTCTGAGTCCTTAAGTGATCTTCATACACCTGAGTTCATAAATAGTATTTGTATATCTGGGCTTCCTAATCATACATTAAATTTGAAAGTAGGAACCCCGGTGATGCTGCTTCGTAATACATTCGTGATACAGACTCTTCAATTGGTCTTTGTAATGGGACGCGTTTGGTTATCACCAGGCTTGGAAATCATGTTTTAGAAGGTGAAGTAATTTCGTCAGGTGATATTGATCGAAAAGTTTTGATTCCGAGAATGTCGTCAACACCATCAGACACCAGGATTCCTTTCCGATTTGAGAGAAGACAATTCCCATTGACGATCTCATATGCTATGACTATTAACAAAAGCCAAGGTCAATCATTGTCTTTTTTTGGTCTTATACTAAGAAAGCCTGTGTTTTCCCATGGTCAACTTTATGTTACTTTATCACGAGTCAAAAATTCGTCTGGTCTTAAAATATTGATTTGTAATGATGACAAGTCTGGCCAATCTGATCTATGTACTGACAATGTAGTGTTTAAGGAAGTTTTTCATAATGTATAAATGCATTTCTCTTTTTTAGTTAATTTTTCTTTACATTTTTTCTTTAGAGTAACATGTAATGTCCGTGCATTGCACGGGTGTAACGCTAGTTTGTTTTAAATTCAGAATCTTTTGATAAAGACTTTGCTTAAAACTGAAAAAAGGTTCCTATATACTGTGTGTGTGTGTATATATATACTCCCTCCGGTGATATTGGTCGAAAAGTTTTGATTCTGAGAATGTCGTTAACATCATCAGACACCAGGATTCCTTTTCGATTTGAGAGAAGACAATTCCCATTGATGATCTCATATGCTATGACTATTAACAAAAGCCAAGGTCAATCATTGTCTTTTTTTGGTCTTATACTAAGAAAGCCTGTGTTTTCCCATGGTCAACTTTATGTTGCTTTATCACGAGTCAAAAATTCGTCTGGTCTTAAAATATTGATTTGTAATGATGACAAGTCTGGCCAATCTGATCTATGTACTGACAATGTAGTGTTTAAGGAAGTTTTTCATAATGTATAAATGCATTTCTCTTTTTTAGTTAATTTTTCTTTACATTTTTTCTTTAGAGTAACATGTAATGTCCGTGCATCGCACGGGTGTAACACTAGTTTGTTTTAAATTCAGAATCTTTTGATAAAGACTTTGCTTAAAACTGAAAAAAGGTTCCTATATACTGTGTGTATGTATATATATACTCTCTCCGTCTCACATACCATTTTCATTTGTATTTGGCGTGGAGATTAAAAAAAAGTGTAAGTGGTGTAAATGTTGCGAATATAAAAAGGGAGGTAGTAAAGAGAATGCGAAAATCATATTTTCATCACTGAACCTTAGTCTTTTTCAAAATGTTCTCACTAAACTTCCATATTTTTCAAAATATGCTCACTCTGTCAATAAATTTGCTAAAAATCTAACAAAATTTAGCCACTTGACCTCACATGACTAGTTTCGATAAATATGATATAGGATAAATGGTTTATTAGGGGAATTAATTTGTAATATTTCCTATAAACTATGTGATATTTTACATTAATCAATTTGTAGTATGCATAATACATGTCAACAACGTTAACATATTGATTGAAAATTTAACGAACATGAATAACATTAAGTCACTTCTTTAGGATTTTAGCGAATTTATTAACAGAGTGAAGAAATTTTGAAAATTGTGAAAGTTTAGTGAGAACATTCTGAAAAAAGTGAGAACATTTTTAAAAAGGCTAAAGTTCAATTACGAAAATATGGTTTTTGCCTATAGATAATGAGTGAGATGAATATTAAGTTAGTTGATGTTGTGAGTATATAAAAATAAAACATGACAGAGAATGAGTGAGAGTAATAGTAAATATATTTTGTCACTTTAGAAAATAGAAATAGTATATGGGTCGTCCAAAATGAACAAATAAATATGATTTGCGGGGCGGATGGAGTATATAATTAGACCATCCCCATCAGTGACCCTGACCCAACCCAACCTCAAATAAAATATTAATTTCTCTCACCCAACCCAATCCAACCCAACCTTTATATAATTTATACTCCCATCAGTGACCTCGACCCAACCCAACCCAACTTTTTAAAAATAAAATTAATATATAAAATATATTAATTTTAAAAATATATTTATATAAATACAAAATCAAAATAATTAGATCAAAAAAAAAAAAAAGAAATTGCACAACCGGGGTCAACCGACGGTTGGCTGATTGCCCGGAGTCATGAGATTTCATGACTTTCTTTGATTTTTTTTTTTTTTTTTAGTGACTCTGACCCCCATGAAAAAGTCACCATAGTGGCTGGTCTTACAATCTTTATTATAATAAACACCTAACTCCATGTGCATGTGCATGGACTAAAATGAACTATTTGGCTGGCGATGTGGGAATTGACACTTAACCTACCCCAACAAAGAAAGAATCAGGATTATATAAATGTGATTTGCCAATGGCATGACCATTCATTTTTTAAGGTGTACAAGACAAGAAGTTGTACAAGGAAGCTGGGATGTAGCTCTAAATGAATTCGGCTCCGGTCCCACTCAGAATTTTGAATTTTTTTTTTTTATCTAAGTCATCGACTATATGTAACTTTTTTTTTATATATGAAGTTATTTTTTACTGTTATTATTATTTACAATATTTTTTAAATATCAAACTCACGCGATTTCAAAATCCTGAATCCGCCCCCAGAAAGGAAGGAAGAGGAATTAGTTCACTAGTACAAAAGTTGTCAGCATGTGTTAGTATGCATGTTGGGATAGAGGACCAACCGGGTTAGACATCGAAGCAAGGGGGAAGAATTTCGTCAGGGGTTTCTGGGCTCAAGAGCGGCCGCGCTACCTGCGCGATCGCGCTCTTGACGTAAAACATGTGGCTCGGTGGAATTTCTTCGAGAGCGACCGTGCTGAAAGGGAGGGTGACCGCGCTGAAGGGCCGAGGCTGGCGTTGGAGTTACTAGATGGTAGCGCGACCGCGCTTGGCATGAGGGCGGCCGCGCTGGGCCCGTTTTCAGCAGTTCGGGATTCCTTGTTTGTCTAGGGTTTGGTTAGTTTCCTAAAGTCATATATAAGACAAAGTTCCGCCTCTTTTCTCATTGTAACACAAATTCTACATACATAGTGCAAGATCCTGGCTTGGTATTGCCCCCAGACGTAGCCAATCAAATTGGTGAACTGGGTTAACAATTTCTTGTGTCTTTTCTGTGCTTTTGATTTTCTTGTGCTTTGTTTGTGTGCGATTATTATTCTTGTGGTTTGCTTGGGCTGTGGAGGGCTATATTCACAACAACTGGTACCAGAGCTCTTGGTTTCAAGATCAAGGGAGTTGTTCTAAGCAATCAAGAATGGGCAAGGACAAACAGGCGGTTGAGAAATTCGATGGGTCTGACTACGGATATTGAAGGATGCAGATTGAGGATCTTTTGTACAACAAAGACCTCTATAAGCCTCTGAAGGGTGTCAAACCGGAAGATGAAGATCAGGAAGAATGGGAACTCATGGATCGGAAAGCCCTAGGGGTGGTCAGATCTACTTTGTCAAAGTGGATTGCAAAGACTACCAAGAAGGCGACAACCACCAATGAGCTATTGGATTATCTTACTGAGAGATTTGAAACTCCATCTGCTGCAAATAAGGTTGATTTGATACGCAAGATGGGTAGTCTCAAGATGCAAGAGGGAGGATCCTTGGCTAAGCACATCGATGAGTTTATGGATGTTATAGACTCATTGACAGCGGTGGAGATCAAGTTCGATGATGAGGTTCATGCGTGTTTGTTGCTATCTTCTTTACCAGCAAGTTGGAGCGGAACGGTGACAAAGAATCAACGCTTCAAACAGGTAAGAAGAAATTGAAGTATGATGATGTTAAAGACTTTCTTTTGGCCGAAGAAAATCTCATGAAGAAGTTGGGGACATCGAGTGCTTCGGGATCAGCTTTAGCTACTACTAGCAAGGGGAAGCCGGGTACTAGAAAACAAGGGAGAACCGAATCTAGGGAGAACGTGGTGAGTGGTAAGGGCAAGACCGGGGAGACCAAAGACAAACCTAAGGTTGCAAAGGGATCTGCATTCTGCTATTATTGTAAGGAGTTGGGACACTTCAAGAGGGATTGTCCAAATCGTAAGGGCAATCGTGTGAATGTGACAGTCGAAGGTGATGATGTGCGGTTCTCGAGTGTTAGTAGTGCACTAGAATCATGGGTCTTTGGATTTGGGGGCATCATTCCACTCTTGCGGGCATAAGGAAGAGATGGAGAACTATAATTCCGGTGATTTCGGGAAGGTCTATCTGGCTGATGGCGAGCCTTTGGAAATCAAGAGGAAGGGGGATGTCAGAATAGGAGCATCGGACGGGAAGGTCTTACATCTGAACGGGGTCAGGCACATTCCGGGTTTGAAAAAGAACCTACTATCAGTCGGGCAGTTGGACGAAGAAGGTTACAAGGTGACATTCGGCTGCAGAAACTGGGTTATTACCAAGGAGGACTGTGAGATCGCTCGAGGTAATAAGGAGGGGACTTTGTATTTGTCGAATAACACCAAGGATAGTATCGCGGTGGCAGCAGCCAAGGGTGATACGGATTTGTGGCACTGTCGATTGGGTCACATGAGTGAGACGGGGATGAAGGTGCTTTGTTCAAAGGGACTACTACCGGGCTTGAAGACAGTCAACGTGGGGATCTGCGAAGATTGTATGTTTGGCAAACAGGGGAGAAACAATTTCTCGAGGACAGGTAGGGATTTGAGGGAAGCAAAGTTGGAATTGGTTCACACGGATTTGTGGGGGCCATCTCCGGTAATGTCTCTGGGTGGTGCGTCATATTACATGACTTTCATTGATGATTCTACAAGGAAGGTTTGGGTCTATTTCTTGAAGGGGAAAGATGAGGCTTTCGAGGTGTTCAAGAAGTGGAGGGCCTTGGTGGAGAATCAGACGGGACTTAAGCTTAAGTGCTTGAGATCAGACAATGGTGGGGAGTATGAGCTCGGGGAGTTTAGGGAATATTGTGCTGCGAATGGTATTCGTATGGAGAAGACTCCAAGCGGACACCTCAACTCAACGGGGTAGCAAAGAGGATGAACAGAACATTGAATGAGCGGGCTAGAAGTATGAGATTGAAGTGTGGACTTTTGAAGACGTTTTGGGCATATGTAGTTGACACGGCAGCTTTCTTGATCAATTGGGGACCATCGGTACCATTGGGGAATGGAATTCCAGAGGAAGCTTGGAGTGGCAAGCAGGTAAATCTGTCCTTTCTTCGCATATTTGGCTGCGTTTCTTATGTTCATGTTGATTCTGCTGAGAGAACTAAATTAGATGCAAAATCTGTTAAGTGTACATTTATTGGGTATGGCGGGAATGACTTCGGGTATAAGTTTTGGGATGACCAAAATCATAGAATTATTCGTAGTCGAGATGTGGTATTCAATGAACAGGTATTGTACAAGGACAGAAATGGGGCATCTGATGACACTAGTTCGGAACCGGAGGTTGTAGAGGTGGATATTCCAAACTCGGGTAGAAGCAGAACGGTTCATGATGACCATGGTCAGGAGGTCACTGAAGATGAACCACGTACTCCAGAACCGGATATTCCGCTGCGTAGATCCAGCAGGTTGCGTGGATCGCCTGACAGGTATACTCCATCCAATTATTATTTGTTGTTGACAGATAATGGGGAACCGGAATGTTATGCGGAGGCTGTTCGTAGTGCACTTTGTAACAAGTGGAAAGCTGTGATGGATGATGAGATGGACTCATTGAAGGCCAACAAAACTTGGGAGTTGACTGAACTACCTAAGGGGAAGAAGGCATTGCATAACAAGTGGGTTTACAGGATCAAGGAGGAAGCAGACGGTAGCAAGCGTTACAAGGCAAGACTGGTTGTAAAAGGGTTTCAGTAAAAGTACGGTATTGACTACACCGAGGTATTCACTCCTGTTGTGAAGATGACCACTATCAGAATGGTTCTGGGGATAGTAGTGGCGGACAACTTGTTGCTTGAACAAATGGATGTGAAGACAGCCTTTCTTCATGGGGACTTGGAGGAAGAGATTTACATGGTACAGCCAGAGGGTTACTTGTCTAAGGGTAGCGAGGAGCTAGTTTGCAGATTGACTAAGAGCTTGTATGGCCTTAAACAAGCTCCTAGGCAGTGGTACAGAAAGTTTGATGGGTTCATGCACGACATTGATTTTATCCACTACAAGAAAAATGGCTTTTTCCGGCACTTTTAATCCGGCACTTAATTTTGTGCCACCAATTTCCGGCACTTTTTTAATAAGTGCCACAAATTTTCGGCACTTTTCAGAAACTGCCACAAATATTCGGCTCTTTTTTAGAAGTGCCGCTAATTTTCAGCACTTTTACAAAAGTGCCACTAATTTTCCGGCACTTTCTTAAAAGTGCCGCTAAATTTTCGACACTTTTGAAAAAGTGCCTCTAAATTCCCGGCACTTTTGAAAAAGTGCCGCAAATTTTCCGGCACTTTTTTAAAAGTGCCGCTAATTTTTCGGCACTTTATTAAAAGTGTCACGAAGTTCTGAAACTTTGTCGAAAGTGACGGCTCTATTAGTGATTTTTTTTATAAAAAAATATATAAAAAAGTTAAATTTTTTAAAGAAATAAAAGTATATAATAGAAGAGGGACGGACAATATCATATATATATTTTTAATTTTTTTATATTTTTATTAAATAAACAAAAGTTATATATAAAAATTTTGTTTAGAAATTAATTAAACAAAATGATAGTATAATAGAATTTTGGTTAAAAAATAATTGATGCAAAAAAGAAAAAAGGGTTTTTGGAAAACAAGGCGCCTTGTATTCACTTTCCGCCTCCGCCCAATTGCTGAAAAATCAAAAACCCCTCTTTAACAAAACCTACCTTATTCCCAAATCGTTTCCCCTCTTCCCGTTTTCTCTCTGCCGTGCCGTCTCCTCTCTTCAATCGACCTCTTCAATCGACGACGTTTAGGTTAGGGCGCTGGCTTCGTGAGTGAGAGTGACGAGTACCATTGGAAAGGGATTGGGCCGATTCCTAAGACTCTACAACAACTCAAGGTATCTGCCCTTTAATCATCGGGACTCCTTCATTGTCGTAATCACGATAACAACAACTTGAATTCTCCGATTTTTGGTGGAAATTTCGAACAATTTGAGGGCAAACTTAAACCCTTAGCACGAAATTAGGTTTTTTTTTCTAGCCTCTACAGCAGCCAAAACTGGTTCGAGTTGACATTCATTTCGATGTCTTGATTCGATTCCCCCACTTATTTCAAAATGAATGGGACTTGTTTGAACTTCGAAAGCCCGATTCTTGACGCGTTGACCCGAATTCGATTCGCTCTTCAATCCAACAATCTCCTTGTCTCTTCTTGGGACTCTGTAAGTGTTCTTGAATTGTGTGGTGTGTGTGTGTTTTGATTTGGGAAACTGTAATTGGAATATTTGAATTGAAATATGCAGTCTTAGATAGTTCGATGTGGATAGCTTGAAGTTAAGGTTGGAAGCTCCTACTGAAGCTGCACTACTAGATTGTTGTTTTGAGAATGAGTCTATTGCGTTAAGTGCTGGACATGATTGTTCCATACGCAGGTTTGCTTTCGTATTTTCTTATATTGAATTTTGTGATTATTTTTTTGCCTGACTATTTCTGAAATCTGAATCATCTATCTATTCATATAAAATCAGCAAATTTAGAAAGAGATGAGGGTAGAAGGGTGTTTCGGTTTGGGGTTATATCGCTAAATTTAATGTCAAAGAGTTTTAACAGTTATTGCTTCAGCTAAATTGGCATTATTTAGTACTGTTTCACAAAATTGATTCAGTAAAAAGCATTACGATTTACGAATTTAGATTATTTTACACTTCATCATTCTAAACTATGTCTGGTACTCCCCCAGCCTCATTTATATTGTCCACAAGAAAAAGAACTAACAACTTTTAGATTCTTAAAAATGCTTCATCAATCATTTCTAAATTTTTAATTCCACTTTTACCCTTCATTTAGTGTATTGGAAATCACATTACGTCAAGGAAATGAAGTAAATACTTAATCGAGTTGGGGTTGATCCCGATGCAAGATTACTTGTGATGGTCATGTGTCATCATCATCTTCATTTTTCATCCCGCTTTTGTTTCCTATGTATGTAATTGTAAAAGCAACAACTGCAATTAAGTTTATGTGTTTCTTATCATTAATTTACTTGACACTTAATTAGTGAAGTAAGTTTAGATGACCTGAGTAATTGGGACCAAAGTTGAGCTAAGCAAAGGTAAATAGATTAATGGCAAACACGTATTTACCTATTTTATTCCTGCATTACATTGTTTTCTGATTTTGGATTACACCAATCTTTTGTATTGAAAATTTCTTAGGTACGATTTGCATTCAGGAACTTCCAAATTAATTGGGGATCATGAGGATTTAGCGACCTGTGTTGAATACTCTGACGAAACTGGTAAGCTGTTATTACTTGTTATCACTAAACTACTTGTGCTATGAGGTACTTAGTTTAATAAATTAATGTGTGGGCTTCTACCTGACATTCATTACCTGAAATAACACCCTCCTTCATGCCTCAATGGTCTCATTTATGCCATCTCTGCATAATTTTGTTTCTATGTGGTCCATTAGTATGTAATAGGATCTTATTCTTAGATAAACAATCCAAATGCCAAACAGCCAGTTTCTGAAACAAATCATTTATGTTTTCGGCATGTAAAAATGGAAGTATCAGCCAATTTTCTCACATTGTTGCACAAGAATGCTGACCTGGGAGCTAAATACCCAGCTCAAAAATTAGCCCTTGGCCACTGGGCTATCATTTTGGATTAGGATCCTGACCTGGTAGATAGAACTGAGTGCTTCCACTTCTTAAACAGAGTGCTTTCTTTGAAACTTGCGTAAGCAGGTACAAGTGGTATAGGTGGTAAAGCAAGAACATTGTAGTTTTGATGTTTCTTAGGATGGTCCCTGAAAACTTGTTACTTGTTAGGGTTAGTTGTGAGAAGTGGCAACTGAAGTCTTAAAATGTATCATTATATACACTCCTCCAACAAATTGACGGATTAAGCAGAGGAGTTTAACATTATACAATTGTCTTCATTTATTTTCCAGTCATCACTTATAGGAGCCTTTTAACATTATTATTCGCACAAGAATTTGGCAGTTTAATCAGTTTAGGGGTTTCTTAGGTTTGTGTTGTTGGATAACTCGTCATTTTTGCGACACAGCTCTATGGTTATTGACTTCGGTATCAAAACATGCCTGTTAACATTATGATTCGCACAAGAATTTGGCAGTTTGATCAGTTTAGGGGTTTCTTAGGTTTGTGTTGTTGGATTACTTGTCATTTTTGCGACACAGCTCTATGGTTATGACTTCGGTATCAAAACATGCCTGTTAACATTATTTTGATGGTTAGAGATTTTGATAGTTCTGGATTTCTTCAAGTTCTCTCCCTCAACATTAAGTAGTGCATGTTCAGTCTCTTGAATGATTTAGTTCTTACAAAGCACATTTGTGTGCTCAGACTTGGGTTGGTTCAGAGGGGGAGCTAGAATTTTTATTAAACAAAGTCAAGATTATTTTGAATATGGAATACTATGATTGAATATGGAATACAAAGTCAAGATTATTTTTAATGCTATAATTGTTTGTTTGCAGGTGATGGATCACGTCTCTTGTAATACATTCGCTATGGAAGAAGACCATTATCTCATCACGCTTTTGTTTGAACAATTGAATATTTAGCTTTTGGTGTTATGATGTCAAGGCTGTATACCTTGCTTAAATTTTTGAATTATTACTTTCTGAATGATGTAATTTATACTTATTTTCTTTGATGACAATGAGAAAAAGTTATCTTTTATATACTTTGTTGCAGTTAGTCAAAATTATGTAGGAATGTGGCATTAAATATGCTTGAGATTTGTATCTATTTGTAGTGAATTTCCGGCAGCAATCCTATCCGTTAGTTCATTAATACTGTGCAAAAGTGCCGGAAATGTGGCACTTTTCAAAGTGCCGGAAAATTAAGGCACTTTTTTAAATGCCGAAAATTTGAGGCACTTATAAAACTGTCGGAAATTTGTGGCACTTAAAAAACTGCCGGAAAATTGTGGCACTTTTAAAAGTGCCGGAAATTGTGGCACTTTTCAAAGTGCCGGAAATTGTGGCACTTCTGAAAGTGCCGGAAAATTGTGGCACTTTTAAGTGCCGGAAAGTATTACCGACGCGACTTATTATGACACTTATAAAAGTGCCGGAAAATGTGCCGAAAATAGCTTTTATGACACTTTTTTCTGATTTGTGGCATTTAAAAAAGTGCCACAAAAACCTGTTTTTGTTGTAGTGATCAGATGTGAGGCGGATAATTGTTGCTACTTCAAGAACACGGACAATGGGTATATTATCTTGCTGTTGTATGTGGACGACATGCTAATAGCGGGCTCTAGCAGTAGAGAGGTAAACAGATTGAAGACTCAGTTGTCAGAACGGTTCGAGATGAAGGATTTGGGAGAGGCCAGAAAAATCTTGGGCATGCGGATTGACCGGGATAGGGAGTCGGGCAAGTTGGTTCTTTCACAAGCAGAATACGTTGAGAAAGTCTTAGCAAGGTTTTGTATGGAAGAGGCGAAGCCAACAGGGACGCCATTGGGTTTGCATTTCAAGCTATCCGAGAAGGACTCACCTAAGGGCAAGGAGGAGCGTGACAAGATGGAGAGAACTCCATATGCTTCAGCAGTGGGGAGTCTCATGTATGCAATGGTGTGTACAAGGCCGGACATTGCACATGCGGTGGGAGTAGTCAGCCGGTTTATGGGCAATCCAGGAAAGCAACATTGGGAAGCGGTTAAGTGGATCCTACGTTACTTGAAGGGTACTGCTGGTAAGGCTCTGTGTTTCTCGAGCAAGGAAGTGGTGTTAGCGGGTTATGTTGATGCGGACTTGGCATCAAGTGATCTTGATAAGAGGAGAAGTACTACGGGTTATGTGTTCACATTGGGTGGTACGACAATCTCCTGGGCTTCTAAATTGCAGAAGATCGTGGCGCAGTCAACTGCAGAAGCAGAATATGTGGCAGTGACAGAGGCGAGTAAAGAGATGGTATGGCTGCAGAACTTCTTGGGTGAACTTGGGAAGACGCGAAGTGGTAACGTTCTCTACAGTGACAGTCAGAGTGCAATACATTTGGCTAGAAATCCGGCGTTTCATTCGAGGACGAAGCACATTGAACTGAGGTTTCACTACATCAGACATCTCTTGGAGGAGAAGATCTTGGGGCTAGAGAAGATATTGGGATCAGAAAATCCGGCTGACATGTTGACAAAGGTTGTGAACCTTGAGAAGTTGAAGCTGTGCAAAACTTCAATTGGGCTTGGAAAATAGAAGGGGAGGATGGCACTACCATGATCGAGGTGAGCACTAGGAGGACACCAAGGGTGAGTTGAAGAACGGATACGGGGCTTATATGTGTGGTTGATCTCTAGGTGGGAGATTGTTGGGATAGAGGACCAACCGGGTTAGACATCGAAGCAAGGGGGAAGAATTTCGTCAGGGGTTTCTGGGCTCAAGAGCGGCCGCGCTACTGCTGTGCGCGACCGCGCTCTTGGACAGAAACATGTGGCTCGGTGGAATTTCTTCGAGAGCGACCGCGCTGAAAGGGAGGGCGACCGCGCTGAAGGGCCGAGGCTGGGCGTTGGAGTTACTGGATGGTAGCGCGACCGCGCTTGGCATGAGGGCGGCGCTGGGCCCGTTTTCAGCAGTTCGGGATTCCTTGTTTGTCTAGGGTTTGGTTAGTTTCCTAAAGTCATATATAAGGCAATGTTCCGCCTCTTTTCTCATTGTAACACAAATTCTACATACATAGTGCAAGATCCTGGCTTGGTAGTGCCCCCAGACGTAGCCAATCAAATTAGTGAACTGGGTTAACAATTTCTTGTGTATTTTCTGTGCTTTTGATTTTCTTGTGCTTTGTTTGTGTGCAATTATTATTCTTGTAGTTTGCTTGGGCCGTGGAAGGCTATATTCACAACAACGCAGAAAGTCAGTATGGCACATTCTGTTCTCATTTTAAAGTTTTTTTCTTCTTTTATTTTATTTTCTTCAAATTTTGGCACCAATTATTTTGATTCAAAACACTAGTTTCAGCCCCACCCCAATTGTTAATCGACATAAACCTTGTGTAAAACAGCCCAATGGGCTTTTCGTTTACTCGGATTTTTGGTTAAGGGGGGGAGGGGAGGTTTTGAGGTTTACCGTTTACTTAGATTTGGTTTGAATAGTGAAATTGAAATAGATGTGTTGATAACTCTACTGAGAGATCGCTAAAATTTAATGAAAGTTAGTCACGTACGTAAATTATGTCTGTTTTATGAAATTTACTATCTACCTTACAATGAAATACTCCCTTCGTTCCGTTCGAAGCTTCACCTTTTATTCAAATGGGTGTCTCGATAGAAGTTTCACCATTCCTAAAATGAAAAAGGTTTATTAATATTTTATTATATATACCCAACTTCTCATACTCACATTCATAAATTATTGGTCCCACTTGTCATGCCCACTAACTTTTCTACCTCACACATTTAAATTATGAGTCTCACTTGTCTTACCCACCCACTTATTCTCTCTCACAACCATTTTCCACTCAACAGTTTTCTTAAATTTTGTGCCAACACCAAAATGATAAAGCTTGAACTGGAACGGAGGGAGTATACTAATACATAAATCACATTACATTTTGTAATGTTTTGGGAATGGATGGAATATCTAGACATACTGACATGGAAACCAAACAACTGATCACATGACTTTTACATTTGTTTTGTGAGATTCACTATCTACCTAAATGAAATTGAAATTTAAGTACTGTCGATTTGATTTGAGATTCGACATTTCTTTGATTTGAGATTACTTGTACCAGCATTTGCATGTACAATATTGTGCATCATATTGATTCAACGATAATAATTTATTAATAACATCAACTCTAATAATTTATAATCGTTAGATCATCAATCAGTCGATATGTGAAAAAAAAAGAAAAAAAAAAGTGGTGCAAATGTTTTTATACTGTCAGTTTAATTTTAAAGTTTGATTCTCCAGCAGTATGGTACTACTATGTGGGAGGAATTAAAGGGCCGAAATAGAAGGTCCATTTAATTACTTTCTGTTGCAAACTCTTGCCAAAAATATCTGTTTGATGATCAACTACTATTTTCTCAACTATTAGGGCATCTACAATGGTTAAATTTTTAGGGGATCGATCCCCCCTTTTTGTTTCTCACCCATTGTGAAGCCGGGGTTCGATACTCAAATATAGAAATGACTCCTATGCAGAGAAGCCATTATTTTCTGAATGGTGGAGCCCACAACCCAAATAAATTTTCTTTCTCTCTCCTTTATTGCTGTTTTCTCTTTTTTTTTTCATTTCTTTTTCTTCCTTCTTTCTTTTTCCGTTCTTCAACCATTGTGGAGGAAAAAATAAAAATGAGTAGTTTTTTTTTTATTATGTGGCACCTATGTGTCATAAAATAGAACCCATAATGGGTTTTCCCATTGGAGATGCCCTTATCCCCCTCCCTGAACTCGGCTCCGCTTCCCCCCGTCTCCTTGTAATAATCCCTTTCAAAAATATAAAATATTATTAGAAATTACGAAGTATAAAATAGTTGTGATTTATATAATAAATGCAAATTTGCATTCTTTTAGTTTTTTTAATTGCTTGTAAATTTTTTACCTTTATTAAAGTAAATGTTGTAGCAACAACAAACAAACAGGAGCTAACTAACTCAGATAGGAGCAGATGCAGAGTCCTCCTAGTCCTCCCCCTCTACATACATACACAGATGATGTGGAACTGTGTACCACCATTTCTTTATGGATCCGGGTCTTAAAGCATTCAGACCGGGTCAACCCCTTTCTCATCTGTTGCTTTCGATCTTAACGGTTCATTTCAACATTTTGATGCCCGTACTCCCACTCACAGTCACACATATAGTAAGGAGGTTATTTGACCCCTTCAATTTTTGGAGAACGCACATTTTTATAATAACTCTTTACTATTAAAGATAAGAAATTTCTTCATTTTGACCCCTTAATTTTAAGTAATATTTGCACTAAATTATTTTTTGACCCCCTTTTACCCCAAATTTGAATACTTCAATTATAATTTTTATCACTAAAGCAATTTCGACCCGACCCCATTCTTAAAAGTTTTAGTTTCGCCAATTTATATAGGGTCATCCATTAGGGGTGTAAGTGGTTCGGTTAAAATCGCGGTTCGTAACCGAATCAAACCAAACCACGAGGTTTAGTCGGCTTGGTTCAAAAAATTGTCAAATCATGTGTTTCGGTTTGGTTTACGGTCTGTACCCTCAAACCATGATTTGAGACTGTGAGAACGAACCACCAAATCGAGCCGATAAACCAAATCACTAAACTGTTCAGTATTAACCGTAGATATACATATCTTTCATCTGCACCTTACATTTAGATTTGAAAACCCATAATTTTATTCATGGGTTTTAGCCCATAACCTTTTTTTTATTTTGATTAATCTTCTTTTAATAATGTTAATTCACACTTTAGCAACTACCATTACAATTACTCAAATGACATGTTGTTATTATACACATTGAAAGACAATTTCAAGTTGTCTTTAAATTCTAAATTCTTCCGTATATTATTTCTGTAAAATTCAAACAAACATGACAAAAAATTGTGTAGTCTGAAATCATGTTCTAATTAATAGTTTAACTAGTGTTTTATTTTATAGTTGGAATCGTGGTTTGAATTATGGTTTAAACCGCGGTTCGAACAGTAAAATAAAATCGCTGTTCGATTTGAATTTTTTCATGTTTCGATTCAGTTCGATTTGAGATTTTTAAAACGATAACTATTGATTTGGTCCGTAAATTGGCCTAAACTGAACCATTTACACCCCTACCTTCCATTACAGGAGATTTGATTTCAGTCATTGATTACATCCGTATGATATGCATGCAAGTTATATACTCCCTCCATCACGCCTCAAATCGTATTAACTTTTTAGACACGATGATTAATGAAAAGTGAGTTATGAGATAGGTGTTGTGATTATAAATATTAAAGTAAGAGATAGGTTTTGTGAGAGAAATAGTAAGTTGATTGACGTTGTTAGTATAAAAGTAAAGTATAAGAGAGCATGGATATGAGAGAAATAGTAAATTATTTTTTGTCATTTTAAATAGTCCAATTTAAAATGGAACAGAATAAAAGGAAAATAAGTTCGATTAAGACGGGATGAAGTACTTGAGAAATGTAGGAGCATGAGATGAGAAGAGAAGAGAATTGACATTCCATGTCCTACGGGTCATTACTGGAGAATTCTATATACAAGGCATGTTATATACAAGGCACCAATAATTCCCAAACTACCCTTCGTCTGTCGTGCTCGAAAGGACGACAAGAAGCCTTCATGTCGTGTACTTTTACACGACATAAACTAATTGGGTTAAATAATAGGTCGTATGAAATTATACGAAATTTAAATTTACTCTGTCATTAATTTCGTACACAACAACACGATATAATGTACTAAAATCGTGTATATCCATACGACATATCATAATGAAGGTGTTCTTCGATGATTTGCGACACGATGTTAATGATACGCATATTCTATGTTATATTATTGAATTGTGTTGTTAATTGAGCAAAATTTATACACTTATACATGACAAGGAACAAACGTCATATTGGATCATACAATATCATATAACCTATCACATTTAAGTGATACCACTTTATTTATTTGGAGAAAACTCATGTAGATGAAAAACACTTTAAATGTCATTTAGAATGTAGAAAAAAATTAAAAAAAAATAAACGAGGTAGTCGTATACCATTTTTGGCAAGATCGGGACACGTAAAACCCTAAAAACCCTAAATAATGGCAAATATTTGTAACTCAATCTCCATTTGGATTTTGAGGAAAGTGATGTAGATGAAAAACACTTTAAATGTCATCTAGAATGTAGAAAAAAATTAAAAAAATAAACGAGGTAGCCGTATACCATTTTTGGCAAGATCGGGACACGTAAAACCCTAAAAACCATAAATAATGGCAAATATTTCTAATTCAATCTCCATTTGGATTTTGAGGAAAGTGATGTAGATGAAAAACACTTTAAATGTCATTTAGAATGTATAAAAAAATTAAAAATAAATAAATGAGGTAGCCGTATACCATTTTTGGCAAGATCGGGACACATAAAACCCTAAAAACCCTAAATAATGGCACATATTTGTAACTCAATCTCCATTTGGATTTTGAGGAAACTCATGTAGATGAAAAACACTTTAAATGTCATTTAGAATGTAGAAAAAAATTAAAAAAAATAAACGAGGTAGCCGTATACCATTTTTGGCAAGATCGGGACACATAAAACCCTAAAAACCCTAAATAATGGCACATATTTGTAACTCAATCTCCATTTGGATTTTGAGGAAACTCATGTAGATGAAAAACACTTTAAATGTCATTTAGAATGTAGAAAAAAATTAAAAAAATAAACGAGGTAGCCGTATACCATTTTTGGCAAGATCGGGACATGTAAAACCCTAAAAACCCTAAATAATGGCAAATATTTCTAATTCAATCTCCATTTGGATTTTGAGGAAAGTGATGTAGATGAAAAACACTTTAAATGTCATTTAGAATGTATAAAAAAATTAAAAATAAATAAATGAGGTAGCCGTATACCATTTTTTATTTTATTATATGTTGTGTAGTGTCTAAATACACGATATTTACTTGAGGCATTTCGTATGAACAATACACGAAAGTAATCAAGGTGCATCTCGTGTATTGTTCATACGATATAATTACAGAAACAAATACTATATCGTGTTTGTATACACGATATGTACCATAGTATCTCGTGTATATACACACGAGATACACCCCGAAACCCTACATCAAAACGATATTCACGCACATAACGGCCCAACGAGAGAAACACCGATTCTTCTTTGTACTCCCATGCACTGTGACACCATTGTCCTATTCTTAACACCCATAAATTTATGCCCATTATTTTCATTAATTCTCATATCATCTAACACCATAGTATGGATTCTCCACAACATTCTCCAAGTTTTTATGATCATATTGATCTTGAGCTTGTGGAATATATTTTTGAAGAAGAAGGTTTGCCACCAAATTCTCCACATCAAAATCAAAATCCAAGCAGCAATGAAGTAAGTTTTTAAAGTTATATTTGGTGTTTTGATCAAAGTCGCAATAAAAATCCAATCTTGAAACGAAATTGTTTTTCAAGATTGGATTTTTAAATTCTGATATTACTCTATTTCGTGTCATATTATACGAGTTTTATGCTATTTGTCGTGTTTTTATACACGAGTTATGGTGTATTATATCGTATTGTATGACACGAGATAAATGGGTTTAAGTCGGGTACACTTACACGAGATGTTCCAGGAACATCTCGTATAATGCTACACGAAATGTCATACAGCCTGTTGCTTATTGTGCAATTTTCTAATTGATGTTGTAGGGACCGGATGTCAGTGATCAATTCGATACATCCCTATTATTTTCAAATAGGGATGATCTTGTTAAACACGTACGGGATATCGCGGCCCGTCAAAATATAACCCTTTCTATAGTGGATTCGAGGAAGACAAGTGGCAAGATCCTAGGCTACGCGAAGATTGTATGCCATTTTGGTGGCAAGTACAGGTCCGGAAAAACTAAAGATGTGAGGTTGACTAGCACGAAGAAGATTGGGTGCAATTTTGAAATAAATAACGAGCCCTCGGCTGGCCCTCCGTCCATAACGGGTCAATCTCTCTCCGGAAAACCGGAAAGTGCTCGTATATCCAGGCCTGCAAATGTATGAAATAAATAAGTTAACAATGTTATAACCATAAATGCATGTTGTAATTATTAAATGATTGTTAAATATTACCTCCAAAAGACTCAAACAACCGCCAATCTGCTTGCATCCGTATCTAGATGCCTTCCCCAACTCCCGGTATAGATATGCCAACCCAGCTGTCCCCCAGGATAGAGCCCCCACTCTGTCAATATCCACGCACAATGAAAGGTAGTCAGAGGGCATCTTATCCTGAGTCTTGTCCACGAACAGCGTGGAGCCCGGGAGGAACATGATGTACGTAGCGGCGCGCTCATCGTCGATCATGTCGGAAGGGGACTCAAAGGAACGGCGGAGGCCATCTAAAGAGTAGGTCGTTCCCTTCCGACATGTCTCAAGGCGTGCCCTGATAGCGGCTACGTCAGGCTCTGGAACCGCCTTCCCAACAGGGCCACCTGAACAGCTAATGCCTACAAATTGAAAATGAAATAATTAATAAAATTGATAAAATTTATGAAATTTATAAAAAATAGACAACAAACAAGAATATACCTAGGATATGAGTGACGTCATGCATAGTGATCGTCATCTCACCCTACGGCATGTGGAATGTATTAGTCTCGGGAGACCACCGTTCTACAAACGCCGTTAGGAGCGCCATGCTAGGCCGGCGAATGGTAGCATCATGAATAAAATGGAGGCCGGTACCCTCAACACGAGCCCACCAAGCTCTATCATCCTCCGTAAAGAAGCATGGGAGAACTGTTGATTCCAAACAAAAAATTATAATTAATACTCCCTTCTGTTTCAAGATTAGATGACATTTCGTATGCCAATACCGAAATGTTGGTGACATTCGTATGTGTTCATACGAATGGTGACCAACATTTCGTGTATTGGCATACGAAATGTAAACTGATGAATCAGTTTACATTTCGTATACCAATACCCGACATGTTGATGACCATTCGTATGGACACATACGAAATATCACCAACATTTCGTATGTTGGCATACGAAATGTCATCTGAATCTTGATAATGTTTTGCAAATGGCTATTTAATAATAAACAAAATCATATACTTACTTATCTAAAATCTGCTGCCTTGTTTGGCGCTTCAACACCGGCTCACAAGTGGCGTTCTCCCATATCTTACGGGCTCGATGATGACCAAACCCGTACAACAACTGAACCTCCTCCGGGCCGCCACCGGGGTTACTCTTCAGCTGCCACTCGTCATCCTTGGCCCCTTTCCCCTTTCTGCCCCGTGCCTCCCGCCTCTTGCGAGGCCTCACAGATACACTCTCCTCCGCCTCCTCCTCCGCCTCCTCCTCCGCCTCCTCCTCACTAGATAAATGTGCCTCCTCCTGCACAGATGCACCTCGGGACATAGTACGTGAAGATGAATCCTCACTAGAATAACTACTCTCACTACTATCACTCTCCTCAACCACATCCGGCTCAGCAATCACGACATTCTTGTCGTTCTTCTTTTTGGACCGTTTGTCTGCCTTAGCTGCAGCTGCCTCCTCGGCCTTCCTCTTTCTATTAGAGGCCGTCGCAGGGTTACGTCCCTACAAAAAATTAAATAAGAGACAGTTAATATTCAAGATTCAGATGACATTTCGTGTGACAATACCCGAAATGTTGGCAACATTTCGTATGTGTTCATACGAATGGTGATAACCTTTCGTGTATTGGCATACGAAAATGTAAACCGATTCATCGGTTACATTTCGTGTGACAATACCCGAAATGTTGGTGACCATTCGTATGAACACATACGAAATGTTACCAACATTTCGCATACGAAATGTAAACTGATGAATCAGTTTACATTTCGTATGCCAATACCCGATATGTTGGTAACCATTCGTATGTGTTCATACGAAACGCACGCCGACAACTTCAAATTTTAGGCACACAAATTCGTATCCGATTCAAACAAAAAACCCAAATTAATGTTACGAAATCGCAATTAGAACCATTTAGGATACGTTTAAACAACATTAAGCATTATATAATCCATTTTAGGCATACATTTGTTGTAGGGTTTTCAAATTGAAATTTTAGGTTAAAATTAATTACTTTCTTTGGAGCGGCGGAAGAGGCGGACTTTCCACCGGTAGGGAGGTTTGTCTTCATCGTCGGCGGTGGTGGTGGTGATCGGCGGCGTTTGTGAGAGAGAGAAGAGAGACCGTCGTTTTTTTCTTTAGTTTTTGAGAGCGAGAGAGAGAATGAACAGGGACACGGCGTTTGAAATGGAGAGGGAGGGGAAGAATTTTTTTTTAAAAGTATTTATATGAGGGTATTTTGGTCATTTTGTGCATGCCTTGTAAAACCATGCCTTGTATATAGTAGCACCCGTCATTACTGTCTAGGATGGAGTGTTTGGCATAAAACTTAACCAAAAAAGGCAGCATTTTAAGCACCGTTTATCGCCCCGCCTCCCATTTCAAGCTTGCCTACTCGCCTCCTCACTTCACAATCACTCTCCTCTCTAATTAAATTAAATTAAATTAAATTAAATTAAATTAAATTCTATTCTATTCTACAAGTACAAAAGTAACAAGAATGGTAGGTTTTCATGTATTGGGATTTTATTTTACATCTTACATGTTTTAATTATAAAAAGGGAACTTTTTTTTTTTTATTTATTAAGTTCAACCACCTATATATACATGGGGTATTGTGGTTTAGAAGTGAATATTGTTAAACATCATTTAATTTAATAGCCTATGTTACTTCATCCATCTATCTGTCTCAAAATAATTGTCATAAAATAAATGTTGCATTTCTAAATAAGTAAAATGACTTAGTGCAATTTTATCATTATGAATGTAAGCTTTCACACTCCCCCTCACGTGTGACCCGGTCGCACACGTGGAGAGATCATAAACATGCCAACATAGTGCAATTTTTTGCACATATAAATCCGGGTATTACTGCAAGCGGACGGAATCAAATCCAGGACCTTGTGCTTTGATACCATGTTAGAGTTACCACTTGATTTAAAAGCTTAAGCTGTTAGATCGTGGCTCAACAATGTATATCAAGCTTTCACATTTAACAAATTATTGTCAACCATCAGCCACCTTCACATGATCAAATAAATTTCATGAGAATGGAAATGGATATTAGACTCAGTAAAAAGATTTTATTATATACTCGTCACTTTGTCAAAAAATGAATATTATTTTAAAAAAAAAATCAAAATAAATGGTCAAATTTTAGTAAAGTTACTAAATCATCAATCATCAACCAATAAGTTTTAATTTATACTAACACTAACAATGCAATGTGGTGAAATATTAAGAAATTTTATATATTTATGCTAATAAAAGTGCTTAAATCTCAATATTTTTAAAATTGAACATTCATTTTAAAAAGAATAATCAAATACTTGTATAATACATGATATAATATTAACAATGTCAGAAGTTAATAGTATTTCCTCGTATTATAATAAGTATTGCAATTTCTGATTTTTTTTTCAAAATATTCCATTTTAAATAAATATTTACTTAAATGACACTAGGGAAAATTTATGTACCAAAATGACCATTTTTTGAGAAGTCGGCATTGGCATTGCCGTTTTTACCTTGAAGTCGGCATTACCAATGCCGACTTTAGTCAGTCTAAAGTCAACTGTCAAGGCGTTAATTGTCAAGGGCGTTAATTGCATTAATCAGGATTTTGGATTAAGAGAAGTCGGCATTGGCAATACCGACTTCAACTAGGGTTTTAGTGAAGTCGGCATTGGCAATGTCGATTTTAGGCCATCATAAATTTTCCTCACAGCCTCTTCTTTCTCATTCTTTCATAATAACCATTTCTCCTTTCATAACCATTTCTCCGTCCATTTCAATTTCAGAGCTCACATTCTTCAATATTTTGTGAATTAAGCATTATTTAAGGTACATTTTATTCTTTTTTATATATTTTTATTTGTATAATGTGATTTTAAACTAGAGTTATTTGTTGTTTTTTTATATGTTTTGACTGTCGAATGAATTGATATAATTTGATTTGTATAATGTGATTTGTTGCTTTTTTATATATTTTGATTGTTGAATTATTTTGTTTAGGGAAAAATATGAGTGGACTTCCACTTATTTTCATGTGCTACTGGGGAGGTGATGATGAACACCCGTTTGGAGATAGTAATCTTGAACAGGGCGAAATTTCCACTTAGGGCAAAAACTTCGTTGGAGTTACAAAAAATTGATTAGGAAGTTATATAAGAAAATTGATATAGATCCAAGGGATATTAAGTTGAAAGTTATTTGTAGATATCCTCATATTATGGGCAATGGGTTTGCAAATTACATTCCGCTTGAAGTCGAAGATGATATGTGTGTGAAAGTCATGTTTGATATTTCTGCTCAATTAGGTGGGATTGGTAGCTTGCAGTTGTATATTATCATGGATTTTAGACTTGATAATAATGTGCGTTCTGATGAGGTTGAAACACGTGAGGAGCCGATACAAAATGATAACTACCTTGAGAGAGATGATTTTGGTTTTGAAACACATTGGGAAGAGGAAAGGGAAGTGGAACCGGAGTTGGAAGCAGAAGTGGAAGTGGAAGGGGAAGCGGAAGAGGTAGAGGAACGTGAAAACGATGATGATTCAGATTATGAAAGTCATATCCTTGCAGTAAGTTCTGATGCTGATTCTGGATATGAAGATTGTGTTGGGTTTCGAGGGTCCATGCGCAGCGGAATAATGCAAATAACTCGAATACCCAAAGCCCTAGAATCCGTTCTAGATGAATAATTAAGAAGTATGAATTAGGGTTACCAACCTTGAATGCCTTTGTCGTTGATATACGTAGTCTAACTCCGTATGAAGAATTAGCAAGTCTTCAATATACGATCCTTGAATCACGAACAAATGATCTTGAGAAGCGAAGATCCTCTACGAGTATCCACGCGATGAACGAACCCTAGAACTCTTTCTAGGAGGATTGCTAGATCCCTTGATTGAAACCTTTTTCAATCTATGATGAATTGTGGAATTGGTGTGATGATTTTCAATTCACAATTGAAAATCCTCTCTATTTTTGTCTTTCTCAAAGCTCAAAAACGGAACTGGCTGCTAGGGTTGTATAAGGATACTATTTATACTCAATAAATATATGCCCTATTAAAACCTTTGAAAAAAAAAACGGTTTCAGCATCAGCGGACATGGGCGGTCGCCCATCAGTATATGGGCGGTCGCCCATGTGTCCAGAGCTTGAATCCTTTCCTCCGAAACCCCATATGGGCGGTCGCTCATCAGGACATGGGCGGTCGCCCATGTGTCCAGAGTTTTAATTCCTTTATTCAAAACCATCGTGGGCGGTCGCCCATAAGGGCAAGGGCGGTCGCCCATGTGGACAGTCTCTAATGCCCGATTTTCAAATAACATGGGCGGTCGCCCATAGAACCTTGGGCGGTCGCCCAACACACCAGAAATCCATAATTTCATTTTTGACAATTCGTTCGATGCGTGTGACCCCATAGGACTATACTATGTTGGCAATGAGTCCGATCACATCGATCCTCATAAGACATGAGCGGACTCTAGCAAGCCATCATGCCTACCCAAATAGTATAATATTAAGTTCGATTTTTCCTACATAGAACATATCACAATCCCATTGTCACACGATGTTATATTGAACATGAGTCATGGTCCACGTCAACTCATATTGTTCAATGCTTTCTCGTTACCAAGTAAATTGATTAATCGAATGACATTAATCATATTAATTCATTCGGGCATGGCCATGCACTACATCAATCTTACTCATGAGTGGCCAAGCAAACATCTCTCTTTACGAGGGACAAGTTTCCATCTTGACTTATCATTCTTCCCAACAAGAATCATATCATGCCAATAATAGCCCTTATTGTTGTCCGGTTAAAGACAACGTTAAACTATATCAAACATGATATTCATCGAGTGGAAGACGATGATAATCTCAGGTCAAAGGATATCAATGATATGACTATATGAGATTTATTTATGACATATGACCATGACATAAATCTCATAATGGGTCAAGTCCAGTACCTTGTTCTCTAACAAGTACCCATGAATCTAATGTGCATCTCCATGCATATAATCATCACATGATTATCCATTAGACTTCATACTAGTGCTTCATAAGTACTAGGGACACGATTATTATAACTAAACATGCAAACACATATAATAATCAAATAAACAATCTCATATATAAATGAACAATGACATTACATAAAGGTCTATCTCTATAGGCCTATGGCACTAACACCTACAGATTGTTCGAGTGCAACTGATAACGAGAATGAGGGTGATGATGGGGAAGGTGGTGATGTAGGAGCACAGATGATTACTTTTCAAGGTGAACCGCAAAATCAAATGTATGGGAGAGGAGACTATCAATTTTACCGTGATATTGGTGAAGGGTCAGAGAATTATGATAATACTGAATACAAGTTTGCCGAATGGAATGCGGAGAAGGATGGAATCGCTAAAGGTATTCGCTTCTCAGACAAGATTGATGTGCAGTACCAGATAAAGAAGTACCATATTAAGAAGAATCTGAGGTTCAAGGTGAGAAAGAGCACACCGCAAAAGTGGACTATTGAGTGTTTGGTGAAACAGGTTCCCGCAATTTCTATGTCAATGTGAGTCCGAAGAAGGGTGGGTGCGGGAAGTAACTAAGTACAAGGGTCCACATTCTTGCTTGGCTTCGTATGTTAGCGGCGATCATCCTAATTTAGATGCTAAGTTTATAGGACGAGAAGTTTTCGATCTTGTCAAGGCCGATCCAGAGTACAAGATTAAGCTTATCATGATAAATATAAAATCGTATCACGGTAAGGATGTTTCATATCGGAAGGCATGGTGTGGTAAACAAAAAGCCATCGCTCAAGCATATGGGGACTGGGAAGAATCTTATAGAAAGTTGCCACGTTTGTTAGCGGCTATTCAAAAGTGGAACCCTTCAACGATTGTGGAGTTTTCTAATCGTCTGAAGGCGGTCCTCCGGAGTTCGTTTGACCGTGTGTTACGGGCATTTGGCCCTTGTTTGGAAGAATTCTCTCATTGCCGTCTTCCGTCATTTTACGGTTGATGGCACATTCTTGCATGGAAGATATAAAGGGGTAATACTTATTGCTATGGGTGTCGATGCGAATGATAGTTTACTTCCACTTGCTTTTGCTCTTGTTGAAAAAGAAGACCATGAAACCTGGTCTTGGTTCTTACATCTTCTTTGCGGACATGTTATTAGGGCTCGTGAAGTTTGTTTGATATCTGATCGCCACAATGGGATCCTTGCCACTATTGGAGAAAATGGTTGGCCACGAACTGTTGTGCACAGGTGGTGCATGTTGCATTTACGAGCTAATTTCCTTTACACTCATAAGAGTGTTGGCTTAAAAGATCTTTTTTGGCGTCTTTGTTAGCGCCACCCAGGACCGAAATATGAAAAATTACTTGGCTCAGATTCGTATAATCAATCGCGAGGCAGTTAAATGGTTTGAGTTGTTGGATGCTAAAAAGTGGTCAATGGCGCATGATGGTGGATATAGGTACGGCATTAAGACTACCAATTTGTCTGAGGTTTTTAATGGTGTGATGAAAGGAGCACGAGGGATGCCTATTTCGGGTATTGTTGAGATGGCCTTCTATAGGTGTGTGGAATACTTTCAAAATAGACTCTCGATATCAATAAGGGCTTTAGGGGGGTATCCTGGTAACCCCAATATAAATGCTAGGCGCAATTGACGAAAGGGTCCAACAAAAATATGACTTCAACTTGAAGAAGGCCGGCTATCATAGTGTTAGGAGGTTTAACAATACTCCAGTAGGTGTTTATCAAGTTACAACTGGGCGACGCGGTGAAAGGGGTGGAAGGATTCAAGTGGTGGAATTGGGTCCTCGAGCATGCACTTGTGGTAAATGGGTGCAATATCATTACCCTTGTTCGCATGATCTTGCCTGCTTCAAAGCCCAACATATTGATGGTTTGAATTTTGTTGATCCCTTTTACAGTCTTGAGGCGTACCACAATACATGGAGGGGCACTTTTAATCCGGTCACATAGGAAAATATTACATAAATAAATAAAGTTAGTGGCCACATCCCGGCCACATAGGAAATCTTACATAAAATCACAAAAAATAAATATTGTCAAGTTAGTGGCCACATCCCGGCCACATAGGAAATCTTACATAAAATCACAAAAAATAAATATTGTCAAGTTACATGTCCAATAATAGAAATTAACAGTCCTTGGGAAACACCTTAAAAACATTGGAAGTAACAATGTTAAGTATTTTTTTTTAGCGCGAGGGGGCCCAAACAACAGCCTAATAGATCAACAAAACAAAACATTTAGAACAAAATGTTAAGGAATATAACCTTAGGGAGGGAGTGTAATGTTAAGGAAAATATTTCATACCTGAGTGAGTATAAGAACAGCACCAACACCTATGTGACTTCCGCCCTCACTATCCCTCATCACTTTGTCAGCAATGTAAGCATCAATGGTATCAGTAGGATCCTTCAAAACCAAATGCACAGAGCCGCGGACCACTTCGTGTAAACTCCTTCACAACCACAACAACCTAATAGAACAAAAATATAATGATCAATTATTTATAAATTTCAACCTTAACTATAATTAAAATAAAATAATATACTGTTCCACCCTCTCATATTTTTGGCAATTCTCCTTGATCATTCTCGAGGATAATAAGTACCCTCTCTGCAGGTGAGATAGTCCATTGCGAGATATCCAAGCTTTGCCACGAAAATCATCATCTTCCACCTAGCTCTTCAAGTTTTTTACGTATGGCCTCTTGGGTCGGCGAGCGGGGTCCTTGAGAGGCATGCGCTTTTCCGGTGCGATGCCGACGCACGGCGGCTTTGTGCTTCACGGCGGGACCGGGTATTATATGAGGCGGTGGAGATTCTATCTCTCGTTCGATTTGAGGCGGTGGAGATTCAAACTCTCGTAAAAGTTGGGAGAGATTAGATTGACGATTGGAGGTTTGACCGGGATTACCAGGAAGAGGTTGTCGTCCAAGATACCAGCGGGGTTGCTCCGGATCCATTTTGACAGTTTTAAGTCTTGGGTTGAGAGAGATGGATGAGAGATTGAGAAATGGATGAATTCGTTTTTGAGGTCACCGAGCCTTTTAAAGGGTAAGTATTCTGAAAAAATTTATTCCAAAAACGGTATTCGTAGTCCCGTTTTTGAAAGTTCTGACAAAAACGAGATTCGTAGTGCCGTTTTTGACAGTTCTTACTTGGTAGTGCCGTTTTTGAAAGTTCTGATAAATAATTATTTTTTGGACTGATGTGACAAATTTACTCTAACTCATACCAAACTGGTACCAATCATTTTATAACCTAACATGACCATTCCAACTTAACTAAAATGGTTCTAAATTTCCAAACAACCATTAAAACAACAACAAGAGTCAATTTAACATGGCATGAGCACGAAATTGAAGAGAGTCATAATAACTTACCAATTAATTGTTGTGAATATGGCCCTCCACAAACCAAGCAAACCACAAGAATAATAATCGCACACAAACAAAGCAAAAGAAAATCAAAAGCACAGAAAAGACAAGAGAAATTGTTTACCCAGTTCACCAATTTGATTGGCTACGTCTGGGGGCACTACCAAGCCAGGATCTTGCACTATGCATGTAAAATATGTGTTACAACAAGTCTAGGGGCGGAATACAACTTATAATATATAGTAGGGAGTAAAACTAAGCCCTAGATGGACAAGGGTTTCCTAAATTACGTCTAAAACCCGGCCCAGGATTTTCCTCCCCCGTCAACAGCGCGGCCGCGCACACTATAAGCGCGGTTGCCCTCAGCAAACGAGAAACAAACACCATCCTCGGCCAACCAGCGCGGTCGCTCACTCCCTTCAGCGCGGTCGCGCAGGAATAAGCTTCTCCGAGCATCACTTGCGGTCCAGGTGCGCGGTCGCGCTCACCACCTGCGCGGCCGCCCTCACCTCCAGCAACTTTAGACGAAATTTCCAACCCTTTTTGCTCCGAAGTCTAGTACGGTTGGTCTTCTATCCCAACAATCTCCCACCTAGAGATCAACCACACATATAAGCCCCGTATCCGTCTTCAACTCATCCTTGGTGTCCTCCTAGTGCTCACCTCGATCATGGTAGTGCCATCCTCCTCTCTCATTCTTCAAGCCCAATTGAAGCTTTGCACAGCTTCAACTTCTCAAGGTTCACAACCTTTGTCAACATGTCAGCCGGATTCTCCGATCCCAATATCTTCTCAAGCCACAAAGTCTTCTCCTCCAAGAGATGCCTGATGTAGTGAAACCTCAGTTCAATGTGCTTCGTCCTCGAATGAAATGCCGGATTCTTTGCCAAGTGAATTGCACTCTGACTGTCACTGTAGAGAATATTACCACTTCGCGTCTTCCCAAGTTCACCCAAGAAGTTACGCGGCCAAACCATCTCTTTACTTGCCTTACATCGCTGCCACATATTCTCGCTTCGCGGTCGAGCCACGATCTTTTGTAACTTAGAAGCCCGGGAGATTGCTTTGTACCACCCAATGTAAACACATAACCCGTAGTACTTCTCCTCTTTATCAAGATCACTTGATGCCAAGTCCGCATCAACATAACCCGCTAACACCACTTCCTTGCTTGAAAAACACGAGCCTTACCGGCGGTACCCTTCAAGTAACGTAGGATCCACTTAACCGCTTCCCAATGTTGCTTTCTGGATTGCCCATGAACCGGTGACTACTCCCACCGCATGTGCAATGTCCGGCCTTGTACACACCATTGCATACATGAGACTCCCCACAGGTGAAGCATATGGAGTTCTCTCCATCTTGTCACGCTCTTCCTTGTTCCTAGGCGAGTCCCTCTCGGATAGCTTGAAATGCAAACCCAATGGCGTCCTGTTGGCTTCGCCTCTTCCATACAAAACCTTGCAAGACTTTCTCAACATATTACGCTTGTGAAAGAACCAACTTGCCCGACTCCCTATTCCGGTCAATCCGCATGCCCAAGATTTTCCTTGCCTCTCCCAAATCCTTCATCTCGAACCGTTCGACAACCGAGTCTTCAACCTGTTTACCTCTCTCTTGCTAGAGCCCGCTATCAACATGTCGTCCACATATAACGGCAAGATAATATACCCGTTGTCCGTGTTCTTGAAGTAGCAACAATGATCCGCCTCACATCGATAAAATCAATGTCGTGCATGAATCCATCAAACTTCTGTACCCTTTGCCTAGGAGCTTGTTTAAGGCCATACAAGCTCTTAGTCAATCTGCAAACTAGCTCCCGCTACCCTTAGAAAAGTAACCCTCTGGCCGTACCATGTAGATCTCTTCCTCCAAGTCTCCCATGAAGAAAAGTGTCTTCACATCCATCTGTTCAAGCAACAAGTTGTACGCCACTACTATCCCAGAACCATTCGATAGTGGTCATCTTCACAACCGGAGTGAATACTTCGGTGTAGTCAATTTCGTACTTTTGCTGAAACCCTTTTACAACCAGTCTTGCCTTGTAACGCTTGCTACCGTCTGCCTCCTCCTTGATCCTGTAAACCCACTTATTATGCAGTGCCTTCTTCCCCTTAGGTAGTTTAGTCAACTCCCAAGTTTTGTTGGCCTTTAATGAGTCCATCTCATCATCCATCGCAGCTTTCCACTTGTTACAAAGTGCACACTACGAAGCGACCTCCGCATAACATTCCGGTTCCCATTATCATCAACAACAAATAATAATTCGAAGGAGTATACTGTCGGGTGATCCACGCAATCTGCTGGATCTACGCAGCGGAATATCCGGTTCTGGAGTACGTGGTTCATCTTCAGTGACCTCCTGACCATGGTCAACATGAACTGTCCTGCTCCCACCCGAGTCTAAAATATCCACCTCTACAACCTCCGGTTCCGAACTAGTACCATCAGATGCCCCCTTTCTATCCTTGTAAAAAACCTGTTCATTGAATACCACATTTCGACTACGAATAACCTTATGGTTTTGATCATCCCAAAATTTTTACCCGAAGTCATCCCCGCCATACACAATAAATGTACACTTAACAGATTTAGCATCTAATTTAGTTCTCTCAGCAGAATCAACATGAACATAAGAAACGCAGCCAAATACGCGAAGAAAGGACAGATTTACCTGCTTGCCACTCCAAGCTTCCTCTGGAATTCCATTCCCCGATGGAACCGATGGTCCCCGATTGATCAAGAAAGGCTGCCGTGTCAGCTGCATATGCCCGAACGTTTTCGGAAGTCCACACTTCAATCTCATACTTCTAGCCCGCTCGTTCAATGTTACGTTCATCCTTTACGCTACCCCGTTGAGTTGTGGAGTCTTCTTTGGAGTCTTCTCCATACGAATACCATTCGCGGCACAATATTCCCTAAACTCCCGAGCTCATACTCCCCACCATTATCTGATCTCAAGCACTTAAGCTTAAGTCCCGTTTGATTCTCCACCAAGGCCCTCCACTTCTTGAACACCTCGAAAGCTTCATCTTTTCCCTTCAAGAAATAGACCCAGACCTTCCTTGTAGAATCATCAATAAAAGTCATATAATATGACGCACTACCCAGAGATGTAACCGGAGATGGCCCCCACAAGTCCGTGTGAACCAATTCCAACTTTGCTTCCCTCAATCCCCTACCTGTGCTCGAGAAATTATTCCTCCCTTGTTTGCCAAACATACAATCTTCGCGAGATCCCCACGTTGGTTGTCTTGAGCCGGTAGTAGACCCTTGGAACAAAGTACCTTCATCCCTGTCTCACTCATGTGACCCAATCGACGAGTGCCACAAATCGGTATCACCCTTCTGCTTTGCCACCGCAATACTATCCTTGGTGTTGTTCGCCAAATACAAAGTACCCTCCTTATTACCCCGAGCGATCTCACAATCCTCCTTGGTAATAACCCGGTTCTGCGGCCGAAAGTCACCTTGTAACCCTCTTCGTCCAAGCGCCCAAATGAAAGTAGGTTCTTTTTCAAACCCGGAATGTGTCGACCCCGTTCGGATGTAGAACCTTCCCGTCCGATGCTCCTATCCCGACATCCCCTTCCCCTTGATTTCCAAAGGCTCGCCATCAGCTAGATAGACCTTCCCGAAATCACCGGAAGTGTAATTATCCATCTCTTCCTTATGTCCGCAAGAGTGGAATGATGCCCCCGAATCCGGCACCCATGATTCTAGTGCACTACTAACACTCGAATCGGTACATCATCACCTTCGATCGCCACATTCGCCCGATTGCCCTTACGATTTGGACAATCCCTCTTGAAGTGTCCCAATTCCTTACAATAATAGCCTTTGAACGGATCCCTTCGCAACCTTCGGTTTATCCTTGGTCTCATCGGCTTTGCCACTTTCCACTCACTCCGTTCTCCCTAGATTCGGTTCTCCCTTGTTTGCTAGTACCCGGCTTCCCCTACTAGTAGTAGCTAAAGCCGCTCCCGAAGTACTTGATGTCCCCAACTTCTTCATGCGATTTTCCTCACCTAAAGAAAGTCTTTAACATCATCATATTTCAATTTTTTCTTACTGTGAAGCGTTGATTGCGATCACCGTTCCGCTCCAACTTGCCGGTAAAGAAGCTAGCAACAAGCATGCATGAACCTCATCATCGAACTTGATCTCCACCGCTGTCAATGAATCTATGACATCCATAAACTCATCGATGTGCTTAGCCAAGGATCCTCCCACTTGGATCTTGAGACTACCCATCTTACGTATCAAATCAACCTTATTTGCGGCGAGACGGAGTTTCAAATCTCTCGGTAAGATAATCCAATAGCTCCTTGGTGGTTGTCGCCTTCTGGTAGTCTTCGCAATCCACTTTGACAAAGTAGATCTGACCACCCCTAGGGCTTTCCGATCCATGAGTTCCCATTCCTCCTGACTTACATCTTCCGGTTTGACACCCTTCAGAGGTTTGTAGAGATCTTTGTTGTACAAGAGATCCTCAATCTGCATCCTCCAATATCCGTAGTCAGACCCATCGAATTTCTCAACCGCCTGTTTGTCCTTGCCCATTCTTGATTGCTTGGAACAACTCCCTTGATCTTGAACCAAGAGCTTTGATACCAGTTGTTGTGAATATGGCCCTCCACAAACCAAGCAAACCACAAGAATAATAATCGCACACAAACAAAGCAAAAGAAAATCAAAAGCACAGAAAAAACAAGAGAAATTGTTTACCCAGTTCACCAATTTGATTGGCTACGTCTGGGGGCACTACCAAGCCTTTATCTTGCACTATGTATGTAAAATATGTGTTACAACAAGTCTAGGGGCGGAATACCACTTATAATATATAGTAGGGAGTAAAACCAAGCCCTAGATGGACAAGGGTTCCCTAAATTACGTCTAAAACCCGGCCCAGGATTTTCCTCCCCCGTCAACAGCGCGGCCGCGCACACTATAAGCGCGGTTGCCCTCAGCAAACGAGAAACAAACACCATCCTCGGCCAACCAGCGCGGTCGCTCACTCCCTTCAGCGCGGTCGCGCAGGAATAAGCTTCTTCGAGCATCACTTGCGGTCCAGGTGCGCGGTCGCGCTCACCACCTACGCGGCCGCCCTCACCTCCAGCAACTTTAGACGAAATTTCCAACCCTTTTTGCTCCGAAGTCTAGTACGGTTGGTCTTCTATCCCAACATTAATTCGAAAAAATACGAAAATATTTATTGACCACATCCCGGTCAAATAGGAAATCCGTCAGGGATATGCATCTGGGGTGTAATTGTTAGGAGGATTACGTGGCCTATCACTTCTCCTAGGTAGAAGGTGAGATAATACACGACCTACTCGTGATGTGCTAGCTTGACGAGATGATGATGGTACCTGAGTAGGGTCTGTGTGACCAAAAGGTGTAGCCTCCGGAAACGACATTGGAGGTAGCATTGGAGTATAATCCATTTGAAGGCTTCGCCTTCCACTCCGACTCTCAGAACCATACGATGTGAAACCCATCCTTAGAGGTGGAGTTGGAGCATAGTCAACGCTTCTTCTTCGACTTCCACTCCCACTCCCCGAAGGATATGATGCAAAACCTAAATTTGGAGGGGGAGTTGGAGTATAATCCATCTGTGTGTCAGAGAATCCATAGTTTCTGCACAGGAGAAAGCGTCATTCGCTGCCTCCTCACTCGCGTCCTCCTCATTCCGTTCCTCCTCATTCCCTTCCTCCTCATTCCCTTCCTCGCCATTGTCCCCCTCATTCGCTCCCTCCTCAAAATGTACCTCTGGATCATCACACTTACATGATAAATTATAATTCAGTAAAAAAGACCCTTCTCGTTAAATATTTAACATATCCACGAAAAAAATAAACATATTACCTCTGGATCATCCTGCACATGTTGAGCACGTCTACGAACCCGGTTTCGTCTCTGTGGCACCCCTACAACATGATCTACTGGTGGTAGGGGAGTTTGGAGGGCATCCAGTCGTCTCAGCTGTCTAATAGACGATAACGATTGTCTGATGACACCACGGGTAACATATAGGTGTTGTGAGCGTAAGTCGTATCCCTCAACCTCAAGTATGGCATTCTCGTTGGATATGTACGCGCGCTGAAGGTTTTGAATCTGTTGAAAATAATAAAGAAGGAATAAATAATAACGATAAGATAAAATGGTAAAAAAAATAAAAATGAACTAAAGTAAATATGTACTATTTAACTTACCAAACCCTCATAACGACTAGCATGCGCCCTGTACCCCTCGTCCTCTACATCATTTGGATTCTGGATCAATAACCGTGTGATTCTAGAGTACCATAACATATAGGGATGTGCTAAATCTACATCCTCGATACCATATTGCCCATCCACCACCAAATTAGCCCGTTGATTCCACATTCCTATGTAAGATATGTGGAAATTGAGCCAATTAACTTTTGTTCGACCTCGTCGGTCAAGTCCATGCAGTACTCACTCGTGTCATGTGGGTCGGGGATACCTGTAACATCCCGGCTTGCCTCATTACTCGATCATGAAGGTGCCACTCAACCCTATCAAAGCAAATGAGGGGCACCTTCGCTCTCCATATAAAGTCCTGGAAGCATTATGTTGGACCACCTGGACACTTAAGTACGGCCGCCACTCAACACGATCCTCGATCAAATACGCTAGCTGATCTCGATATCCATGCAAGTTGTGGACGGTAAGATGCGTATATGATAAGGGACCTTGCCACCTACATATGGAGAAATTTGACATACAAATTAGTGTGTAATAATCAAAATCAAGTACATAAAATATTATGTGATTTTAAAATGAATTTATTTTAAAATACCTGCAACCATATGGCAGTAATGCATCCTGAAGAATGACATCTCCACGTGTCCTTACGGTTCGTAGACACAACAACCGTTCCCAAGCCCAAAGCTAAAAAAAACATAAAGAAAAATATTTAGTGTCACGTACAAAACATATTTTCTTCAATAGAATAATATAAGCAAATATAATTGACATACCTGCACAATTGTTAAGAATGCAGCACAACATTTCGCATCGGGCTTTGTCGCTACACACAAGTCCCGATATAAAAAGGCTAATGTAGCACTACCCCAACTGTAGTTCCCAATCGCGTCAACGTTCCTAAGTAGTGGGAGGTACATCAGTTTCACCAAGATATTACTCGTGTCCGGCATCAATAATGACCCTAAGGATATCAAAATATAGGCCCGAGTATACTGATTAATCAATTCGGCATGCGCATTTGCAGGAAGCTCCTCCCACTGAGTCAGTTGGTCTATAATCCACTTAATAGACAATCTACCACCCTTCAAGTCTGATTCAAGTGGTTGAAATATCCCTAACAACTCGTGGCATAAGTGACACCATTCCAACTTATGAATATTGGCTCGGGAACTAATCACAGCATCCCCGTCTATAGGAAGGCCACATAATATGCCAACATCCTGAAGGGTGATGGTCATCTCCCCAACCGGCAAATGGAATGTGTGCGTCTGCGGACGCCGTCTCTCAACTAAAGCCTCTATCAAATGCGTCATATTTGAAATGACCTAGTTTATAAACATCGTAGAATCCCTACGTCTAAAAGTTTGCTCGTATCCTAACATCCTAGTTTCTAGGAAGTTCGGACCGCGCCTAAATCTAATAGTCTCGACTTCTGTCTAGCCCAAATATAATTTGAACGGTGTTTATCTTGTAATCTTAATACGGAGGGTCTAACGGCCCTGGATCAACAAATGCTTGGGTTTGGTCCATCTGAAACAAACAACAAAACTATTAAACTAAAATTCGGTGAAAAAAATTTGCCCTTAGTTAAATATTTAAGCGAAAAGGACAATTTTTCGACGGTTTAGTTAAGTTTTTGACGAGAAGATGGCATTTTTTTGACAAAAAGACACAAGCTGTTAATTATTAAACTATAATTCGGTAAAAAGCCCATTCTCGTTAAATATTTAACGAACAACGAAAAACTCGTTAAATTTCGACAATACGGTTAAGTTTCGACGTAAACTTAACATTTTCGTTAAATTTCTAACAAAATTCGAATAAATTAAAAATCAAGTTTCATTAAATCTTAATAAATAACCTAACATGTATTAAGGAAACTCAACAAAAATTAACACAAATTATAGAAATAAATATAATTAAAACACAAATTATAGAAATAAAAATCAACAAATACTAACCTTATATTTTAAAAACGTGAGTATGAATAACGTTTTTAGGATTTTGATTAAATCTTGGTTGGCTTGATGAGATCTTGGTTGGTTGGTTGGCAATGGCAGATTGAGAGATTGAGAGATAGAGAGAAGATGAGAGAAGATAGGAATGAAGGGGATGAAGGGAAGGGGCGTCGGTCAAGTACGCCTGGGGCAATAAAGAAGAAAACGGCAATACCAATGCCGCTTTTACCTACTTTTCCAGAAAACGGCATTGGTAATGCCGACTTCACTGTAACCCTAATTGAAGTCGGTATTATCAATGCCGACTTTACTTATAATTAATTAAAAATTTCTAAATAATACAATTAATCCTCCCCATTAATCCTCTCAATTAATCCTCCAATGGCTGACTTTTGACTGACCAAAAACGGCATTGGTAGTGCCGACTTCAAGCCAAAAACGGTACTACCAATGCCGATTTCTCTCAAAGTGGTCATTTTGGTACATAAATTTTCCCTTGAGTCATTTAGGTAAATATTAATTTAAAAAGGAATATTTTAAAAAAAAATCGCAATTTCTAATGAATGTGTTTTACTTATATATTAATAATTATTTGTATGATGGTAAAATTATATTGAAATCATTTTTAAATTTATAAATGAAATACCCATTAAAAAAAAAAAAAAACCTTGTTAATGACCTAATCAAACAGAATAAGAACAGATTCAAGTCTACCCCAGCTGACTAATTGTCTCCAAATGTTCATACCTGAAAAACGGAAACAATTAATTAACCCTACAAAAAGCAGCTTTAATAGCTCTTCTAACCACCCTGGATACACCACTTTTTACTACTAATACATCAACTTAATTAATTACCTTCATTAACCCTCCTCCTAGCTACCCATATACCAGATCTTGGACATGTTCAATTGAATTGCACGGACAGTACATTTTTCTTATAATCTTGACCGTTTAATCTTACATTACATTTAGGGCATATTTCTTCCGTCTCATACGAAAACACACAAAATGAGTCTTGCATGAAAATTAAGAAGAGCGTATAGTGAAGTATGTGTTATGAGAATAAAAAGTGAGGTGAGAGGAAGATTGTTGGATAGAAAATAGTTAATGGATATTTATTGTAAACATGGCAAATGAAATCTTATATTTTTTCAAGTGAAACAGTGAAAGTATCGTCTTTTTATACTCGTTCTCACCGTTAAAAAATTATTTATTGATTGATATACAGCAGACAAACATTTATTAAAAGCTCAACTAACAAAGATAATCGGCCTCTATAAAACCCTTGTCAATTTCCGTTACGTTTTCACTCAAACCCCAACAAAAACAAACATACAATTAACAATATGTCTAACTCTTCATTTTCCGTTACATTTTTTTCTTGTACGGTACAAGCTGTAATTGCACTAGTTGTACTGGTCTCACTTGCTCCGGCAGAGGCGGCGCGTGCATTCTTCGTGTTCGGAGACTCCCTCGTCGACAGTGGCAACAACAACTACTTGGTCACCTCCGCCAGAGCCGACTCACCGCCATACGGCATTGACTTTCCGACTCACCGTGCCACTGGCCGGTTCTCAAATGGCTTAAACATTCCTGATATTATCAGTAAGTGATAAAGAAACTTCTCGACATTATATATTATAATAAATAAAGGATAATGTTTTTTTTAATCATCAACAAGGATAATGTTTGAAATGTTGTACGGCAGGTGAAAAGCTGGGAGCGGAGCCGACGATACCGTACTTGAGCCCGGAGCTGAACGGAGATAAACTGGTTGTGGGGGCGAACTTTGCGTCGGCCGGGATTGGTATTCTGAATGACACCGGCGTTCAGTTTGTAAGTCATGCATACTTGTTTGTACGTTGTCACTTGTCAGTGGTTATGTTCTGTCTTTTTAGATGTTCCATTTTTTGCAAGGGCATGAAATATTTATATTTTAATGATTTTACTTCAATTACCTTTTACATGTTAACTTCGTTAACTGAAAATTAAAGAGACTGACCTAAATCAGGCAGCATTTGTTAGTTAAATTGAGTGCCATGTGATAGTACGTTACAGTTTACGGTTGACTTATCAACGTTTTTTTTTTAAGGAATATGTTTTACTTATTTGTATATCGTATGTATTGTGATAAAATTTAAGATCTTATAGTCACTCATGTGATGATTATGTCAATGTCGTTTATATAGGCGAACATAATCCGGATTTCCCAGCAATTTGAGTTTTTTCAAATGTACAAAGCCCGATTGGCCGCCTTAATCGGTTCAAAACAAGCCACACAACGAGTCAACCAAGCACTCGTTCTCATCACACTGTTGTGAAAATCACGCCCACGCAGCGGAAAACGGACCGAACTATGGAGATGTAATAGGGGCAACACACACGAAAAGTAAATCACACACAAAGGAACACACAAGAATTGTTAACCCGGTTCGTTGCAACAACAACTACGTCCGGGGGCGCTACCAAGCCAAAATATTCACTATAATATTTTCAGATGTTACAATTTGTCTCTAGGCTATCACATGTATTTATAGGAAACAAGAAATCAAAGACCTAGTAATAAAAGGATTCCTACTCAAGAAAGTAATCTTCTTTCTTCACAAGTCCTTCCAAATATTACTACCAAAAGGAATCACCAATGCAAGAGGAGATCTAATCAAAATAGGAAACAAATCTGCTGCAGAAGAATCCTCCTTGATCTCACCAACTCTCCTCCGACCGCGGTTCAAATTCCTTTATCCATGGTTTTGACTCCACATCCCAACAATCTCCCACCTGGAGACAAACCATCCATGATACCTTTCTTGAAACAAATTTCAGTGGCCAGCAATTGCGTTGGTAGCGCCCGGCCTCTTGTCTAGTTATCCAAGTGAGTTGAAGCTGAGCTACGCTTCAACATAACTGTCGGTTCTACCATGCTCCGAGTCTTCATTCCGAATGATCCTCCCTGCACATCCCCGCTCACTTGCTTGCTAACTATCGATCCTGAACAGCGCGAATCCACGTGCCCCACACAATCACAAGCTTGGAACCTTTGTGTGTTCTTTGCAACCCATCGCATCACCGTTCTAGATCCCGCTCCCATGTTGACCAAATTGGCTCCGCGTCGGCCGACTTCATCACCCAATTTTCTATCAACATACCGTTTAGTGAAATTTCTCCCACCATGGCGATCTCGGCCACCACCATTCATCATTGGGATGCGCCTTCGTTTCCCCCAACGATTCATGTTGCATGTGGTATACAACATATTTTCCACGCCGCCACGAGCCACCAAGCTAGCTCCGCGGTTTACCTTCCACGTCCCACAACCGAAGGTCACCACACAACCCTCCTTATCAAGTTGCCTTATGGAAATCAAGTTCCTCTTCAAATCCGGAATATGTCGCACGTCACGTAGCCGCAAAACAGTCCCATCCGTTGCTTTGACCCGAACTACCCCTTTCCAATGACCTTGGCCGGATTATTGTCTCCCAAACGAACAACCCCAAAATCACCGGAATGTCTTGCTCCATCCTTTACTGCACTAGTGCACGAATGAAACGTCGAGCCGAATCAAAACCCACGAATCCGTTGAAGCCTCCCACCCAAGATTAATGCATCTGCTAACTCTTGACAACATTCAATTCCTTCGCTCTGCCTGACCGCTTCGGACAACTTCTCCTAAAGTGCCCCTTCTCCCCACAATCGTAACAAGTAATCACCTTCTTGCCACTCTTACCCTTTTCACCGATATTCAGTGCTAGCCCCGATGTCCCTGCCTTACTCTTTCTACGAATTTCTTCGCCAAGAATCACATCAACGACATCCGCAAACTTCAACTTCACTTTTCCTGTTGAAACGTTAACTGCTATCGCAGTCGTATCCCAACTTTCCGGTAAAGAAGAAAGTAAAATCAACGCTAGTACCTCATCAAGAGTAACAGCCACGGAAGACAGTTGGGTCGCAGTAGATTTGAATTCACTTATGTGCTTTGTCGCCGACATGCCCTCTACCATCCTTATGTTCAACAGCTTCCTCATTAGATGAGCTTTATTCGCCGCCGATGGTGCCTCGTACATGCTCGCCAACATCTGTAACATCTCCATGGTAGTCTTCGCCTCCAAAACATTCTTCGCGACATCCTTGGTCAACGTTTGCCTAACAAGCCCTAACGCTTTCCGATCCAAGATTTCGAATTTTGCTTCCTCTATGTCATCCGGCTTTTCTTTTAATGGTAGATACAAATCCTTGTTCCACAAAACATCCTCGATCTGCGTCTTCCAAAAATTGAAATCCGTCCCATCAAACTTTTCGATCAACACCTTATTACCATCCTCCAAAGCTCCCAAGAAATCCATAGCAAAAGATAACCCAAGCAATGATTCGACAAAACCAGGAGCTTTGATACCAGTTGTTGTGAAAATCACGCCCACGCAGCGGAAAACGGACCGAACTATGGAGATGTAATAGGGGCAACACACACGAAAAGTAAATCACACACAAAGGAACACACAAGAATTGTTAACCCGGTTCGTTGCAACAACAACTACGTCCGGGGGCGCTACCAAGCCAAAATATTCACTATAATATTTTCAGATGTTACAATTTGTCTCTAGGCTATCACATGTATTTATAGGAAACAAGAAATCAAAGACCTAGTAATAAAAGGATTCCTACTCAAGAAAGTAATCTTCTTTCTTCACAAGTCCTTCCAAATATTACTACCAAAAGGAATCACCAATGCAAGAGGAGATCTAATCAAAATAGGAAACAAATCTGCTGCAGAAGAATCCTCCTTGATCTCACCAACTCTCCTCCGACCACGGTTCAAATTCCTTTATCCATGGTTTTGACTCCACATCCCAACACACACTAGGCGGCAACGACTACGTCAACAACTATTTCTTGACACCCGTTACTGCAAGAAGGCTACAATTCTCTCTCCCTGATTTCTCCCGTTATCTCATTGACGAATACCGCAAAACCTTAATGGTTATTACACTACTATAACCAATTGTCGTTAGTTTTATTCGATAAGTTCTCAAAAACGTTGTTGATAGTGTTATTTGTTCCTAAATAATGCAGAGGTTATATGATTTTGGAGCCAGGAGAGTGTTGGTGACCGGTTCCGGACCATTGGGTTGTGTTCCATCGCAGTTAGCCACGAGGAGTGCTAACGGGCAATGTGCTGAGGAGCCTCAACGGGCAGCAGCCATATACAACCCATTACTCGTGCAAATGATCAAAGGGCTCAATAAAGAGGTCGGCTCTGATGTTTTCATTGCTGTCAATGCACAAAATCTGCAGAATGACTTCATCAGCAATCCCCAAGCCTTTGGTACTCTGCTTTCATCCCTTAAAAACCATTTCTATACATATCTATCTTTCTCTCTCTCTCTCTCTATATATATATATATATATATATATATATATATATATATATATATATATATATATATATATATATATATATATATATATATATATATATATTATAAATAGTGTTACTTGGATCCGGCCTTAATTTCTTGGACCACATACATGGCCCCTGAGGTTTGGACAAGTGCCACTGGGCACTGTCTACTCGAGATCTGGTTTCGTCTCACTTTCCCACCTTTGTCAACTTTATTTTAGGGAAAAGTTTATTTTACCCTGAATATATTAGTGTTATTTTAGTATTTTGATCAACATTGAGAAGATTTAGGATAAAATATTCATTTAACACAAATAAAGAGACAAAAGGGGGAGGTGAGATGAAAACAAATCTCAGAGGGAGAGTCACACTTGTCAAATTTAAGGGGTGGACAGTAAAATTAACTCGAGCTTTAGAACGAGGTTGCCTTTTTTATAGCGTTAATCATTTATTAATTGATTTGAGATCTTAATGGTTACGGACATTTTTGGTTGGTTTTATTTGTTAAAACAGGATTTGTGACATCAAAGGTAGCGTGTTGTGGGCAAGGACCTTATAATGGGGTTGGAATATGTAACCCGGCTTCAAATCTCTGTCCGAACAGAGATCTGTACGCATTTTGGGACCCGTTTCATCCAACTGAGCGTGCTAATAGGATCATTGTCGAAACCATCTTCACCGGTTCGGAAGAGTACATGCACCCGATGAATTTAAGCACTATAATGGCCATGGATAATGTGATCAGCTAAGTAATGATCAAGAATGTATAAGTACATGCACCCGATGAATTTAAGAATCATGCAGCAGATATGCATAAAAAAAAAGTATTAGTTGGAGATGTTATATGTTCTTTTGTCAATTCATCTATGCACTAGCTAGTAAATGTCTTTTCCAGTTTCTGTGGTTTTTTTTTTTTTTTTTTTTTTTTTTTTGAGTAACTGAGCATTTCATTTATATAAGAAAAAAGGCTCGGGGCCGATAAAGTGTTGGTACATTTTCCTAGAATGATCACGGTTTTTCCTATATTAATGAATGAGTAAAGCTATAGCTATAGGTGGCCAATCTCGATTGTTCATTTTGATCTCAACTGTCCACATTCATATTTATGTGCACTGCTTGTACATATCTGTTCCATCTATTTGCTGCTCACTTCATCTCGACTGCTTGTACATATCTCTTCCATCCATTTGCTGCTCACTTCATCTTGTACTATAATGGCCATGACACTTTTTTACACTGTCACTTAATTTACATACACTGACACTCTTTACACTGGCACTTTGTTACACTAACACTGTCACTTTTTACACTGGCACTTTGTTACACATGCACTGACACTTTTTTTCACTGGCACTTTGTTACACTAACACTGGCACTAGCGTGGGAAACAAAACACATTTTTTCTAAGCTTAAGAAAAAATGCGTTTTGTAAGATTTTGGCTTCCAAATAATAGTCTTATTTTTTAAAATAACAAAAATTATATTCCAATATTTTAAAAATACAAAATAAATAAATTACTATTTATAAAAATAAATATTATGAGTTTAATTATCAAACTATTTTATTTAGGACAAGCAAAATAGTATTTAAATATTTTTTTAATGATAATTCATTAGTCCCATAATAAATGTTAGTTTGATTTTTTTTTTACTCAACTTGAGTAATCTTTATGAGAAAAAAATTAAAAAAATCAAGTATTTTAAACATGGCCTACAAATATAAATAATACATATCCAAAAAAAAAAAACTTTAAATATAATTTATATGAGAGATTAAAATATCACAACAAAAAAAAGTTTGAGATATACAATATAAAATATGTTGATAATTGAATTTGAACTCATTTCCTTTTTTTTCTCTTTTTCCCTCTTACCTTGTTAAGACACTTATTCTTAGCTTAAAATTAATAGCTATATTTAAGACATTTTTAATTGTTCAAGTAATTTAATATTTTCTTATCAAACAAGCTTAATTTTATAATCTATTAAAATATTTCAATTTAAAAACTTAATTTGGTTACCCAACCTACCTTGCTATTATCTAGTATCACGACCGGGGTGTGATCAGAGAATGAGTTGATCAAACTTATTTTTGGTTAATTTTTAGTTAATACACGTATTATTATTATTGTTATTTGTTTTATTTATATTATGGTAGAGGTAGTTTAGTACTCCCTCCGTCCCTAAATGTTTGTCTCATTTGACTTTTTAGTTGAACTTTGACCATAAATATATGACAATTTAATTATGTTCATGAAATTCTAAAAATTCCTATTGATTCACCATTAATAATATTATCAACAACAACTTTTAGAATTTCATGAACATAATTAAATTGTCATAAATTTGTGATCAAAGTTTAACAAAAAAGTCAAATGGGACAAACATTTAGGGACGGAGGGAGTATTAAAGATGTTTTATAATTTTATAACTTTCTAGAATTTTTCTTAGTAGTATAAATATTAATATAAATACTGTAATATGTAAGGAGGATAATAGGAATATGTTTATATAACTTGTTAAAATTGATGAAAAAAAGTAAACAAAGTCTTTAGTGAACCGAGTCTGTGGATCGGAGGAGTCAGCAATCAAAGTACAACAACCCTTTGGCATAATAAACTTATTTAGATAAATATATAATATAAACTATAAAATATACTAAAAAAATAAAATCATAAATTAAACTTCAATTTTTAAATTTAAAAGACTAGTATATATATAGGGGACAATATAATTATTACTATTACCTTTTAGGAGATTAGGTTGATAAAGTCAAAGGCTAAAAAAAATTATTGATTAATGATAACTTTTCATATTAATAAGGGCTTATTACAAAAAAGTCATTAAAAAAGATGGCATTTACAAAAAAAACATGTAAGATAGAATTTTACAAAAAACTACTTAATTAAATATGAATATTACTAAAAACAATTTTTCAAACAAAACACACCCCCACACTTTTCCATTGATCAGTAATTTTTACACTTCACAGCACTATCAATTAAAGATTCCTAATCCTCGTTTAGTTGCCTCGAATGACGAATAAAAAAAAATGAATCCAAATGCCTATTGAGTTAAAGGTACAATGACGAAGGACTAAAAAATCATTCTTTTAAACATGTAGAAGATTTCTCAAAACCCCTAATCATGAAAACACATAAGAAATCGTTCCAAGACAAAATTACATAAGCAAACATACATCATCAGGTAAAGCTGCAAACTTGGAAGTGCAAATTGATATCTCGTCAGTCTTCATTTTCCTGAGAAAACTAAATGAGCAACAAAATTGGGGAAGAACGCAAGGGTGTCGTGATGTCTTGTAGTGTAATTCCAAAATCATTCGATTAATTGAAATTGAAGATTAGGGTTTTGGCTGGGGTTTATTTATATTCTAATTTGTGCTTGAATTCCCTTTTCAATTTGGTTTTGGAAGAGGTCACCAACGTACTCCATCCGGCTTCAATAATAATAAGGGCTCGGTTTATCATGTTTATCAGTTGTTTATCATGTTTATCAGTTGTTTATCAGTTGTTTATCATGTTTATCAGTTGTTTATCAGTTGTTTATCAGTTGTTTATCGGTTGTTTATCAGTTGTTTATCATGTTTATCAGTTGTTTATCAATTTTTTATCAGTTGTTTATCGGTTGTTTATCGGTTGTTTATCAGTTGTTTATCATGTTTATCATTTGTTTATTATTTGTTTATTGGTTATTTATCAGTTGTTTATCAGTTGTTTATCAGTTATTTATCATGTTTATCAGTTGTTTATCGGTTGTTTATCGGTTGTTTATCAGTTGTTTATCATGTTTATCATTTGTTTATCATTTGTTTATCAGTTGTTTATCAGTTGTTTATCAGTTGTTTATCATGTTTATCAGTTGTTTATCAGTTGTTTATCATGTTTATCAGTTGTTTATCGGTTGTTTATCATGTTTATCAGTTGTTTATCAGTTGTTTATCATATTTATCAGTTGTTTATCAATTGTTTATCATGTTTATCAGTTGTTTATCGGTTGTTTATCAGTTGTTTATCATGTTTATCATTTGTTTATCAGTTGTTTATCAGTTGTTTATCAGTTGTTTATCATGTTTATCAGTTGTTTATCGGTTGTTTATCAGTTGTTTATCGGTTGTCTATCAGTTGTTTATCATGTTTATCATTTCTTTATCATTTTTTTATCAGTTGTTTATCATGTTTATCAGTTGTTTATCATGTTTATCAGTTGTTTATCGGTTGTTTATCAGTTGTTTATCAGTTGTTTATCAGAATGAAGATTAGTAGATCTGAATTTCTCTCTTTAGGGGTTTTAATTTGATTCAGTTTGGTCATTGGAATGTGAGAATTGGATGAAATTGGAGAGTCAATTCGTAATGCATGCACCTTGAATCAGTAAAATTTAAGTTGTTAGTGCTTTGATTCAGTTTGGTCATTGGAATGTGAGAATTGGATGGAATTGGAGAGTCAATTCGTAATGCATGCACCTTGAATCAGTAAAATTTAAGTTGTTAGTGCTGAAGAATGATTGTTTTACATTTTATGTTTATTTATGTTTTTTTTTTTTTTTTTTTTAGAAAATAGTGCTTTCAATTTACAAAAGTAGTTTTTTATAATTTTTATAGAAGTTTTTTGTAATTTCCATCTTGTGTGTATTTTTTTGTAATTTTTATCTTTTAAAATGAGTTTTTTGTAAATGCCTCTATTAGTAATGTTGGTTTTGAATATCTAGGTTATTTGCACATTATTTCAGAAAATTTTGGAGGAAACTAGTTTCCCCAAATATTATAAAAAGTCTTGTTTTTTATTAAAAAAAAAATTTGTACGTGCCTTTGTTTCGATTTTAAAAACAAGACTTTTTATAATGTTAGGGAGAAACTAGTTTCCCCCAAAACCTACTCTTATTTTAATAAAAAAATTGTGTAAATAATAGGACCCTGTAAAAAATCTCAAAATATTAATAAACTATCTAATCATTATCTTAAACTTGATGATGTGCATTAATTAATGAGTTTTGCAATTAATTACCAATTGATATTTTGCTAGGCATATTATAATGATGTAGGACAACTGCGCTTCTCCAATGTCACAACTCAATTATTTTTGACAAAAAGATCTCTTCGCTCCCACAAAATATATTTTAATATAGTTTTTGTATGTTTTAAAAAATATACTCACTCCGTCCCATATTATCTTACCCATTTTGCTATTTTGGGCGTCCCACTTTAAAGTCACACTTTTCTAAAAATGAAACTTTTTAATACTGTTTTATTTATGGGACACAGTTGTCATACTCACAACACTTTTTAAATTTACTATTCTCTTCACTCATTCTCTTTCCTACCCACTCACAACTCTTACTTTAATAACATTATTTTTTATTTTTCGTTCTCAACAGTAAGTGAGTAAACTATTATGGGACGGAGGGAGTATAATATATTATCACCATTCCATATAAATTGGCCATATTTAATTTTTGTAGTCAACACAATTTAACTTTGATCAAATATTAATAACAATCAATTATTTTATTAAAATAAAAAAAATTGAAAATTATTTAGTAATTTATCAATAATAATTTTTTAAATTTCATTAGAATGATTGGATTGAAATTAATATTTGAGTTCACTTGTATTAACCAAAAAAATTAAATGTAACCAATATAAGTGTAATCGAGAGTTCTACCTGACATAACATAAGAAAGATTTGGTTAGATTTTTTAATATTTTAAGAAATGTATATTATTTTTTTATACATTATTTGTATCAATAAAATTGTAATAAAACTATTACGATATAGTGCAACTAGAGCTGTCAATTCGGGAATACGAGACGAGACGGGACGAAATTATGTTGTCCCACGACGGAAACGGGACAAGACGGGACGGGATCGAAACGGGACGGGACTAAAATACTCTGTCCCATCCCGTCCCATTTGTGGGCCGCGAGATCCCGCGGGACAATGTGGGACGCGTTGACTAGGAGGGATAAGCGTTGACTACACGGGTATTCACCACTGTGTTGGCCAGTGATAGTAAAATTCCTCCTTGTAGCATAGCACATTTCATCGGTCTTCCAAATCAAGTTAACAGGAACATTTTCCGTTGATTTCACGTGATGGTAAGACCAGATTTCTGAAAAAGCCAATTATTGGCCATCAAGAACCCATGCTTGTTATCACTGGAATTAGTACCGATTGTTGACAAAGAAATATTAACAACCTTGAAGAGAGGAGGGACATTGGTAATACAACAATTGATGCCGTAGCACATCCCATCTCTTTCCAAAATTGTATTATTAGAACTAGAGCTGTCAATTCAGGAATACGGGACGGGACGGGATGGGACGGGACGAAATTATGTTGTCCCACGACGGGAACGGGACGGGACCGAAACGGGATGGGACTAAAATACTCCGTCCCATCCCGTCCCAAATCTATTGCGAGACGGGACGTCCCGACGGGACCATCCCAACTTGACGGCTCTAAGTGCAACTTTAAAAAGGTACAATTAAGTAATATCATTTATAAAAAAATTGTTTTCCAAATAAGATACTTTTTTTCTTTAGGATGAGATGGTGATGAGAAAAACTATTAAGTTTGCAATGTACAAAAAAAAAAAAAACAATACTTTGAATTTACTATCAATTTTTTCTATTGTGCATCATTTATATTAATTTAGTCATTGTAATGAGATATTCATTTTAATTTCATTCCATCTTTAGAAAGGATGTCAAATTTATTAGAAAACTTATAAAATTAACAGATACTCATGTTATTAACTTAATAATGTCAACAAATATTTTTTTTAAAATATAATGAATGAATAGTAAAAAATTGGTAAATAAAATATTTAGGAATACTATTATTTTTTTGATAGACATTTATTTTGGTATACTTTTTTTTTTTAAAAAAATCATTAATTTGTTATGAAAAAATATTATTTGCTAACATCTTAGTTATTTGTCAGTGTGTGAAGAGTATCAGTGCATATATTTTTAAGTGTCAGTATAAATGAGTGTCAGTGTAGAATAAAAAGGTGTCAGTGTTGGTATAAAAAGTGTCAGTGTGAAGAGTGTCAGTAAATATATTATTAAGTGTCAGTGTAAAAATAATTTTTTCTTAATTTTTTTTTAAAATGCATTTTTAATAACACCAACTCTAGTTATTTTCATTTTAAAAAAAAAATTAGAAAAATTATTTTTATTTTAAATAGTATTTTAGGACAAGATAATTATTAGAAATCAAAATTATTATTACTTCTCCCCCTCTCTTTAAATTCGTATGAAATGAAATAGGAATTTCTAATTTGTAGGGACTATTTTTGAGTACAGTAATTATTACTATAATTTAAAATTCTCTCTCATTAAAATTAAAGTAAAAGTAGTGTGAATAAAATTAAAGCAGTGTGAATAGAAATTCCCTACATTTTCAGATCTCATCATCATTGTCTTCACTTCTATACTCCCTCCGTCCCATTTCAAGCTTCATGACGGTGAATGTGACATGCAAATTAAGAAAAAAGGTAAGTAAAGAAAGTATTGTGAGTATAAACGTAAAATTGAAGAGAATGAGTGGAGAGAATAGTAAATTTGAAAAGTGTCGTGAGTATAAAAGTGAAATAGGAGAGAGAATGAGTGAGTAAAATAGTAAAGATTCTTTGTCATTTTAGGCAGGGCTGTTCCTAGACTTTTGTGGGCCCCAGGCGAAATCAGATGAAGAGACCCCTAATTAATCGGATATTTTTACGATACTCAAATGCTATACTCCCTCCGTCCCATGATAATACGCAAAAAGACATCTTTTGGTCGTCCCATAATAATCTGCAATATCCCTAAATGGAAATGGGATTCACTTGTCTCTACTCACAACAATAACCCACTTACTCCACATTCTCTCTCCTACCCAACCATCTACACTCACAACACATCACCTTTTTCACATTTTACCTTAATTCTCGTGCCAAGCAAAAATGTGCGTATTATCATGGGACGGAGGGAGTATATTTTTACGATTCTCAAATGCTATATATTTTTACCTAGATAAAATAGAAGTAAAGTTACTAGGTTTATATCCAAAACAACAAGATCATTAAAAGAATAAGAACAAAAATCATTTGTGCATCAATTTTTGCATTTTCTATGTTGGATACATGGGATATATCACACTCATTTAAATTAGCCACGTCCTCATGAATATGATTGTCTTCACCTAGGTTTTCATTATGTTGCTCAAGATCATTACCCACACCCAATTCATCAGAATTATTTTCTTCATCTAAAATTTCAGGTTGTTCAATGTTACTAATACCCAATTCATTAGAATTTTTATGACCCGAGTCTCTTTTAAAAACAAATTTATCAATAGCCCCCTTTTTGTGAAGCATTAAATTGCTTAACAACTTTTCTTTTTTTTCTTTTCTCACAACCAGATGACTGTTTTTTTGGAAACATTATCAAATAAAATTAAGCACAATTGTAATACAAAAAGAATATCAACACCTGAATTCTTGTAAGATGAAATCTTGTGACGGATGATGAAATTGGATAGTAAGTAGAACAATCAAACTTAATTCATGATCATGCATCAGAACATGATAAATAAACAATGAGACAAAAAATGCAAGGAAATTTTTTTTCCTAAATAAGCAAAATCCAGAGTAAAGAAACAAAAAGGCAAACCCTAATCTTTCATTTTTTACATTGCCAGTTAATTTAACCCTTCGGTGAAAGAGGGAAGTGCTGAAAGAAAGTCGAATTGATTCACCGTTCACGGCCGAAAAGAGCGATCCAGGACTAGGAGCAGGGCCGATCGAAAAGAGCATTCCAAGGAAGAAATTAAGAGACGCTGGGAGGAGGAGATCTCATCTGATGAAGATTGAAGGGCTTGATTAATTATGATAGATTTAGGAGCTTTGTGTCCAAAATGCAAGGAAAAAAAATTAAGAGACCTACGCAGACTACTAACAGACTTACAGACAGTTATTTTCTCAAATTATGTGTAATTAGCAAACAAGTAAATACTCCCTCCGTTCCATTTATAACTTCACCCTTTTGAGCATGACACGCAAATTAAGAAAAAATGTTAGTGGAGAAAGTGTTGTGAGTATAAAAGTAAAATAGGAGAGAGAATGAGTGAATAGAATAGTAAAGTTGATTGGTGTTGTGAGTATAAAAGTAAAGTAGGAGAGAGAATTAGTGGGTGGAATAGTAAATATTTTTTACCATTTTAGAAAAGGTGAAGCTTTTAACGGGACACCCGTTTTGACAAAAAGTGAAGCTTCAAATGGGACGGAGAGAGTATTTATTATAGTTATAAAAAATAGCAAAGAATCTTTACTACTCCCTCCACTCATTCTCTCTCCTACATTATTTTAATACTCACAACAAGTGACACACTTTGCTATTTTTTACAAAGCGAGTATTTATTATAGTTATAAAAAATAGCAAAGAGAGTATTTTTTACCATACAAGTACATATCATATACTCCCTCCGTCCCACAACAAGTGACACACTTTGCTATTTTGAGCGTCCCACTGATAAGTCACACTTCCTAAAATGACAAAGAATTTTTACTATTCCCTCCACTCATTCTCTCTCCTACATTATTTTAATACTCACAACACCATTATAATTTACTATTCTCTCCACTCATTCTCTCTCCTACTCAACTATCTACACTCATAACACATCAATTTTTTCACTTTTTTCTTAATTCCCGTGCGGAACAGTAACTGTGTCACTTGTTGTGGGACGGAGGGAGTATACTATAGCCTATTTAAGAATGGGCCCCTTACCACTAAGGGTCTCGGGCGGTTGTCCTCACTGACGCCCCCTTGGGCCGATCCTGATTTTAGAAAAGGTGAAACTTTTAACGGGATATTCGTTTTGGCAAAAGGTAAAAGGTGAAGCTTGAATTGAAACGGGAAGGAGCTAGTATTCAATTGCTTTTACTTGGGCATCGTGCCATCCTAGTTTGTCTGCAATTTCCCTTTAAACCCATTTCGATTTCGCTATCTTTTATTGTTATTTAATTGGAAGTTATGAAATTCTTGATTATTTGGATAAGTTGTGTTGATAATTTTAGATTTCTTGATGCTGATTGCAGAAATTGAGGAGTAGTCCAGCTAAAAGAGAAGCTTCTATCGCAATGGGAGATTTCAATGGTGTTCAATATGCAGGGATTAGTGAATTACCTTCTTTTCCTAGGGTTGATAATGTAGGAAAAGTTTCGGTTTTGCCCCTTGTTTTCCTCATCTTTTATGAGGTATCAGGGGGTCCTTTTGGTGTTGAGGACAGTGTCAATGCAGCTGGTCCTCTTTTAGCTCTTATTGGGTTTTTAGTTTTCCCTTTCATATGGAGCGTTCCCGAGGCTTTGATTACTGCTGAAATGGGTACCATGTTTCCTGAAAATGGTGGTTTTGTTGTTTGGGTTTCGTCTGCTTTGGGTCCTTATTGGGGGTTTCAGCTGGGCTGGATGAGTTGGCTCAGTGGGGTTATTGATAATGCTTTATATCCGGTTCTGTTTCTTGATTATTTGAAATCGGGGATCCCTGCTTTAGGTGGTGGTTTGCCTAGAGTTGCAGCCGTTTTGGCTTTGACGTTGGCGTTGACTTACATGAATTATCGGGGTATGGTCATTGTTGGTTGGGTTGCTGTTCTGTTAGGGATTTTCTCGCTCCTCCCTTTTGTGATTATGGGGTTCATTGCAATTCCTAAGTTGAAGCCTGCTAGATGGTTAGTGGTGGATTTGCATGTTGTGGATTGGAATTTGTATCTTAATACACTATTTTGGAATCTTAATTATTGGGACTCGATAAGTACACTTGCAGGGGAGGTAGACAACCCGAAGAAGACTCTTCCAACGGCCTTGTTTTATGCTTTGATTCTCGTTGTTTTTGGCTACTTCTTCCCTCTTTTGGTGGGTACAGGGGCAATTCCACTTGAACGTGATTTATGGACTGATGGGTACTTCTCGGAGATTGCTAAGCTAATAGGAGGAGTATGGTTGAGATGGTGGATTCAGGCGGCGGCAGCTATGTCAAATGTGGTGATGTTTGTGGCTGAGATGAGTAGTGACTCATTTCAACTTCTTGGTATGGCCGAAAGAGGGATGCTTCCTTCGGTCTTTGCGAAGAGATCCCGTCATGGGACTCCTGTAATTGGGATATTATTCTCCGCTTCTGGTGTTGTTTTGCTTTCGTGGTTGAGCTTTCAAGAAATAGTGGCGGCAGAGAATTTCTTGTATTGTTTTGGGATGATTCTTGAGTTGATAGCATTTGTACAGTTGAGAATAAAGAATCCTGGTGCATCTCGTCCTTACAAGATACCTGTTGGAACATTTGGATCCATTCTCATGTGTATTCCTCCAACCATATTGATCTGCGTTGTGTTGGCTCTTTCTTCACTCAAAGTCATGATTGTAAGCATGGTTGGTATTGTGATTGGGCTAGTGTTGCAGCCATGTCTCAAGCACGCGGAGAGGAAGAGATGGGCCAAATTCTCCACCAGTTCTAATCTTCCAGATATTATTGATGAGGTGACTAATTCGAATTCCGAATCTTTAATTCAATAATATAATATTTCCTGTTATCTTAAGGACAATGTCAAGTTCATTAATACCAATATATGATGTCAATACAAAAGAATTCAACTTGGTAAGAACTAAGAAGACACCAGTCATACGTTTTTAAGCCCAATGTGTTCTTCGTGGTTGAAAAAGAATGTTTTTTTTTCCTTCTCTGTACCTGTATGCTAGAATTCTACAATGGTTGTGTCTCAACTCTAGACTGGGTTGTGTATTGTGTACTCCCTCCGTCCCACGATAATCTGCAAAAAGACACCTTTTGGGCGTCCCACAATAATCTGCACTTTTCCAAAATGGAAATGGGATCCACTTGTCTCTACTCACAACCATTACCCACTTACTCTACTTTCTCTCTCCTACCCAACCATCTACATTCACAACACATCACCTTTTTCACCTTTTACTTTAATTCTCGTGCCAAGCAAAAATTTGCATATTTTCATGGGACGGGGGAGTATTAGGGATGTACCTATTGAGAGGTAGTAGCTGTTTAAACAAGAGATATGTGTAGGTGAAAAATGGTTAGAAATAAATGTTGTAAGTGTAATTTAAATTAAATTTATTCTTTATTTAATCTTTTTGTTAGTATGACCTAGTAATCACTCCCTCTCTGTCCCATAACGATAGTTCAATTTGATTATTAAACATTTTAATAACTTATTTTCATTTGGGAGGGGTTATTGTCACTACAACAATTGCTTATCAACTACAATTTTTATAAATTGACATAAATATCCTTTCGTAATTTGAGGAATTAATTAATAAAGTATTTAGGGCTGTTTACTTATCCACTACATTTGCTAAATAAAAAGTTAAATATTTATAAAATATCACCATTTACTTCAAAATAATTATACTCCCTCCGTCCCAAAATGTTTGTCCCATTTGACTTTTTTGTTGAACTTTGACCACAAATTTATGACAATTTAATTATGTTCATGAAATTTTAAAAATTCCTATTGATTCACCATTAATAATATTATCAACAACAACTTTTAGAATTTCATGAACATGATTAATCTCTCATAAATTTGTGGTCAAAGTTCAACAAAAAAGTCAAATAGGACAAACATTTTGGGACGGAGGGAGTATTATTTAATAAGGAATGAAATTTCTAGATTAACCTCTATGATTTTCTTAAAAAATTTATATCATTCATTTGTCCATACTAAAATACTCAAATCATATAAAAAGTCATTGTTCATTATTTATTTACACGGAAGAAGAAACCCATAAATATTTAATGCATATTAAAATTACTTATAGTAGTTAGAAATTTGCTAATATATTATTTTATATTTTTTATTCTATTATAAGGAACAAATTTCTTATTGAATTCATCACTTTGTTCAATAGTAATAAATAATTTAATGTCATCAATATAAAATACTAGTAAAAGCCCGTGTCCGAGGACACGTGGTATTTTTTTAATTAAAAGTGAGGGCAAAATGGGAAAGGGACAACTTAGTGAGGGTAAAATGGGAAAAAAACTTTTGGCACTATTCATACAACTATTCATCCCACTTCCCTCATTTATACTATAGAAAAGTGAGGTCAAAATGGGAAAGGGACAACTTAGTGAGGGTAAAATGGGAAAAAAACTTTTGGCACTATTCATACAACTATTCATCCCACTTCCCTCATTTATACTATAGATTTGTTAATATTTAATGTCATCAATATAAAATATTTGTTAATAAATACGCAAGTTTTATACTTTAATTGCTAGTATAGAGTGAGATGTGACAAATATTCATAAAGAATACTATAGGAACAATGTTTTTCTTTCTTTCTAAATAAAATATTCAATTTGCAATACTTATTTTTTGAAAAAAAAAATAGACATTTCTAATGGACGGAGGAATTAATAAATATCATAAATCACCAACACAATTGTTTTGGTAGAAAAAAACAATAGTACAGAATCTTAACTTTGACAAGTGTGTGGATTAAACAACAAGGAGGGGACTGTGGAATTCGACTAAATGGAACAAAGACATGAAAAGAAAGAATGACACCACGATTTGTTAACGAGGAAAACCTTAGAGGTGATAACCTCTTTGAAAAAAACCCCGGGAGTTAGGTCTCCAACCTTAAAAGTTTCACTATAATAATTGAGTTACAACTGTGGAAGATGATAGAGAGGATTACAAGAGAGATGTGCGCAGAGTGTGTGAGCATGAGAGTGCGTGTGTATTTCCGTCTCCATCTCCCCTTAAATAAAAGAAAGTATGAACGGGTCAAAGTTGTTCCTACAATCTCGGGAATAATCTTATCATCTTCAACGTCCGTGAGACCAAGTCATCCTTGCCGTTGAAGATGTGTTGAACGTGCTAGAAAAATATCCCGTATTCTTCTCTCTTATTCACTGGAAAATAATAATAAAGATATTAGGAAAAATCAAATAAGTAAATATTAAAACGATACTTACGGTGGAGTTACATCTTGACATGCGGGAGCAGCGAAGATGTCACCATCTTTGAAAAATACCCACAGCAATTTGTCCCCAAAAACATTTGGCTATTTTGGCAATTGAAGAGACAAATGTTTTTCTCCCAATAAATGCTCAACTGCCAGCTTGCATGATGGGACGGGTATTTGTGAAACGTGGAGACAATGGACGGTTGGGGAGTAATGCTTAGGAAAAAGTGATTTTTTGGAAAAAGAGTTCTTTTTTAATTTAAATAACCGCTTGGAAGGCTTAATAAGCTTCTCAAACCTTCCTTTTCACCCACCTTGCTACTTTCTGTTGTTCTTCTTCAAGGTAAAAATTTCTCCGTTCCTTATTTTCATCCATTGTTTACTTCTCTCTTTCATCTATCAACCATGGGTAGAACTAGGTGGAGTTTGTCCAAAACTAAGAGTGCCCCATCCCCACAAGGTCCCATAGAGATTAGTCTTAACGATTTTGTTTGTGAAAATCTCCTTGCGAAATCGGATGAGGAGACTTGTTTGTTTAGTGATACCCAAATAGAATCACTAAAACAACAATGTTACTTCCCCAAAGGTGCGATTTTTCACCCTTTCTCTGTAAACCTTAGGTCTGACTTTGTTTTCTCCAAATGGATTTGCTTTCTTGAGTATCCTTTTCTTCTAGGGTTTAGTTACCCCTTCCCATAGTTGGTTTCGAGTTTTTCAAAAGACCCACCTTGCCTATCCTCGGTGATGCCCATGGCTTGAGAGTTTTGCTTTTATTATCAAAGTGAACAGGGAAAATGGGTTAAATCTAGGGCTTCATGAGATAGCCTATTCGTACGATCTCCAACCTTTCGATTCAAAAAGGTATCTTTTTAAGAAAAGGTCAGGTAGGAACTCCTTAATGAGCACCACGTCTTCTAGTGATAGGGAATGGAAAAATAGGTTTTTCTTTGTTGATAGGGCATCCATTGGAGAAGGGAATGAGATATCAAGCAAATGGAACAAGGGAGGTACTTGAATTCCTAACTTTGTGACTTCCTGTTCTTGAAACAAACTGAAATCGTAATTGTTCTTACCTCTTTTCAGATATTGATTGGGGAGAACTACTTCCACCGGCTGAGGACACCTTGGCCAAAATTGACAAATTTTTCAAGCTTCCTTTGGACAAGAGATCTCCTAGGGGACTACTGGAATTACCTCTGGTTGTTCCGGAAGATCAGAAAGCGTCAACTTCTGTCATTATGTCTACAGGTAAGCATATTGTCTTTTCACTATAGTTTTATCAATTTGATGCATTACACTTCTTGACAATATTTACATGTCAATGCAGTCTCCAAACCAGTTGTTTCAGAATCGGACTTTGATCTTGATGACATTGAGGCCATGTTTGATGAGCCCGCTCTTAAGATTGATATGAAACCTCCGCCTGTTCCTAAGAAGGTCCTTGTTTTAGATGAGAGCGCAGGTATTGGCTCTAGGGTGAGAAAGAGAAAAGCTATTCAAGAGGAGGTGGTTGATGTTGGAGATACTTTTGAAGGAATGCGAGTGGGAGAATTCAAAAAGAAATGCATGAGTTTTGCAACTGGGGTAAGATGATACTAACTGGGTTTAGACTGTTTCCAAAGTTTTTTTATAATATCTTTTGATGTTAAGTATATTATTTTACGAGTGTAGGGTATTTGGAAGATCTGGTAAAAGAAATGGAGATGTTGAAGAAGAAATCTAAGGCTGATATTGCTTTGGTTAAGAAAGAGAAGATAATGTTAAAGAGCAAGGTGAAAGGGCATGAAAAGACCTTGGAGCAACAAGTTAAGTCGTTGGAAGAGCAGGAGCAGACGGTTAAGGATTTATTGAACAATTTGGCAAAAAGTGAGGAGGATCATCTTAAGGAGATTGCAGAAGTGAAAAGTCTTTGACTGCTGCTAAAACCGTTTCCCAATGTAAGATCAAGATGATGAAGGAGTTCCAGGAAGGGAAGGCCGATAATTGGGATATCAACAAGGAATATGCCTACTTCTCCAAGCTGACAGGTGAGCCAATAGATGAAGGTGAGGTGTCATCGAAGCCCATATGAAGCGATTGTAAAGGATGCAACGAAGTTGGAGAAGTTACCCCCAAAGCAACACTGCGGCGGATGCCACTGAAAAAGGTAAAATAACTTTGTTACGGTTTTTTGATGGTATTCTTGGGGTAGAATCCCTAAAGACAATTTTAATTTTTGTTTGGTTATGTAATAGGTCCATAAGGACCAAAGACAATTTCTCTTATGTGTTGGGTTGGTCCAACACTTTTGCATTTTAACTTTGGTAGTTTGGATGTTGTTTTTAACTTTTTAGGGATGTTCTTAGGGTAACTTTAGCTTAGTTGTGGTTTAGTAATTTTCAAGCATGTCAAGGCTTGTTTTCTTTTGGATGGTCATTTGTTATGCTCGTAAGGTGACATGTTAGTATGTCAAAGCGGTAGATACTTAAGATGACACGTACATGTCATAACCATAAGAATAAAACATGAGATCAATCATTTAACTGAGTGGGAATGGGTAAGCTATATGAGTTTACCCATATAGGCCCACCCCACACCTCAATTAAAGAGATAACTTGCGCTCCAAGCGAAGGTGTGGTAACCTAACATCTTAAGAAAGAGGTAATTAACTCTTTAAACCTTAGAAGGAATTATGTACCTTTACTTGAGAAGAGATGGCCAGTCTCTGACGGAGGAGAATTCGTTGTTCTTCTGACTTTGCGGACTTTCGATATGTCCCCATTTTCGTATGTCAACACCTCATAAGACAAAGACATGTTAAAAATGGACGTCAACTATGTTGACGCCTCTCCACAAGTTGTGTTAGTGACATCTTTATTTGTAATGAAGTAAGAAAATAGTAAATAGGAAAATGGAAGGTTACAAATAAATAAAGGATTGTCCATACCTGGGATGAGATGAGTTTAAGGGGAGCATTGTTTAGATGTAATACCTTTTAAGGTGAATGGCGTTCCAACTTCGTGGTATCATTTGGCCATCCAATGTTGACAGACGATATGCTCCTTTCCCGGCCTGTGCATCTATTAGGTAGGGTCCTTCCCACTTTGGGGCGAGCTTGCACTGCATTGAGCTCCTTTGTATTTTGGAATGCCTTTCGTAGGACTAAATCTCCTACTTGGAACCTTCTAACCCTTACGTTTTTGTTGTAAGATCGGCTACCCTTTGTTGATATCTTTGCCATCCGAACTTTGGCCATGTCCCTTAGTTCGTCTACGGTATCCAAGTCATATGTCAAGATGTCTTTATTATGTTCGAGATGTCAACAAAGCGTATGCGGCCGTAGGTACAAGTACTTACTGGCTGGAATAGCGATTATGTCCCAAATACAAGTGAATAGGGAGTTTGACCGGTAGCGTTCTTAGATGTCGTCTGTCGGCCCATAGAACCATTGGCAACTCTTACGCCCGTCGTCCTTTCTTACGGTTCGATCTCTTTTTTAAGTTGCTTATGATTATTTTGTTGCTAGATTACGCTTTGTCCATTGGCTTGAGGATGAGCAGTGAAGATGTCACCATCTTGACTCCCAAGATGTCAAGAAATCTTGGGTTTTCTTACTAATGAATTGGGAGCCGTTATCACAAATTATCTCTGAAGGTATCCCAAATCGGTGAATATATTTCTTTTGATGAAAGAGATTACTTCTCTGTCACGAACTTGTACGTACGCCTCGGCTTCTACCCATTTAGAGAAATAGTTTGTCATAGCTAATAGAAATACTCTTCCTCCTGGTGCCACAGGTAATTTTCCTACGATGTCCATTCCCCAAACCATAAATGGCCATGGCGACGGGATAGGATGCAATAGTTCGGTGGTGCAGTGCGGGATGTCCCCATGTCGTTGACGGGAGTCACATTTCTTTGCATAGTCTGCGGCGTCTCTTCTCATTGTGGGCCAAAAATAGCCCATCCTCGAGCCTTGGTATGCGGACTTACGCCCCGGTATGATTTCCACCTTGTCCTTCATGCGGTTCCTTGAGAACTGATGGGCTCGGTACGCTTCTAGACATCTTAAGTAGTGACTGCAGATTTTCTAAACAAAAGGTTATCGATAAGTAAATACTTAGATACTCTTACCTGAAGGCTCTAGCATTTTTCTCCTCATTTGGGATCGTATCATCTAAGAGATACTTGATAATAGGAGTTGTCCCGAGAGTTCTTCTTTGGAGGAAGGTACGTCGACATCTAGAAACGAACGGCTCAAGATGATCAATTCTTTGGGATGTCAACATGCACAATTGGGATACTTGTACGTGAAATGCTTTTGAAGGCTGAACCTAAGTTTGCCGGAGCATACGCTTGAGAATTTTCCTCTCGTGGAATGCATTCCAAAGTAAATGTTTTGAATTTGGCCGCGAATTTTTACAATTTCCAAATATGTCGTCATCTTTGCATTTTTGCTATGTAGGATCCGTTGTAATGGTTAACAATTAGCAAAGAATCCATAAACACCGGATATGCTTGACATCTAGGTCTGGGCATTTGTTAAACACGCAATTAATGCCTCGTATTACGCTTCATTATTAGTGGCCTTGAAAGCTGCGTGATGGATTGTGGTATTATGTCCCCTTGTGGCGATTTTAGTACAAACACCAAGACTGTACCTCTCATGTTAGAAGCACCATACTGTGTAGAGAGTCCGGATCTTGAGGATGTCATCATCTTGAAGTTGTTGAACCTCCAATTCCACCTCTTGTTGCATGGTTGGACTAAAGTCGGCCACAAAATCGGCTAGAGCTTGAGATTTTATTCTTTGTTACAGGCTCATATTTAATGTCGTATGTGCTTAATTATACAGACCACTTCGCCATTCGACACGACATCTCTGGTTTTCTCATAACATTCTTAATAGGATAGTTAGTGCGTACAATTATAGTATGTGTTTCAAAATAGTGCCTTAATTTAATAGAAGCGGTTATCAAAGCTAAAATTAACTTACGTAAATGAGAATACCTGGTCTGCATCTAAAAGTGTCTTACTTATATAGTAGATGGGTTGCGACTACCATCTCGTTACGCCACCAAGGCTGCACTAACGGCGCCTTCGTCTTGCCGGATAAATGTAAAGATGTTCCTCCTCCTGAGGCTTGGCCAATAATGGAGGTGTCGACGGGTAAGTTTTGAGCTCTGAAAGGCTTCTTCATGTTGGTTCTCCCAGCTGGAACTTCTTGTTCTTCCTTAGGATGTCATAGAAAGGTTTGCATCGATCAGAGGATTTTGAAATGAACACTGGTGAGTGCGGCAATCTTTCTGTCAATCTTTGGACGTCCTTGACAGATTGAGGTGACGACGGGTTAATAATAGCACGTATACGTTGCAGGGCGGCTTGATGCCTCTTTTAGTAACCATGTAACCCAAAAATTTCCCTGCCTTCATTCCAAAGTTGCATTTAGTTGGATTAAGTTTCATATTGAAACAATCCAAGATGTCGAGCTTGAGATAAGTTGCTTATGTGATCTTCGGCTTTCTTGGATTTTACTACCATGTCGTCAATATATACTTCCATTGTGTCCCCAATCGATCTTTGAACATTTTGTTGACAAGCCTACGATATGTTGCACACTGCATTTTTAGTCAAAAGGTATAGCAATATAACAATAAATACTGTTGGCGTTATGAAGGCGGTGTCTTCTGGTCGAGATGGTTCCATCTGGATTTCTTTGGAATCTGAAGATGCATCCATGAAGGTGAGGAGCTCATGTCCGGATGTGGCATCAACTAACGAATCTATGTGAGGCGAGAGGGAAAGGATCTTTTGGACGGGCTTTATTTAAGTCGGTGAAGTCAACACAGACTCGCCATTTCCCATTCTTCTTCTCAACTACAACCACGTTTGCTAACCATCTTGGATAATCTACCTCTCGGATCATGTTGGCTTTGAGTAAGCGCTCTACCTCTTCCTTGATGATCTGGTTTCTTGTTTCTGCAAATTTTCTTCGTTTCTGGTGCCTTTGGTTTAAAACTAGGATCGATGTTAAGTTTGTGAGTGATGACATCTTTGCGTCTTAGGTCATGTCATCATGTCTCCAAGCAAAACTCTTTACTCTTGCTTTTTAATAAGTCCACAAGCTTCTCTTCTATATCGATGGGATGTCACTTTGCCAATAAGTACCTTGATGTCCGGGTTGGAAGGGTCTAGCAATACTTCTTTCACATCGTTCTCCCTAGCTTCCAGGACTTCACGTACTTTCCTCTGTAATTGCTATGCTTGTTTTGGAGATGTCGACGCCTTCATTGAAGTTTTATAACATTCCTTGGCCACTGCGATCACTTTGTATATTTTGGCGACACCCCGAGGTGTTGGGAACTTCACACAGCGATGGTAAGTGGAGGGGACAACCTTTATCCCATGAATCCATGGTCTTCCAAGAATGACATTGTAGGATGTTGCACAATCAATTACACGTAACCGCTCCATGGTGTTGAGGCCCTTTGAGTATATTGGAAGCTTTATTTCCCCTACCGTTTCTTTGACTTCACCACTTTGAAGCCTACCAATGCGAGGATTTCTTGATGATCTCAGATTACGGGATGTTCATTTCCTTGAGGGTGCTCTACATAATGAGATTGTGAGCTACCCCATCAACCTGGATACGCCGGATTGTACAATTGGCGATACGCAAGGAAATAACTAGGCCGTCGTGATGGGGTTCCGGCCAAGTTATCTCGATCACTCTCGTCAAAGGTGATTGGATCATGGCGGGGTGTCGACATTCTTGGTTGTCTTTACGGCCTCTCCTCTTTTGACTCCTTAGCATGTCGTTTTGCGGCGAGAATAGGATGTGCCACATATTTACGAGCCTCCACTAATGAAATTGATCACCTTTGTTGATCTTTGGGGAGAAGCTGGTCTCTCGACTTCATGAGGAGCTTCCGCACTTTCGGCCTTCTTCTTTACGGATCCCAGCAACTCCTTAAGATGCCCCTTCGAGAGCAAGTAAGCGATCTCCTTTCTTAGTGCGATGCAATCTTCGGTAACATGCCCAAAGTCTTCATGGTAGCGCACCATTTTGATTTGTCACGCCATCCCGTAGGCTTATCCGTCTTCTTTGGCCATCGGCTTTGTCCCACTAGGTTGCCCATTGCCTGAGTACACTGAAATGTCAACGAGAAAAACAATAATCGAAATGTTAGGCACATTATCACTATCTTCATCCTCACCGTCTATTGAATTAATTTTGCTAGTATCAATTCTTGGGTAAGGATTGGAACGGTTGTTCTGCGATGGGATGATTCGGTCTTCTGTCGGGGTGGTCATATGTCGACAACTTGGACGAGGACTTTGATCTTCGCGGCTCATCTTCCTCCAATCTTATGAATCTCAATGCCACTGCTCGACTTCTTCCAACCGCTTACAAGGAGTCATCACCAAATCTTGATATCTTGTGAATCTTTCTTGATCCCATTTTGAATGCTTATGTGGCTTTTGACATGTCAAGATTGAGAATTTCGGGACTTCCTTATTGAACCGGTGAACATAATCTTTCGAGTTTCATTAAATTTGTTGGGTCACATTGTAGAGGTCGCTTGTCAGCTTCTCAAATTGTCGACTACAAGAGAATTGGTTATAGAACATGTTGATAAGTTGGGCGTATGAACCAATTGAACCTAGGGGCTGCCTAATCAGCCATTTGAGAGCTGGTCCAACCAAGGTCGATCCAAATCCTCTGCATAAGCAAGCCTCCCGAAATTGAAGCGGAATATGGATTATGTCCATCTTCTCCTGATAGTGAGCAACATGCTCCTGCGGAGTGCAATGGTGCCGTCATACAACTTCATAGATGGGACGTTGAAACGCTTCGGGATGTCGACATTTGCAATTCTTTGGGACAAACCGAGATTGATTGTAGCGATTTTGAGTCATTTGGTTGGATTGGAGGAGTTATGCCGGGCACGTTCATTATCGGCTCACGAGATCACGCATCTGTTTGGATAGTGGGTTTCTGCAAAAGGGTCGGCCATAGGAATACGATTGAAATTATTATTATTTAAAAGATTATTCGGCAAACCCGAGTTATTAGTGGTAGTTGTGACGGTGGTGTTGTCAATGAATGGAATGAACGGGGTGAATCTGTGAAGGTGGCGTCATTAGGGTGTCCCCGGGTAAGGATGTCGGTGAGGAGTTTGAGGTGGACTATTCATTGGAATAAATTCATTCTGGAGCGTAGATCCTTCGGTGTTGTCGAAGTTGAGGTTCCTTGCACGCAATGGTGAGACGTTTTCAAGCCGCGAAGCGATGAGCTGTTGATCCCTCTGCATCTTGATCATGGAATTGGTCAACACCTTGGAATTGCTATCTTGTTGATCCAACCTCTGATTCAACTTGGTTAGGATAGTCTGGATGTCAGCATCTACATTGGAAGAAGTCACTTCCTTTTGTGGAGTCTTTGTAGGTTGAGTTTGCTGAGGTCCGGTCTGAGGAGGTGGCGGCAACAAGCTGGTTCTACCTCCTGATGTTGGAGTGACGGCGGTACCCTTGCCGGCGGCGGACACATTGGGAGGTGCAGACATGATGAATTCGTTCAGGAAATGATTCAAATAACCGATAAACCACGAGGCCCCTCGGTGGGCGCCAAATTGTTTTGGTAAAAAAAAACAATAGTACAGAATCTTAACTTTGACAAGTGTGTGGATTAAACAACAAGGAGGGGACTGTGGAATTCGACTAAATGGAACAAAGACATGAAAAGAAAGAATGACACCACGATTTGTTAACGAGGAAAACCTTAGAGGTGTTAACCTCTTTGGAAAGGGAGTTAGGTCTCCAACCTTAAAAGTTTCACTATAATAATTGAGTTACAACTGTGAAAGATGATGGAGAGGATTACAAGAGAGATGTGCGTAGAGTGTGTGAGCATGAGAGTGCGTGTGTATTTCCGTCTCCATCTCCCCTTAAATAAAAGAAAGTATGAACGGGTCAAAGTTGTTCCTACAATCTCGGGAATAATCTTATCCTCTTCAACGTTCGTGAGACCAAGTCATCCTTGTCGTTGAAGATGTGTTGAACGTGCTAGAAAAATATCCCGTATTCTTCTCTCTTATTCACTGGAAAATAATAATAAAGATATTAGGAAAAATCAAATAAGTAAATATTAAAACGATACTTACAGTGGAGTTACATCATGACATGCAGGAGCAACTGAAGATGTCACCATGCTGAAAAATATCCACAACAACAATATCATTTATTTTTGTTAATATAACGTAAAAATCTGTTAATTAATAATTTTACTTCTCAAGTTTAATACTTTAATAGCAAAATTCATTGTCTAAAAATCGATAACTGATTCACCACTTTGTTTGATTTTTTTTTCTATTTTTTAAACTCTTTAATTGAAACAAGAAAAAAAAAGAGAGAAAAAAATAGACATAAAACAAAACAAGGTGAATAAAGACATCAAATTTCTTGCATTTAAAATAACTAGATTGACTCCCGTGCGATGCACGGAACCTTACTATATACTCCCTCCGTCCCAGTCTACTTAGGAATTTTTGAAATGATACGGGAATTAAGGAATATTATTATAGTATTAGGAGAGAGAATGAGTGGAAAAAGTGTTGTGAGTGTGAAAAATTAAATAGGAGAGAAAATGAGTGGAGGGAATAGTAATTATAATGGTGTTGTGAGTATTAAAATAATGTAGGAGAGAGAATGAGTGGAGAGAATAGTGATTTAAGGTTTCCATTTTGGGAATTCTTAAGTGAAGTGGAACGCCCAAAATGGAAAGTTTTCTTAAGTGAGGTGGGACGGAGGGAGTATTCAAAAGACAAAAATTGAACTAAAATAAACCAAGAACTCAATTCGTTTATACATTATGGAATAATTTCTTAAAGACTACATTGTCAGTACATAAAAATTAGAAAACAATAAAATAGAAATAAAACAAAAATTATAAGGATTATGCATTTCTCTATATACAATTATGTAGTATTTTATCATTTAAAAAATTTAAATAAAACACACGAACATGTTTATGAAATACGAAAGAAGTTATTCAAATCACTTAAAAAAAGATGAAGATTGAAAATCTAGTAAAAATAAAGGTGATTTTTTATTTCTTTTTGTTAAAGAGAAATTTTTAAATAAAAACAAAAGTTTTGGTCATATCAAAAGGATAGTACAGTTATCTAATAAAAATTAATATCATACTTTTTCAAATGGAAACTTTCAATTAACTCATGCTCGTACATCAAAATAATTATGTCATAATTATTTACATTAACTCATTGTGAACATAATTATGATATTTATTTTCAATTTAACTTATTTAATTTTTAGAAGAAAATTAAAAATATTTTTAACTTTTACATTCTCTCTTCTATTCCCTACCACATATTTAACTTTTACAATCTCTATCCTCTAATTTCTACCCACTTTATTCATTTTTCTTAAAAATCGTAAAATTCACCCCGGGAGCAATTGAAGTGGGACGGAGGGAGTATTTAAAAAAGAGGATTTTTTTTTTCTTTGTCCAAATCAAATGAAAAAGTCTCTATTTAAAGAGAAAAAAAATTATTGGTGTAAAAAAAAATATTTTAAAAAAGAGTATTTTTTATATTTAAAAAAGAGGAATTTTTTCTATATTCAAATCAAATGAAAGAAGTCTCTATTTAAAGAGAAAAAAAAAATTATGAATTTTGGTGTAAAAAAAAATTAAAAAAATTTAATTTAATATATAATAATTGAGGTTAAAGAAAGAGGATTATTTTTTTTTTTTGAAAATCAGCTACCCAATCGTCTTTCGCCATGTGTCCAAAACAAAAAAAAAACAAAAAAAAAGAGGAAAATGTTGGAATAACGCTGCATTGTCGGCGCGTGCGCATACGCGCCAGCGAAATGACGTAACTGCCCTTTCTTAAACGTCCAACACATGTCCAATTTGGTTTAAAAAAAAAATTTTGGGCTAATAACAGACATCCACGTATATTTTTAGGCTTGATTTTTGCATTTTTGCCACCAAGCGAAATGTCCAAAATACCCCTCGAAGGCAAAAAATTTACCACTATCTTGTTATTATATATAGATGAGGTTAAAAAATATTACTCCCTCCGTCCCAGACCAAGGGTATATGGGGGGGATTTCACGCTTCTTAAGAAATTTTTTAAAAAATGAATAAAAATTAAATATGAGATAGGGAATAGTAATTAAATGTGTGGTAGGAAATATGAGAGATAATGTAAAAGATAAATGTGTGGTAGGGAATAGGAGAGAGAATGTAAAAGTTAAAAATATTTAATAGGAGAGAGAATGAGTGGGAGGAATAGTAGTTAAATGTGTGGTAGGAAATAGGAGAGAGAATGTATAAGGATATAATGAATGGTTTTTTTGTAAATATATGAAGATGATAAGGGTATTAATATATTCAAAAACTTGCTTTTTTTGGAAATGAACTCTTGGTCTGGAACGTCCCAAAAAGGAAAGATGAACCCTTGGTCTGGAACGGAGGGAGCAATTTATTTTAGTCAATACTTTATTATTCATGTTATAATTTATCATAGCATAATTTAAATAAAGTGTTTTGGAGATTAAGAAAAAAATAATATATAGGAGTATAACTTTAGTGAATAATAATGGATGTAGTGGATAAAAAAAAATTGTAATATAAATGGTCTCTTTATAAGGGCAATCATATACTCCCTCCGACCCATCAAAATTGATATTTATTTTCTTTTTGATTCGTCCCATCAAAATTGATACTGTCCAAAATAGCAAATGAATCTTCACTATTTATCCCACTCATTCTCTCTCCTATTTCACTTTTACACTCACAACATTCTCTCTCCTAACTATTCCTCCACTCATTCTCTCTCCTATTTAATTCTTCATACTCACAATATTTTCTTTCACTTTTTCTCTCACTTACTTTTCCTTAATTCCCGTGCCCAGAAATTTGGTATCAATGTTGGTGGAACGGAGGGAGTATAGTAAATGATCAATTTATCAAAAATAACTATGATATACTCCCTTCGTCCCACGTGAATGGACACTTATTTTCTTTTTGGGACGTTCCACGTGAATGGACACTGTCCAAAATGGAAAAGAATATTCACTATTCCACCCACTCATTCTCTCTCTTACTTTACTTTTACACTCACAACATTCTCTCTCCTAACTATTCCTCCCACTCATTCTTTCTCCTATTTAATTCTTTATACTCACAAACACCTCCTTCACCTATTTCTCTCTCTTACTTTTTCTTAATTCTCACACCCAAAAAACTAGTGACCATTCACATGAAACAGAGGAAGTAGTGGATAAATATTTATTATAGTGTCAATAACCCCTCCCTTTTCATTTTCATTACTATCGTTAATAAAGCTTAATTATACATCATTACTCCCTCCTATTCCTTGGTTCACTCCTCTCCTCTCCTCTCCTTTCCCCCTCTTCTTTCTTATTGACAATTTTGGCAGTTCAATTATTTTAACATAACAATTTTGAAAAAATGAAATTATCTTTTTTTTCTAAAAAAAAATAATAACAATGACAAATAAAAACATCTTTATGACTTTATATGGGAGGGAGGGAGGGAGAGAGGGAGTGTTTCTCTTTCTCTCGCCGTTTCTCTCTCTTTCTCTAACACAAATTAATTAGGACAAATTCGGAACAAGAAAGTTTTTTAATCATCCACACAAAAGAGGACATTTAGGGTGGGTTTGACATTGCTTCTGATTTCCTGAAAGTGATTTTTTAAAAGTGATTTTAGAAAAATCGATTATTTGTAATAAATACTAAAATTTATAAGTATATTTGGATAGTATATGTTCAAAACTGATTATTGAAGATAAATACCAAAAATGACTTTTATGATATGTATCTCGATATAATAAATGTATAAAAGAGATAGAGGTTATTATTGTAAAAACAAAACAAATAACAGCTTCTAAAAATCACTTTTAGCAAAAGCTGGATCATAGTTGCTTCTACGAAAACACAATTTTTTGCGTTTTAACAGCTTAAAATCATAATCAGTATTGTTATCCAGACGCTATTAAAATTGATTTTAAGCTTCAAAAGTGATTATAAGCCACAAAAAAGCACTCCTGTTTTGGTCAAATTTTAGAACTTGACAAGCTGACTAAGATTGGGTTAAATGGAATATAATTGCAAATCAACTCGAAATTAAATGAACAAGATATTTAACGAGGAAAGCCCTTGAACAACATGTTCGCCGGCATAAAACCTCAAAGGTGGAATTTTATAGAAATGATGAAGTTACAATGAGAGGAAGAATGTAAAGAAAAGAACTCAGTAGCTTAGATTGTGCGTGTGTGTTACAATAACGTGTGTTCTATTTATACTAAAAGTGATTGAAGAAGATAACTTTTGTTGCTCCTACAATTTCGGATGGTTTGTTGAGCTTCAATCCCATTATCCCACGCTTTCTTGACTGAGTCATCACGATGCATATTCAAATCTCTATCACCGTTCGTAATCCCTGAAAAGTAGGAATTAATATACCTGCAAAGAGATAGTCAAATTAGAGTCCAGGTTGTCTCAAGACCGATACAAGTTGATACTGCAAGTTGAAGTCTTCTAGTTGTCAGCCGAAATTCATCCTCAAACAATTGCCCCTTAATTTTTGAATTTGGAAGTAGTTGAGTCAAAAATTAACATTTGGTGCCCACCAAGGATTAGGAACGTGGTAGAGGCGGTTACCTTTTAGTGGATAGGTACTTATAACCCCTATAACTCTACAACCGTCGCCATCACAATAAATAAGAGAGCCTTTTCGCATTTTCCAAACCCCACAAAGCTAAAGACCTTTCCAAGCTTTAGACCCTTCTTTACACCTAAGAAATCTTTCTTGCCGCTACCATGGATGAACTCCCTCAAGGTTTCGTTTGCCAAAACATGATCGACCATCCCGATGAAGAAAGATGTGAACTCACCGTTGTCAAGTTGAAGACTTGAAGAAGTTCTTCCCAAAACCGCCGAATTTCTCGAACCTAATGCTTTAATGACTTCCGATTGCGCTTCGTAGGAATGGGTATGCTTTCTTGAGTACCCTTTTTTGATTGGGCTAACATTTCCTTTTCCCCTTTCATACCGCGATTTTTCGAAAAACCGGTTTGGCCTTTGCTCAATTGATGCCGTAGGGTGGAGGAATTTGGTTACTCTAGGAAGATTGAGCGCCGAGATGAACATGAGGGTTGATTTGGAGGAACTTGGCTTCGCTATGACTTGAGATCTCATGGAAACAAGAGATTTGGTTTTAGGGTTAAATCAAGATCAAACGAGTTTGGTGACCGACTCTATTGATAGGGATAGAAAGTGGAAGAATAGATTCTTCTATGTGAAGAAGTCTACACTAGAGCACATGGAAAAGATAAACTCTTTCAAATTTGGATGAAGGTGAGGATTTTCCTTTTCTATTTCTACGAGAATTCAGGTTGTTTCAAATATTCTAACATCTTGATTTCCACAAACTTTGAAGTTGGATGAATTGTTTCCTAAGCGTGCCGACACATTGAGCGTGGTTGCTTACATTGTCGCCCGTCTCCAAGAAAACGGAAGTTTTTGCGCCCTGCTACTCCGAGCGGTGAGGAAGAGGTTGAAGAAGTAGAGGAAGAAGAAAAGAGTTCCAATAAAGCTTTACAAATTGCAACTGTGATGTCGACTGGTAAGTACACCAACTGTTGCTCTAGGGTTATCTTTATACCTTGCTGATTTTAGGCTCAATATGCAGACACAACTTCTCAACCCAGCGTGGGTGGAGTTAGCAGTTTGATTGCCCGCTTCAAGAAGCCAAAGAAAGAAGTTGCTAAGCCCAACATTCCTAAGGATGAAGGCACCAAGCCTAAGTTGATGTTGGGTGACATAGTGTCTTTTAAGAAGAGGAAAAGTGAAATCGCTGATGTAGATGCTGGGGAACCAATTGAAGAGGTTTTAGCACAGAAGGTATGAGTATCTTCTTATTTTTGTACCTTTTCTCTTGATATATCTAGTAGATAGTGATAAGTTTCAACTTGACAGGCTTACGATGCTGTGAGCCTGTTGTCAAGCGAAGTGAAGCTCTGGAAGGGCAAAGCTGAGATGTCAAAAGTTGATAGCGAAAAGAAGGTCAAAGTTGTACAGAGGGAAATGGAATCCAAGGTCTCTTCTATGCAGGTTGAGATTGATAAGAAGAACATGGAAATCAGGGAATGGATGAAGAAGAATGCGTACTTGAATCAAGCCCATCAGGTTGCCATGAAAGTCTTGGAGGAACGTTTGACTAGGGAGGCCGCAAGGTTGTTTTTGAGGCCAGATTCAAATGATTGAGGAGTATCAGCCGGCAAACACCTTGAATGGAACCTGGAAGACGAGAAGGCTACCCTGAAGGGGATCATAGATGAAGAGGCTGGAGAAGTCAATTCTAAGCTTCAAGATGACACAAATGTTGAGCGGGTAGGTGATAACCAGGAGGATGGAAACAATGAAGCTTTTTAACGTACTTCTTAATCTGCAGGATGTTAGCAGTAGAAAACAATTTGTTTTTGTTTTAAGGATGTAATATGTGTTGGATGCTTTAGAACATGTGTCCGCGTTGTTCTTGCCATGCCTATAGTTGGCATGGTTTGAACTTTTGGATGACCTAACTCAGGTAGGGATTTAGTGGTTGATCCCTTTTTGGGTATTTAGTTGTAAAAACTATGGTTTAGTTAGGCAATGATATCTATGCCTTTTAAACTTTGTTCAAGGTAACATGCAGATGTTACAACCAATTTGCAAATGACTAAAGTCCATCATTTGGACAAGTACAGAAGGTAATCAATATGTACAAAGTACAGCCGCCAACCCGCAACTTGGTCAAATGTGAAAACGTGCGCACGGGCGAAGGTGTTTGAACCTTGATACTTTAGAAAGATGTGAAATCTTTAAACCTTAGGAAGGTGTAAACCTTACTGAGACAAGCTTTACTAATCATGGAATAAGTAAATATCGTACAACATTAATTGTGTAATACTTACTTGAAACTCAATCAAGTTGTTCTTTCGTTGTGGTCCGCAAGTTGACGATCATTAGTTCTATTAACTTGTAGAAAGTTAAGCATATGCCTACATCGATCTTGTCAACCTCGTAGCTCATTTTATTCCTTGCAAAACAAACACGTGTTAGGGGTGGGTGTTAGCTTTGCTAACACCCTCCGATGCTTAAGTCGTAAGTGTCCAAAAATATAATCAAATTGAAATAACGAAATTGAAATGACAATAATTAAATCATACCGTTTATCTCGAATTTTAATGAACGAGCCGCAACTTACATGAAATATGCTTTCAAGTTGATAGCATTCCAGCCTTCTAGGTATCCTGTCGCCATCCAAGGTTGAAAGCCGCACGCTCCCTTTCCAGCTTCCGCATCAATTAAATATGGACCTTCCCATTTAGCTCCCAACTTGCCGGCATTTAATTCCTTTGTGTTCTGAAAGACTCGCCTCAACACCATGTCTCCAACCTGGAATCTTCTTACACGAACATTCTTGTTGTAGGATTTAGCTATTCTTTGTTGATAGGCAGCCATTCTGATTTTAGCTAAATCTCTGAGTTCATCTATAGTATCCAAGTCTTCTGCAAGTACAATCTGGTTGTCTTCAGGCGTTATCAAACCGTATCTGGCTGTGGGTACAGAGAATTCTACTGGGATGACCGCTTCAGCTCCGAACACCAAGGAGAAGGGCGTGTGCCCTGTAGCTGACTTAGGGGTGGTTCTATCTGCCCATAACACAAGTGGTAGCTCTTCAACCCATCGTCCTTTCTTTCGGTCAAGGCGTTTCTTCAAGTTGTTGATTATCAACTTGTTGGGATTCAGCCTTGTCCATTAGCTTGAGGATGCACAGGAGTGGAAGTAATCAACTTGATTCCCCATCTTGCACAGAAGTCTTGTGTTTTTCTACTGATGAACTGAGACCCATTGTCGCAAATAATCTCTGAAGGAACTCCAAATCTGCTGATGATGTTCCTCTTCAAGAAAGAAATGACTTCTTTATCTCTAACTTGAACGAATGCCTCGGCTTCAATCCATTTAGAGAAATAGTCTGTCATGGCCAACATGAATACTTTACCCCCTGGAGCTCTGGGTAACTTGCCAACGATATCCATGCCCCATTGGATGAAGGGCCAAGGCGATAAGATGGGATGGAGTGGTTCTGCAGGTTGGTGCAGGATGTTGCTATGTCTTTGGCATGCGTCACATTTCTGTACATATTTAGCTGCGTCTTGTCTCATAGTTGGCCAATAATACCCTGTCCTGAGTGCCTTGGATGAAAGTGATTTGCCCCTGCATGATTGCCGCATATACCATCATGTAGTTCTTTCAACACCTGTTCAGCTTGCTGGGGTTCTAGGCACCTCATATATAATCCTGTAAAAGACTTACGAAATAATACATTATCAATTAGTATAAATCTGGATACCTTAATCCTGAATGCTTTTGCATTTTTGACATCTTGAGGCACCGTTCCGTCCCGCAGAAATTTCATTATGGGTGATGTCCAAGATGTCACATTGTCCATGGAATCTCGTTGCATCTTGTTGCCGGGTCTACTTGGGACACTTCGGGTTGATCTATCGCTGGATGTAAAATATGGATTATGGGTATGGCGTTATTCAACATGCTTTTGCAACTTGATCCTGTGTTGGCTAATGCATCGCCTTCAACGTTGTCTTCTAGGAATTTGCCGGAAAGTGAAGCCTTCAAACCGTGGCCGCTAAGGATTTAACAAGCCGCAAATACTTCGTCATCCCGTCATGCTTAGCTTCATAAGATCCATTAAAATGGTTAACTAATAATAAGGAATCGCTAAAAACATTGAGACGTTTAACATTTAAATTTAAAGCAGTAGAGTCAAACCCAAGATGAGGGCCTCATATTCAGCCTCGTTGTTTGTCGCCTTGAATTCACAGTTCACAGCTTGAGGAATCAGATCACCTTGAGGGGACCTTAGAACTATTCCCAACCCTGTCCCCCTGAATTTGATGACCCATCGGTGTAGAGTGTCCGTAATCTTGTGAGATCGGGTTCTTCAAGTTGCTTTGGACTTCAAGTTCTACTTCCGGTAAGAGGCCGGGACTAAAGGCAGCTACAAAGTCTGCTAGAGCCTGCGACTTGATTGCAGTCCTTGCTTCATACTGAATATTGTACGTGCTTAGTTGTACGGACCACTTTGCCATTCTCCCCGACATTTCGGGCTTTCTCATTACACTCCTGATAGGATAGTTAGTCTTCACAATAATAGGATGAACTTCAAAATAATGACGTAACTTAATAGAAGCAGTTATTAAAGCAAGGACAAGTTTCTCAAGGTGGGAGTACCTGGTTTCTGCATCTAAAAGAGATTTACTTACATAGTATACTGGATGTTGCTCACCAGCTTGTTCTCTTACCAAGACCGCGCTCACTGCATTTTTTGATACTGCAAGGTACAAGTACAACGCTTCCCCAGCTTCTGGTTTGGAAAGTAGAGGTGGTGTAGACAAGTATTCCTTAAGCTGGTTGAAAGCCGCTTCATGCTCCTCTGTCCACTGGAACAACTTGTTTTTCTTCAAAGACATCGTAGAACAACTTGCACCCGTCGATGATTTAGAAATGAATCTTGTTAAAGCCGCCACTTTGCCGGTCGGCCTCTGCACATCTTTAATGGTCTTTGGTGAGTTCAAGTTGATAATGGCCTTGATACGCTCCGGCTTGCTTCAATACCTCTCTTTGTGACCATATAACCAAGGAATTTCCCAGCTCTAACTCCAAAGTTGCACTTTGATGGGTTGAGCTTCATGTTAAAAGCTTCCAAGATGTCAAAGGCTTCCTTGAGATTACGAACATGATCAGCCATGCATTTAGACTTGACCACCATATCATCAATATATACCTCCATTGTTTCTCCGATCTGATCTTTGAACATCAAATTTACCAATCTTTGGTAGGTTGCCCCCGCATTCCTTAATCCAAAGGGCATGACTATGAAGCAATAAATACCCTCGGGAGTAATAAACGCTGTATCTTCTTGATCGGAAGGCTCCATCTGAATTTGTTGAAAACCTGATGAAGCGTCCATAAAAGTCAAAATTTCATGCCCCGCTGTTGCATCTACCAAAGAGTCAATGTTAGGCAAGGGAAATGGGTCCTTCAGGCAGGCTTTGTTCAAGTCAAGAAAATCCACGCGAGACTCGCCACTTGCCATTGCGTTTCTCCACAACTACTACATTGGCTAACCACCTAGGGTAGTCAACCTCCCTAATCATTTTTGACTTCAAAAGCCTCTCTACTTCTTCTTTGATGATCTTGTTGCGCTCATGAGCAAACTTTCTTCGTTTCTGATGGATAGGTTTAGCGTTGGGGTCGACGTTCAACTTGTGGGTTATTACATCTTTACTTATCCCAGTCATATCCTCATGCTTCCAAGCAAAGCAGCTTGTCCTACTCTTGAGAAACTCTATGATTTCATCCTCAACTTCTGGGGGAATTCCTACACCAACTAGGACTTTGACATCGGGATTAGTGGGATCGAGCTGCACCTCTCTGACGTCTAACTCTGCAGCTTCAAGAACATCCCGAGCCTTTCGCTGTAATTGCTATGCTTGTCTAGGACAACTTGCTAGAGCCGTCAAGTTGGGACGGTCCCGTCGGGACGTCCCGTCCCGTCATACAAATGGGACGGGATGGGACGGAATATTTTAGTCCCGTCCCGTTTTCGTCCCGTCCCGTATCGTCCCGTTCCCGTCGCGGGACAACTTATTTTTATCCCGTCCCGTCCCGTTTTCCCGTATTGATCCGTACAAGAATTATATTTATTGCATCAAATAGAAATATGGGGTAATTCAGTTTAGAGACTGTCAAATTACTAAGAACATCCCAAATTAAGAACTTGTGACTGATTGGTTTGCTTTTAAATAGACTCTTGCAATGCAAATGCGATGCTTTTGAATAGACTCTTAAAGGAACAGATAGAAAGACGTATGCCTTTAGCTTCCATAATCATAACACTTTCTGCTTTATTACAATTTCTGTACTCAATTTTTGTTGTGCCCAGTGAAGATGTTCGGCATTAGCCGGGCTTCCTCATTACCCAATATACTATCAGAGACTTCTACGTGAATATTTTGAGGTTGGGTTGCACATAATTTGCATGCATTTGCAATGGTGACTATAATGCTAAGATGTTGAGATCCAAATGAGTGAATAGGGTCATAAAGCTTCATTTTCCCTTCTTTTATTTGTGTGTGTATAAGGTGCAATTTATGTTAATTTGATACGAATGTGTCTGTTCCATATGTCTAATATTATATTTATGGATATTGATTTTGGCGCCTAGTCAACGTTTATTTCTCCTAGTCAACGGATCCCGTATGGGTCCCGCGGGATCCCGCGTCCCGCAAATGGGACGGGATGGGACGGAGTATTTTAGTCCCGTCCCGTTTTTGTCCCGTCCCGTTTCGTCCCGTTCCCGTCGTGGGACAACGTAATTTCGTCCCGTCCCGTCCCGTATTCCCGTATTGACGGCTCTACAACTTGCTGCCTTCATGGACACCTTGTAACATTCCTTTGCTGATTGCTGATCACCTGACACCTTGACAACTCCCCAAGGTGTTGGCAACTTGAGACATTGGTGGTAGGTTGATGGGACAGCCTTAACGTTGTGAATCCAGGGCCTTCCCAGTATGATGTTGTAGGACGACTGGCATTCAATCACGCAGAACCTCTCCATAGAATTAATCCCTTCAACATAAACTGGGAAAGTAATCTCCCCAAAGGTGTGCTTCGTCTCTCCGCTGAACCCAACTAAGACAGAAGAACTTTTAGTTACGTTTTCAAGTGGAATCCCCATTCCCTTTAAGCCGTCAGTAGTAACGATATTGACCGAGCTACCATTGTCAATCAGGACACGCCTAACCAAACAGTTTGCCACCTGAAGGCTCACAACCAGTGCGTCATGATGGGGATCCTGGATGTTGACCCTATCACCTTCATCAAAGGAAATCTCCAGGCCCTTATCTTTGTTGACGGACCTTGCAGGCAAATACGACCTGTCCTCCTTAGCGCCTGCAGCATGGCGCTTCGCAGCCGAATAGGTTGTACCACAAATATCCGAACCGCCGCTGATCATGTTGACCACTCTGGTAGGTGGTGGATGTTGAGGAGGACTTTCAGTTTGCTTCTCCTGGTTGCTAGCGCGAACTTGCTTTTCCTGGTTGTCAGCACAACTGTCGGTGCGTCCACGTCCTCTACCAAGTAATTCTTTGAGTAGTCCTTTAGACAACAAATGACTGATTTCTTTACGGAGTGCAATACAGTTTTCCGTAGTGTGACCGAAATCCTCATGATAGGCGCACCACTTGGACTTGTCTTTCCAGATTGAAGGTTTGTCGGACCTTTTGGGCCACCTTGCCTTTTCACCCAAGCTGTCCATAGCGTTAATCAGTCCTGCAATATCAACAGAAAAACAATAGTCATCAATTCTTGGATACAAAGACTCATCATCCTCATCATTATCTTCTACACTAAGAACTTTGGAAGAGTCAGGTTTAGAGTAGGGTTTGCCCCTATTGGATCTAGCATGGGATGTCTCCATCTTGCCGCCAGAATGAAAGGGGTCTGGTTTGCCGCTGGGATAATCAGTCTTCTTCTTGTCCTGTAGCAACTTGTCTTCTTCCAGCCTGATGAACTTGGATGCTCTAGTCCTGATTTCGTCCAACCTTTTGCAAGGCGTCATTACCAAGTCGTCGTAGTATGGAGAGTCTTTCTTAAGCCCCATCCTGAATGCTTCGATTGCTGTTACGGTATCCAGGTTGGAGATGTTCACTGCTTCTCTATTGAACCTGCTGAGATAATCTTTCAGAGCTCATCAAAGTTCTTTGGACCACCCTGTAAAGATCACTAGTTAGCTTTTCAAATACCCTGTTGCACGAAAACCGATTAGTGAGCAGTTAATAAGTTGTGCATAGGATCCAATAGAACCCAATGGCTGGTTAATCGGCCCATCTCAAAGCCCTTTCCGGTAAGAGTTGATCCGAAACCCCCGCAAAACAAGCCTCTCTATATTGAGGCGGAATATGGACAACATCCATCTTCTCTTGGTATAATGCAACATGCTCGCCGGGATCGGTGGTTCCGTCATATTGCTTCATGTGTGGAGGATCGAACTTCTTCGGGATGACCACATTGGCTATGGAGGAGTGAAGCGAGACTCATTGTAGCAAGTTGGTGAGGCTCTGGTTGTAAGGTAGTGTCATTCCAGTGGACACTCATGATCATATCCTTTAGCTCTTGAATCTCGCCGCCCAATAGATCGCCCGCATCAATGGTTAGGGAGCAAACCGATAATTATTATTATAATTGAAATCAAAACCTGGGGATTAACACTCCCTCGTTGTAGTCGAAGTTGGGAACCGCAAATGTCGTAGTGGTTGGAGTGACGGTTCCAGGATGGACAATGGTGCTTTCTGTAAACCAGCTTGGTTGTCGGCAGCCTTCCATATCCAGGATGATCCGGCAGACTTCATTCCCAAAGCCGAGTCTCCCGGGGTTGATAAGGGTATATGAACCCTCGCGGGCCGTTTGGAGGCGACGGATTGAAAAATGCTTGGGATACTTGTTGGTAATGCACTCGAACCTCCACTTTTAGAGAGATCATCTCCCCGCCGCATCCTAGCAATCTGGCGTTCATCGGCATAGTTGAAGTAACATCTTGGGCAGCGACTTGGTTCCTCACTTCGCGCAACATAGCGGTCAGGTCGGGAAGCAATATCAAGTGGGATTTCTGCGACGCGCGCAATGCGCTTGTCCCGTCATGAACTTGAATAGGACGTGATACTCCACCTACACTTTGGGTTGATGCTTGCAAACTTGTCACAATTGGGGTGGTCTCCACAAAGTGGATCTCAAGCCAACGGAAGACGAACCCACGTATCATTCCAAGTAGACATTTTCGAGTTTCCTAAAGCAATTAAAAGACCAAGATTCCCACGGACGGCGCCAAATTGTTTTGGTCAAATTTTAGAACTTGACAAGCTGACTAAGATTGGGTTAAATGGAATATAATTGCAAATCAACTCGAAATTAAATGAACAAGATATTTAACGAGGAAAGCCCTTGAACAACATGTTCGCCGGCATAAAACCTCAAAGGTGGAATTTTATAGAAATGATGAAGTTACAATGAGAGGAAGAATGTAAAGAAAAGAACTCAGTAGCTTAGATTGTGCGTGTGTGTTACAATAACGTGTGTTCTATTTATACTAAAAGTGATTGAAGAAGATAACTTTTGTTGCTCCTACAATTTCGGATGGTTTGTTGAGCTTCAATCCCATTATCCCACGCTTTCTTGACTGAGTCATCACGATGCATATTCAAATCTCTATCACCGTTCGTAATCCCTGAAAAGTAGGAATTAATATACCTGCAAAGAGATAGTCAAATTAGAGTCCAGGTTGTCTCAGTGTCTGATACAAGTTGATACTGCAAGTTGAAGTCTTCTAGTTGTCAGCCGAAATTCATCCTCAAACAACTCCCAAACTCACCCTTAGTGTAGTTTGAGATGAAGAGAGTATATTTTTCTCTCTAAATTTGTATAATAATATTAATAATAATGATAGTAATAATAAAAATAAATAAATAAATAAACGGCCAAAAAAAGATGGAAGATTAACCAATAGTCAAAACATGGCCTTTACTTCTTTCGAAGCTAAAATATCTAACAAAAACGGACTCATTTTTCATTTTGTTTGTCAACTGAACTTTGATTAAGAATTTATAGAAAACTGGACGCGTATTCTAGAAAATTCTTGGAAATGATAAATGTTATTTGTACAGTTTTTCTTTGAAAGGAAATGTTACTTATACATAACATGATGTACTGTATAAATCACAATCACTTGTACGCTACAAGTGATTTAAATCTTCCTGATTTCTGCAAAAAGATGAATAAGAAACAGAGGAATTTACTAGTGCTGATGATTAGGGAATAAATCAGCCAACTTCTTATTCATCTTCTTCTTCTTCTGTTAGAACATGGATTGTTAGAATATGAATTGCATAATATGTACATGTTTAAATCATAAATATATATAAATGTTGTATAAAGTATAGAAAATTAATCAATGTGTAGAATTTTCGAAGCAAAAATTACCTATTTATGATGGACAAAAAGGTAAACTTTTTGCTGCTTAATAATGAAAGGGATTGGTCCCTAAATGAAATGTCCCTTAGTTTCCTATAAATAGAGGCTTTCCATCAACCTAGGAGACACACAAAAATTGATATACTCTCACTCCATAATCTGAGACAAAGTGTGAAGGCATTATCATTTAGAAGAACTACTCTCCCTCCTTATTTCTTCTTCTTCTTATCTTCAAGAACACCAAGACAAAATGGATTCCTCATGTATACGTTTTCGCCTCCATTTCTTTTCTCATTCTTTTTCAAGACCTGAGTACGACTTACGTATATTGGAATAGAAATGTTCCAACAATTGGTATCAGAGCCTACTCATATTCTTGATTAAGTTTGAATTCATAATAGCATGTTTTTTATTTACTTTATGTTGAATTCATTATGTTTTGATATTGTTTAATCACTCTAATTCATTCATAGAGTGTTATAATCACTTTAAAATCTGAAAGGATTGAATGTTTTGCTTAAAAAATACATAAAGTTCATCAAAAGGGACAATGAATATTGCAAGATTATCCCATATGCACAACAGAGTGTTGTATGGCACACTACCGTGCTGGATCTACTTGTGAAATTCATGTCCATACGGACTACTTTGCTTGGCCAAACAAGGCAAACCTCGGCTGAGCACCTTTGGAACTGACTGTTAAAAGTTTCTGGAAAGGGTCTGCTCGGCCGAGCACCACCTTGACTTGGCCGAGCACCGTTGTACAGAATGATGAGTTTCTGGAAAAGTTTGCACAGCCGAGTCATTTCTTGTGCTCGGCCGAGCATCACCTCTTTGCTCGACCGAACACCTTATTGCCTCGACCGAGCATCTTTGGACAGAATGTTGTGTTTCTGGATTAGGCCTTGCACGGCCGTGCAAGTTATAACGCACGGCCGTGCACTTGCAGATTCAGCTTTTCCCTTTATTTTAAGCAGAAACATACATTTTTCAAACCTATATTCCTTTGTGATTAATTATATGCTTAAAACAACTTCATGAATTTTCTAAATAATATTGTCGCCCAAGTGATTTACGTTATTTAGATTCGAAGTTGATTAAGTGATGAATGTATTATTTAATATGTGAATAAAATGAATTTTCCAAAGAAGATCATTTATTTGACTAAATTTATACATTCATAGGGTAACAAGTAAGAAAACATCAGTTTGTTATACTAAGTACTTAAATCGGCCCAAAGGAAGATTAAGTATTTGATTAAAGCTTCGTTTGATTTCTTGGTTACCTAAAGATAATTATATTTGAGTCAAATCGCAATCCAAAGATTAGTTTTGATGGCAAATTAATTGTCTTATAGATGGGATTCATTTTGATATGATTAATCACTCCTTATGTAGTTACTTATACATGTTTTGTATTTCACTCTTGTTCTTGACCCAACAGATTTAATAAATGCTTCATCTTTGACTGCTGCAATGAACAATGTTCCGATGCTTAATGGGACTAATTTTAAAACTTGGAAAAACAAAATTACAATGATCTTGGGTTGTATGGACATTGATCTCGCATTAAGGGAACCAATTCCAGCTCCTCTCACTGATAAAAGCACTCAAGAAGATCGCTTGAGTGTTGAGAGATGGAATCGTTCCAATCGCGTGAGCCTAATGATCATGAAAAATGTCGTCCCAGAAACATTCTTAAATAGTATTTTTGAGGACGTCAATGCTAAGGGTTTTCTGGATACCCTTGAAGAACGCTTTGCAAAAAGCGAGAAATCGGAAATCAGTGCTTCCTTAAGGAAACTTGTTTTCGTGAGGTACAAGGGTAACAGAAATTTAAGGGAGTACATTCTTGAGATGTTTCATCTCTCGACAAAACTAAGGGCACTTAAGTTAGAGATTTCGAAAGATTTACTCGTGCACTTAGTTTTGATCTCTCTTCCTCCTCAATTTGGTCACTTTGAAGTGACCTATAATTGTAAAAAGGACAAGTGGAATATTAATGAATTAATTTCACATGTGACACAAGAGGAAGATAGGATGAAACAACTTAAACCGAAAAGTGTTCACTTAGCATCTACCTTTTCTCGTGGGACCAAGAGAAAAGGGAAGGAAATTGCGGTTGCAAATAAGAGGCATAAGGGGTCATCCAATGATCAAAAGGTTAAGAAGTGTTTCTTTTGCAAGGACCCTGCTCACATGAAGAGCGACTGCCCTAATTATCATGATTGGCGTGTTAAGAAAGGTATGTCATTTGGCCTTGTTTGTACTGAGACAAATTTGGTTTCAATTCCTACATATACATGGTGGTTGGATTCTGGTACAACAACTCACATAAGTGTGTCTATGTAGGGTTGCCTGAATTACCGAAGCCCTAGCGAAGATGAGAAATACATCTATATGGGAGCTGGGAATCCAGTTGAAGTAATAGGCATAGGGACCTTTAGATTATTACTAAGTACTGGATATTATTTTGTATTAAATAATACATTCATTGTAACTTCCTTTAGGCGGAATTTGATATCAATCACAGTTTTGGACAAGGAAAGTTATTCTTGTTCGTTTGGTAATAATAAATGTGATATTTATTTCAATTCCAAAGTTGTTGGTACTAGTACTTTATCACGAACTTGCACGTAGGATTCAGCCTCAACCCATTTAGAGAAATAATCAGTCATAGCAAGCAAGAATACTTTTCCTCCAGGAGCTTTAGGCAATTTTCCCACTATATCCATTCCCCACCTCATGAATGGCCAAGGAGAGAGGATTGGATGAAGCAATTCTGCGGGCTGATGCAAGATGTCGCTATGCTTCTGGCAGGAATCACATTTCTTAACAAAGATGGCAGCATCTTGGCGCATTGTTGGCCAGTAATAACCCATTCTTAAAGCCTTTGTATATAAGCTTCTGCCCCCAGAATGGTTACCACATGATCCTTCATGTAACTCTCTTAAGACTTCATTGGCTTTGTCAGCTTCAAGACATCTCAAATATGGACCTGCAAATGATTTCTTAAACAGCATATTATCTATTAATACGAATCTTGAAATCCTTACCCTGAATGCTCTAGCATTCTTTTCTTCATCAGGGATGGTACCATCTTGAAGATATTTAATTATTGGCTTCGTCCAAGATATCTCCATCTGATTGTCTGGGATGTCATCATCTATGCAGAATAGTTCTAACATTTCCACAGTAGGGATGTCAACATGTATGATTGGTATATTGGTCTGAGATAAGCTCTTGAAAGCTGATCCAAGATTGGCCAATGCATCTGCTTGAGAGTTCTCCTCTCGGGGTATTTGTTCAAAAGAGAAGATTTGAAATTTGCTTGCCAAAATTTTCACAATGCCCAAATAAGCTGTCATCTTGGCATTTTTTTGCTGCATAAGAACCGTTAAAATGATTTACAAGTAATAATGAATCACTATATACCTGTATTGCTTTAATGTTCATGTCCAGAGCTACGGTCAGGCCCACGATTAAGGCTTCGTATTCTGCTTCATTATTGGTGGCTTTAAAATCACAACTAATGGCCTGGGGTATAATGTCCCCTTGTGGTGACTTTAGGACAACACCTAACCCTGTGTCCCTCATATTAGAAGCACCATCCATGAATAGAGTCCATTTCCTCAGGATGTCCCCATCTTGGAGTTGTTGGACTTCAAGTTCTACTTCTGGTTGCATGCTTGGACTTAAGTCTGCCACAAAGTCTGCAAGTGCTTGTGATTTTATTGCTGTTCTAGATTCATACTTGATGTCATAGGTGCTTACTTGAACAGACCATTTGGTCATCCTTCCTGACATTTCTGGTTTTCTCATTACACTTTTTATTGGATAGTTAGTACGAATGACAATGATATGTGTTTCAAAATAATGCCTTAACTTAATTGAAGCAGAAATTAAAGCTAGTATTAACTTTTCAAGATGTGAATACCTGGTTTCCGCATCGAGCAATGTTTTACTTACATAGTATATCGGCTGCTGGACACCATCTTGATCACGGACCAGAACGGTGCTAACAGCGGTCTCGAAGACAGCTAAGTAAACACATAATGGTTTACCTTCTTGAGGCTTTGAAAGTAAGGGAGGTATTGACAGGTACAACTTTAAATCCTGAAAGGCTTATTCATGCTTATCAGTCCACTCGAACCTGGAATTTTTCTTTAAGATGTCATAGAACGGCTTGCATCTGTCTGAGGATTTTGAGATGAGTCGATTCAATGCTGCCACCTTCCCTGACAATCTTTGAACATCTTTTATGGATTTGGGTGACGTTAGATTGATGATGGCTTTTATTTGTTCTGGGCTTGCCTCTATCCCTCTCTGCGTCACCATGTACCCCAAGAATTTCCCGGACTTCATGCCAAAATTGCACTTTGCTGGGTTCAGCTTCATGTTGAACTTGTCCAGGATGTCAAATTCTTGAGTAAGATCCCGAACATGATCTTCAGCTTTCTTTGACTTTATCACCATATCGTTGATTTATACCTCCATGGTGTCCCCAATCTGCTCTTTGAACATCATGTTGACTAGCCTCTGGTATGTAGCACCTGCATTTCTTAGTCCAAAAGGCATTGCAATGTAACAATAAATACCTGTTGGGGTGATGAAGGCGGTGTCCTCTTGATCGGATGGCTCCATCTGGATCTGCTGGAATCCTGAAGATGCATCCAAGAAAGTCAACACTTCATGTCCAGAAGTAGCATCTACCAAAGTATCAATGTGTGGCAAGGGGAAAGGATCTTTGGGACAAGCTTTGTTTAAGTCTGTGAAGTCAAAACAAACTCTCCATTTTCCGTTCTTCTTTTCTACTACCACCACATTTGCTAGCCATCTTGGGTATTCGACCTCTCTGATCATCTTAGCTTTGAGCAATCTGTCCACTTCTTCCTGGATGATGATATTCCTCACCTGTGCGAACTTCCTTCTCTTTCGGTGGATCGGTCTGAAGGATGGATCGATGTTGAGTTTGTGGGTGATCACATCTTTACTGATGCCTGTCATATCTTCATGTTTCCAGGCGAAGCTTCTAATCCTGCTTTTCAAGAGGTTGATAAGGTCTTCTTCAATTTCTGCCGGAACATCTTGGCCAACCAACACCTTGAGATCTGGGTTTGAGGGGTCTAAGAGTATCTCTTTCAAGTCATGCTCCTTCGCCTCCAGAACCTCACGGGCCTTTCTCTGTAATTGCTATGCCATCTTAGGGGTTGTTGACGCCTTCATGGAAGTCATATAACATTCTTTAGCTGACTGTTGATCGCTGTAAACTTTGACAACTCCCCAAGGTGTCGGCATCTTGACACATTGGTGATAGGTGGATGGCACAACCTTCATTCCATGGATCCAAGGTCTTCCCAGAATCACATTGTAACATGTTGCACTATCAATCACGCAGAATCTCTCCATGAATTGATACCTTCAACGTAAACTGGAAGTGTAATCTCACCCACTGTACTTTTGGTTTCTCCACTGAAACCCACGAGCATCGAGGTTCTTTTTACAATGCTGTCTTCAGGGATCTTCATTTCCTTAAGAGCATCCAGCATAATGAGATTCACAGAGCTGCCCCCATCTACTAGGATACGTCTGACCTTATAGTTGGCTATCTGGAGTGCAACGACCAAGGCGTCATGATATGGATCCATAACGTTGTCCATATCACTTTCTTCGAAGGAGATCACATCTTGGGATGTGAGCTGCGACATCTTGGAGGATCTCTCGGGTTTTTCATCCTTAGCTTGCTTGGCGAATCTCTTAGCTGCAGAATAAGAGGTACCACAAATATCAGAACCACCACTAATAACATTGATTACCTTTATTACCGGAGGAGGAGATGGTGGTCTGGTTGCAATGGGCTCTTTGTTCTCCGTATTGGTCTTGCGGTTCCCAAGGAGCTCTTTAAGATGTCCCTTAGACAACAGGTAACTAATCTCTCTCCTCAAGGCGATGCAATCTTCAGTAAGATGTCCAAAATCTTCATGATAGGCACACCACTTGGATTTATCCTTCCAGCCGGATGACTTGTCAGTCTTTCGAGGCCACCTTGCTTTATCTCCAAGATTGCTCAATGCACACAGGATACCTGAAACATCAACAGAGAAACAATAATCAGAAATTTTAGGAGATTCAAAATCATCATCATCTCCATCATCTTCCACATAATTGACTTTGTTATGGTCATTTCTCTGGTAGGGTCTGGATCTGCTCTGTCTTTGGTGAGACGACTCTATCTTCCTGTCAGGATGGTCATATGATGAAGCTTTGTCAGGGTTCTTGGATTGCTGCGCCTTGTCCTCTTCCAGCTTGATAAATCTTAGAGCTCGATTTCGGATATCTTCCATCTTCTTGCATGGGTTCATCACCAAATCTTCATAGTAAGGGGAATCCTTCTTCAAGCCCATTTTGAAAGCTTCTGCAGCTGTTGCCATGTCCAAGTTGGGGATCTCCAGGACTTCTTTATTAAACCTGTTAACAAAGTCTTTTAAGGCTTCAGTGGGTTACTGAGTGATACGGTAAAGATCACTAGTGAGCTTTTCAAATTGCCGGCTGCAAGAAAATTGATTGTTGAACAGGTTGACAAGCTGAGCAAACGAGCCAATAGAACCAGGAGGTTGACGGATCAGCCACTTCAATGCCGGTCCTACCAACGTCGAACTGAACCCTCGACACAAACAAGCCTCACAAAACTGGAGTGGGATGCGAATGATCTCCATCTTTTCTTGGTAGTGGGCGACATGCTCCTCAGGATCAGAACTTCCATCATACAATTTCATAGCAGAAACGTTAAATCCTTTCGGGATGTCGACATGCGCAATTGCTGGAGTAAAGCGGGACTGATTGTAACATGTTGGGGAGACCTGCTGGATAGGCGGGGTGACACCTGGCACATTCATGATCATATCTCTCAATTCCTGAAGTTGATTTGCAATGTAGGTTCCTGCAAAAGGGTTAGTGGTACGAGCAGTATTATCTAAAGCATTGAAATTAATGAAAGGATTAGCATTATCTGCAGAGGATGTTAGAACGGTGTTATTAGTGAAGATGGGCCCTTCTGGAAAAGTCATCCTGTAGGCACTGCTGGCTAAGGGTGTCGACATCGCCACAGAAGTCGTTATGGGAGGAGAGGATGTCGACATCCTTACAGATGAAGCCATTGGAAGGAATTCGTTGAAAGTTTGAGAGCTGTCCCCAATGTTGAAATCAAGGGCTCTAGGACGGTAAGGAGAGACAGCATCCATTCTTTTGGAGAGCGACTCCTGGTCTCTTTGCACCTTTATCAAGCTTTCGGCTATCAAGGATGTGCTATTATGTTGGCGGTCCAGATGATTCTTCATCTGAAGGAGCATGCTCTTGATCTCAAGATCAGGGGATGGCGACATTTGCTTCTTGCCAGAATTCACAGGCAGAGGAGGAGGCAATGTTTCTTGACCCTCGGTTGTCGACCTGCTACTAGTTTGAGGATTCACACTGCTAGGGATGGTTTTAGTGACAGCGGAAGTCATAGGTTGGGTAGACATAGTAGAAACGTAAGAATTTTGAACCAATTAAAAAATCAAGGGCCCCTCGGTGGTGTGATGATGTGTGATTGTGTCGAAAATTTTCCCATTTTTGTTTGAAAAAATCAACGAAACGGAGTCGCCACGCCATTTTAATTTTGAGGGCCAAAACTTTGAAAAAAGCTCGAGATCAGAGATTTAGGTTCGGAGGTCATGTTACACGCCGGGAAGGACGTTAGTGTGCACCCGGAATGCCTCGTAAAACGAGTCTTCCAAGCTGAAAATCATTTGTGTGTGTGTGTGTGTGTGTTTTGGCCAAAATACTTTGAAACTCAGAAAAGTAAAAATAGGGATATCTTTTCAAGACTTTAAACTGATCCCATGATTTTTTGGGGGATTTTTGGATTGAGATTTGGTACTCAAAAGACCTTTTGAAGTTGAGAGCCATTTCTGCCAGGATGAAAAAGGCAGTGGACCTTTGATTTTGAAATGTATTCAAGGGTCTTAAAACTTCATAATCTGGATAAACTCAGAGAATGAAAGTTGTTCTAGACACCTTAAATAAGGTTTGTGCGAAGGAATTTTCCATTTTGGAGAAGATTTGAGGGGTCAAAACCTTCTGGAAACCTCAGATATGAGATCTGGATTCCCAGAAGCTGATGAACTAGCCTCTGAAATAAAATTTGAAAAGAGGAGTTTTACTCACCCAAAAAATAAAGTAAAACTATGTCTGGAAAGCTCTGGATGTTGTCTACAAAAAGTGTTTTGTAGTCAACACCAAATTCCAAGTTCATCTGTGTCCAAAAATTAAGACAATGGACTGAGGTCTGGGAAAATTGCTACTGGACAGCAACTTCCCCAAGAAGGAGAATATGATTTTAAAGGGGGGTTTTGCATCCATGCTTGTCCCCATTCCCTAGGTTTTGGTTAGTGATCACTAAACATTTTAGTGGTGAATCAACTATACCAAACCATCCTTGGGGTACATTAGGACTAAGCATTTCATTTGCTTGGGAAGGGGATTTTTATCCTTTGAAAATGAGATTTTATGCTTGAAAATGGTTTTTAGGGTTTTGAAAATGAGTTTTCTTTGCAAGAAAGTAAGAGAACTTGAAAATAATTTTGATCTTTGTAGAAGATCATCCATGGAGATGGTCTTCCATGGTGATCTTCTTAGATCTAGAGCAAGAAGATGAAAGAACTACATTTTGTAGTTTGAAGATGCATGCATGGATGAGATTTAGGGTTAGGAAAAGGAGGGTTTACCAATCTTCCTTGTGTTCTTGAGTGTTTGGCTTGAGTGTATGAGTGTTTAGGGCTTTAATATGAGAGTGAGTGGATGAGTATGAATTGGGAAAGATTGGAGAGAAAATGGTGACAATTCAAGTGAATTCTCACTGTTTTCTCTCTATATTTCGCCAGAGGTTCGGTACAAAATGTGTTGTTGCCCTTTATTTTTGTGACTGGAGGGCTCAATTTATAGCCCTCCTGACTTTACAAAGTCATCCGCGCGGATTGGTCTGCTTGGCGTGCACTGTTCATTAAATGCAGCTCCAGCTTTGGACACAAGGAATAAAATTCAAAAATCTCAAATAAAAATGTTTTTCAACTTGCTGTTTCGGGATTTTCTTAATTCTTTTGCTTTTTGAGATTCCTTGGGAGGTTTAACTCTAAATAGCAATGCCCATTTTACCCTTACTTTGTTAGAAAAGTTAGGATTGTTAGGAATGTTATAACTTTCGTTAATTTTCTAACGAAAATTCTAACAAGCTCAAATTGGAGCACTTACAGTAGCCCCTCGGCGACGGCGCTTTCGAAGGAAGCGGGGTCGTCGATAAGAGTAAGGCTCCATATTTGGCAGGATGATCGAGTGATCGGGTGGCTGAACCTAGCGATAGGCTACCTACGTATCCCGAATGGGAATCAAGCCAGTCGTAGTTCGGGTCTTTGACCCCGGGAGATGATGGCGTTTTAGGTGCCTCGAACCCGATGAGCGAGTTCTACGCCGTTTGGAAAGAAACTCTGCTGAGGATAAGAGATGACCATCTTCGGCCTGATGGCTATCCGCTCTGCTGGGGATAGGAATGACCATTTTCGGTCTCTGCTGGGGATTAAGAGATGACCATTTTCGGTCTGATGGCTATCTGCTCTGCTGGGGATAGGAATGACCATTTTCGGTCTCTGCTGGGGATGATCGCGATTTATCGCTTTCCTAGTGATAGCGTCTTAGGTGCCTCAAACCTTGGAGATGGCGTTTTAGGTGCCTCAAACCTTGGAGATGGCGTTTTAGGTGCCTCGAACCTTGAAGATGGCTTTTTAGGTGCCTCGGACCTTAATTTGAAATAGCCTTTCGGTGGACCTCGTCTGCTGCCGAAGGAGAGGGTGACCGTTTTGGTCGGGGGGCTGGACCTAATGATAGGCTACCTACGTATCCCTAGTGGGAATCAAGCCCTTTCGTAGTTCGAGTACTACTCGAGATTCCGTTGGCTTTTGGGATTCCGTTAACTTTGTTGGGGATTTCGTTAGCCTTTGCTGGGAAAATCAGACGTATTCGTCTGGGAAATTGGTCTTACGTTTGACTGCCGGGGAAGATTTTGATGAAAGATACGGGATCCCGTTATCTTTCTCGAGGAGATCGGACTTACGTTTGACTGCCGGGAATGATTTTGATGAAAGATACGGGATCCGTTATCTTTCTCGGGGCACTCGGTCTTACGTTTGACTGCCGGGGAATGATTTTGATGAAAGATACGGGATCCGTTATCTTTCTCGGGGCACTCGGTCTTACGTTTGACTGCCGGGGATGATTTTCTTGACAAGGGGCTGACTTTGGTTAACTTTGGTTAACTCTGTCAAGTTGGGGACTGAATTGCAGAGTCCTGGAATTTTAAGGGGCAAAAGGGTCATTTTGACCCTTGCAATCCTGTCCGCGCGGATAGGGTTTGAAAACCAGGGGGTATTAATGAGGGGCCGCCCCCTTTTCTTCTTCCCCATTCAGTTTTGAAACAGACGAGAGCAGAGAGAGAGAAACCGAGAGAAGGAAGCCATTGTTGCTCAAAAAGCTTGAAAATTCCTCCGATTTCTTCGATTTTTTGAGCAATGGAACACGGGGAAGGTGCTTTTCAAGGTCAAGGACGTGGCCCGGTAGCGGAGAGGCGATTGGAGCTCGTCCGAATGAGGAGGCATTACAATCTTTCGCAATCGATTGCGGAAGAGCCCTACCCCGATGCTTGGCAACATTGGGCATCGGATTCGAATCTCCGAACGGTATACTTTGAAACCCTTTGATCCCTTTGTTGATTTCTTGTTTGAAATTTGAATTTTAGGTGATTTTTGAAATTTTTTTTTTTGAAATTGAATATTGATGTTCATTGTCTTTGAATCTTGATGATTATGTGAATAACCCAAAATGTGCATTTTGCTTGGGAAAAAGAATTGGCATTTTCGCCATTTTTTTTTTTTAAATTCGAAAATTGCATGTTGATGATGATTTTTTTTTTTTGAAATTGGATATTGATATTGATGAATGATGCAATGCATGCATTTTGTTTGGAAAGAATGGGCATTTTGCCAATATGGGATGTATGTATGTTTAGGATATATATATATTTTTTTTGAAAAGTGGGACGGATTTTTCCTCCCGTTGCATGTAAGATGGATGATATGCAATTTTTTTTTTTTTGAAAATGGGACGGAGTTTTATTTCCGTCAACTTCTTGTAGGATATGCATGTATGCATTTTTTTTTTTATTGAAAATTGTTGAATGGGATTTGCTGAAAACTGTCTTTTCTGTGAGAAAAATGGGGCTATGTCTATTGCATGTCGTTATGCTGCCGAAATTTTTTTTTTTAATGCATGTGTATGCTTTTTTTTGTGCAAACGCAAATGCAATCTTTTTGACATTTTCTCTTTTTTTTTTTTTTTTTTTTTTCGTGGCGAAAACCGTTTTGTGACGGAGCAGCTGAACAAAATGAAGACTCGAGGATCAGTGGAGTCCGTGATTGACTTGTGGGATCGGCTTCCGGATGCGGGCCGAGGAGCTTTGCCGAGTCCGAGACAGATTGTTGTTGAGACGGGGCTCTGGGAGTTCGTTGAGTGCTTGAGGGGGCTGGTCAAGTTCCCTAAGAGCAAGGGCTTGATGTTTGCTCTGGCGCAGCATTGGTGGGACGCGACCCACACCTTCCACTTCTTCTGGGGCGAGGCTACGGTTACGCCCTCCGATTACGCTGCGATTACGGGCCTGTCCTTTAATGGACGCAGCATTGAGTGGCGGGATGGCTACAGCGATGCCGATCTGCAGCTCTTCGGGATTTTCCCTATTCCCAAAAAGGGGATGGGGATGGAGTATGCCGTGGTCTACGGTAAGATTGTGGAGACCATAGCGAGCTACGAGGGTGGGGAGGAGAGGATAGGCGCCGATCGATTGCCTGTGGCCTTCTTGTGGTTTGCCTTTTCGAGCACCCTCTTTGGGCATGCTGAGGGGACGGCAGTCTTTGCCTTGTTGAGGTCCTTGGAGGACATGGAGACGGCCGGAGATGTCTCGTGGGGAGAGGCTGGGCTAGCAGAGCTTTACTTTGCTCTCGATAGGTACAGCCGGAAGGCTGTGAGCTCTTTGTACTGCTTTGAGTTTGCCCTGGAGGTATAAGCTCTCTTTTTTGCTTTCCCTCTTTTTTTTTTGAGCACGCACTTTTCTTTTGCACTGGATTGATTGGATTTTTACCTTTCGCAGGTATGGGCGTTGGAGTTTTTCCATGTCACGATGTGGCGGCAGCCGGCGGAGTACGTCGGGGCGTATCCGGCCATGCAGTCTTGGTCCAAGCATGCCCGGGAGAAGATAAGCTCCAGGGGGCGTACGACCCTTAGGTACGCGGATTGCCTTCCTTTGACGGAGGCCGAGACAGATGAGGGGATGATATTCTTCCCCTGGGATCGCTTCGAGGTGGCGCAGCTGAAGGGCGCTGAGATTTGGACTGTAGGCAATGGAGGATTTTGAGAGGTCTGACCTGCGATGCATATTATCTGGGAGAGAGGGTGACGCGCCAGCATGGCGTGAACTCGCCTTTGAGGACACCGGTGGAGCCTCCCGCCGATATGATGCATCCGAGCGATCGGTCCGTGACCTGGGATGATTACCGAGCCGGCCAGCACTTCTCGGATTTCGTGGCGATTGAGCCATATGCGACGTTCGTCTTGAGGAGGCTGAGGATGCCTCAGGTTCTAGATAGGGAGGGGCTTGGGATCCCGCGGTACCCTCGGACGGATTTTTCCTATATCCAGGATGGGGTCCGATTGAGGGTGCAGATCCCTCAGCCCGAGCGACTTCCACGAGCTTTTCGGCCTCGTCCGGGTATGAAGGTATGGCTTTTTACGCTTCCGCCTCTTCCTTTCTTTCTTTTGTTTCATCATCTTTAGCATCACTTTTTTTTTTGACGCTTTTGCTTTTGTGCAGTTTTTGGAGGTGGTCGTCGAGAAGCTGACGAAGCAAGTGATCGGGGCCAAGAGATTCATCAGGAGGATGGTCGCTTGCGGGGCTCCTCAGGCTAGAGCGAGCGACCACGGCCGGCGCCCGTCGACGGGAGGCTTCCCTATTCGCTCGTAGACTTCTTCGTAGACTCCTTTGTCTCCTCTCCTTGATCCCCGCGCGGTGTTGCCTTCGGATCACGTCATTCTCGGGGATCCACACGGGCAGGGACACGTATGGCAGCATGGCGGGTCGTCTTCGTACGTCCAGGAGTCCGACGCCTTCACCTTCGGATACGATTTTTTCGCGGATCTCGGCTTGCCCTATCAGAGCGTGCCGGTTGGTCCTGATGAGCCTCTTTCTGGAGACGAGGACGATTCTGAGCCCGAGATTTTCAGGGCTCCTGAGGAGGCGGGCCCGAGTCGCAAGAGGGGCCGAGGGCAGACATCGGGCGCTGGAGACTCCGATTGATTTTTTTTTTTTGGGATTTGAGATTGAGATTTGTAATAATTTAGGATTTTATTGATGTTTGTTTGTTTTTTTTTATGCACACTCTTTTTTTTTTGGAATGTAATAATTTAGTATTTTATTTTATTAATGCAATGCAGTATGAATGCAGTGCTGTATGAGCCTTGGTTTTTTTTTTGCAAGGGTGTTTGGTATATGGACTGGTTTGGGGAGGTTTTTTTTGCACAGGTTTCGAGCAACCGGGACGGAATATTCCTCTTTTGGTGTAGCAGCTTGGACTGTTGCAAAGATTTTTTTTTTTTTGACAAACTCATCCGCGCGGATAGGACAGGAATCTGACACTGTCCTTTAATTTTGCTTCAGATCTGGTCTTACTTTATTTCAAATTCAAATATCCTCTTCAACCTCCAGTCCAAACAGCCATTTTCGGGGAGAAAGAGAGAAAAACCATGGAAAACTTTAGAAAAGCTCCATCAAAATTGTCCCAAGAATCCCAAATGTCATTCTTCAACAAGTTCAAGGATTGGTCCCGGGAGATCATGCATGAGAGGAGGTCCTTCTTTGAAGAAAGGTACAAGGTGAAGTGCTTATGGTCTCTCAAGGAATTGGTTTCGGATTATGAGCTTTTGAGGGCTTCTTCCTCATTTTGGGACACTAGAAGGCATGTCTTTTGCCTTTCCTTCAACGAGATTGTTCCGACTGTGGAAGAATTTCGGGCCTTGCTTGGAGGTCCGGAGGTGGAAGAGATAGCGGTTCCTTTGCCCGGAGGGGCTTCTTTTGCTGACAGATTGTGCGTCCTCCTTCATCTTTCCCTGAGGAAGCGCAAGGTATGATCCGCGGTCCCGATCATTTCGATATTTCCGGTCTTCCCGACAGATTTAGGGGCCTAGGCTCGTGTGGATGATGCCTATTGGGATGCCTTTGCACTTTGTATGTTTGGCACCCTGTTCATGGTCTATTCCTTTGGGATCTCGCCATCGGTCTTTTGGCTTGGATGTTGTCGTTCACTGTCGCCCGGGCAGAGATGTCGTTCCTTTGATTACTGGGGAGACTTTTCATGCTCTCGATAGGGCTGGCTACCGAAAGGCGGTATATGCACGGGGGCAGCCCGTTCCTCTTGACCCTGTGGGCGATGGAGCGTTTGGGGGTTCTTCAGAAACCTCTGATATGATCGTGCCTTGGACTTTTGCCGGGAGAGGTGTTGATGTAGATTTTGATGATCGTGGCTCGTGGGAGCGTTGGATGGCGGGTCGCCGAGACTGAAGATATCGATGGTCGGTGCCTCATTGGCGGGTGGAGACTCGTAGAGTGCTTCAGACGGGTCTCCCGTGGTCATGCTTCCGGCTTTCTCGCCCAGCTTCTATATTCCGGCTTTAGTTACGAGAGCATTTGATGCAGAGCGAGGTTCCTTTGGGAGATTTTGATGATATAGCCACCAGGGTGGTGGCTCCTGCTTCTATGGATGATCCCTCAGTGTTTCCATTTCTTTCCCGAGCATGGAGGTATGATGCCTTTCCTCCTCGGGTCATTCTCAGGCGCCCAAGACCGGTGTTCCTGACCACTTGGTACCTGGATTGGTATGAGAGGCATCTGGGAGAGACTCAGGTGGCTATTTTGAGACGGCGTGAGGCCATTGTGGGTGCGGAGGACCAGATCGCTTTGAGAGGCGGAGGGCCGAGGCGAGGGCCAACCCTCATGACAGGAGCGGAGACGCTGTGACCGATTATGAGGCTTACGTCAAGAGACAGGAGAGGAGGGCTCCTATGCTACCAGCTAGGTTACAGGAGATGAGGGATGACGCTAGGGCTACTAAGGCTCTGACAGAGGCTGGTTTGATAGATCCTGTTCCTATACCAGAGCTTGGTAGGAGGAGTACCGACATTTTTCCGGTTCAGAAGAGAAAGACTCGAAGGGGGAAGAAGAGGGGAGAGGCCAGTACGAGTGGCTTGGAGTGACTCTGAGGTTTCCGAGTATCCCTTTCTTGTCATGGCAGACACATTAGTTTGATTATGTATCTTAGTTTCTTTTAGCAGGTTGCCAGTTGTAGGAATGAATCGGGCTTAGACTCATCAAAGAGCTTTTAATTTGTAATGAATATTTGAATTGCTTTAGAGTTTTTCGAGACGCTTTCATGGTCTGATCAATTGTATTGATGTCAAAGTATGACTTTTATTTGTGTTTTAGACCGAACCGTTTCCGGCTGCCTACGTTCCCCTCATTTTGAGGAGCTCAGGTCTTCGTAGTTCAACCTGGTGAACTCTTTTTTTGTTTGTTGTTTTTTTTTTTTAGTGCAACCCTGTTTTTTACCTAGGCCGCCCTTTTCGGGTTTCTAACCTAGTTGGGTATTACTCTTTTAGCACTTTTCCTTTTTTTCTTGTTTTTTTTTTTTTGTTTTTGTTTTTTTTTTGTTTGGTGCAACCCTGTTTTTTACCTAGGCCGCCCTTTTCGGGTTTCTAACCTAGTTGGGTATTACTCTTTTAGCACTCTTTTTTTTTTTTTTCTTCTCTCTTTTTTTTTTACGCGTAGTATCTGCGCAGCTTGTCACCATTCACTGGGTGTACAAAGGGATTCCCGTCGAGGTCTCAAGGAAGTTGCATGGCTCCTCCGGAGAAGATCTTCTGGACGACATATGGCCCGACCCAGCCATGCTCCCCTTTTCCGAGTGGGTTGATACGGACTGGGGGCTTTTCTTTTAACACGAGATCCCCTTCTCGGATTTCCCGCTGCTTTACTTTCTTGTCGAAGGCTCGCCATTCTTCCCTGGTAGGCTCGGATGTGTTCCATGGCCTTCAGTCGGCGTTCATCTAGTAGGGCCAATTCGTCATGGCGACTCTGGAGCCATTCGACCTCGTTGATCTGGCTTTCCAGCAGTATACGGAGCGAGGGGATCTCTAGCTCGATTGGGAGTACGGCTTCCATTCCGTATGTGAGGGCAAATGGTGTTTCCCCTGCCGTTCGACCGATGTTCTGTAGCCCAGAGTGCCATGTGTAACTTCTCGGGCCAATCTACGCCTTGGGCTGACCATTTTCCGGATGATATTTTCCAGAGTCTTGTTTGCCGCCTTGACGGCTCCGTTGGTTTGGGGCACTGTAAGGAGATGACTTGTGACGGGTTATTCGGAATTCTCGCTGGCAGCTTTTCACATTCCCCTTCGAAGTGGGATCCATTATACGAGATGATTTCTACTGCAACCCGTATCTGCACATGATTTTTTCTTTGATGAAGAGGGCAACTTTCCTTGAATTGAGGATTTTGTAGGACTTTGCAGAGCATCCTTTCCGATTCCTTCAAAGAAATCACCAATCTGCGTCTCTTTAGGCTCTTCCGCAGTTCCCAAATTCACACTCGTCAAAATCTCTTTGGCAGCTTGGGCTCGATTTTCCTCTTTCCGGACAACCTGCTTAAAGATTTTTTTTTGTTGTTTGATTTTTTTTTGTTTAATGTGTCTGCTTCTTTATCTAATGAGTTATTATTAAGTTTTTTTTTTTTAATTCGTCATTAGTTAAAGTGGCAATCAAGGGATACTCAGAAAGATTCGTCATTTCATTGAAAACGAAAGGGAATACAGCGCTTGCTACAGACTCGTAGTCTTCAGGCGTAAGGCCGTCGGACGACCCTAGAGACTCGATCTTAACAAAGAGAGACTGGGAGGACTTGTCCTAGATTGACACAAAGGGACGGGGGACCAATCCAAGCTTGGTGATCATTTCCTCCTTGGTCGCGGACGGGCCTGAGAGAGTTTCCCAATTCTTTAGCGGCATCGCTGTTGGTGGCCTCATGACTCGGGAACTGTGTTGTTTTTGTTTTCCTTTCTCAATTGCTGCTATCATCTCTTGGACCGAGCCGAGATCAATCAGGTCTGGCACCTGGACTTCTTCTTCGAACAATTGCTGCATAACCAGACCATCCCAATCATCTGAGGGAAATTCCGTGGCCTTAGCTTTTGGCGGCTGTCGGTTCGAATTCGGTTTCGGATCTTCATGGGCGTAGGAATAGTGGTTGTGAGCTTCTCAAACTGTTCCACCAGTGTCAGGCACGCCCGAAGGTATACTCACTCTTCATGGCAGTGGTAGCCCTGTGTATCTTGGGTAGGTCCAGAACATTCTACGGACCGGGTTAGCCTTGGTTCCTCTGAACTTGTTGAGGCTATCCTGTAGCTCTAGCCATCCCGCCGTAGGAGTGGGCTCTGTGATGTTTCCTGGTTGTGTGGGACCCTTTACGAAGTAGTCAGCTAAATTAGGACTGAAGGGGAGAGATTTAGGGTTGTCGACCGGGACCTTTCCTGCGGCAGCTTCAAATCTTTTTCCTTTGCAGTGTCCACTGGGGAGGCCTCATATCCCAGGCCGTGGCGAGTATTATGTCCTTTCACCTCGATGAGTTTGTGAGTTCCTTGTTGGTGCTTCCCTGCATCGAGGCCGAGTAGATAGCTCATTTTTCTCATCATTATCAAGACCGGTGGGATTTTATCCCGAGTGACCGTCAGATCTATGTTGCACACTTGGGCTTTGGGAGGCTCGACTGTGAAGCCTGTTAGCATGAGACCTTCCTCATCATGTTTGATTTCCAAAATAGGTATTCCGCCTGTATCCGTGCCCTCTAAAGTGACTAAATCTCCGTAAATGGTCGTCGATCCCCATTCGAGACGAATTTCACACACCGGTGGAGGCTTGAGGCGACCCCTTTGACTTGATGGAGCCAAGGTCTTCCACAGGGCATTGAAAGTAATCGGGATGTCGATAACCTGGAATTCCACAGGTATCAATCTCTGTCAACCAGAGGTCTAAAGTGGCGACTCCAAGGACTGCTCGGGATGTTGAGTCGTAAGCTTTATTTGTGAGGAAGAGGGCTTCAAGTCTGTAGTCTTGATATCAAGCAAGCTCATGATCTTTGCCGAAGAATGTTCATTCCGGACCCATTATCAACCAGGACCCGAGGAGGCGTCGTTCATCCAAACTGGGATCGTGATGAAGAGAGGCTCGTTATGATCGGCCCCAAATTGAGGGAGGTCGAGATCCGCGAAAGTGATTATATTCCCGTAATGGATGTTTCCAATTAGCCGTACCACATCATCGGGAGTAGCATCAATAGGGACTAGAGTGCGAGCCGGGCTTTCTTCCGGCTTTCAGCATGGGGATAGGACGAGGTGAGTAGAGACCAGAGGGAAATGTTGGCTGTGTTTGCTTATTTAGGTGAGCACGGGATCTTCTTTTTCGTGGTCCAGGAGATTCAAATGTCTTAGCATAGGGCGGCGATCTTCTTTCGGTGTTTGATCTGTGGCCTTCTTATCTACTTGGGATTTCCTTGGAAGACCTGCCCAGATCGGGTCAGCAGATTAACTTCCTCATCAGTCGTCTCTTGACTGGATTTCTTCAGTGCTGCTAAGGTCAACGGGGGAGCCCTTTTGGCTATTGGCCACTGGTTCTGACGGAGTCTAGTGACAGTGAGGGGCTGGGCTGTACTGGCTCCTTCCTGGGCGCAAAAGGAGTCGTGTTATTACATTCCTGTCCCGCATAGTTAATCATCTCTTTGCCTTTAGCAGGAGCAGGGGCGGTGTTTGCAGGAGGGGCCCGATATCTGTAGGCAGGTGCAGCAGTCGGTTGCTGATTGTAGGCCTTTTCAAACTTAGCTGCAGAGTTAACCATGGCCCGTAAGTCTGAGTATGGGAAGTGACCGAGGAGGCTCTCAGATGTGGTTTCAAGCATGACTGGAAGATGTCCAATTGTTCCTCTTCGGAAGGAGGGATGGCCATTTCACTGAGTTTCAGATTCCACCGCTTGTAAAAGTCCCCAACATTCTCATCGGGACGCTGCACTGTTGTTTGTAGGTCAACCCTATTTGTTTCCCATTCCAAGTTGGCCTTGTACTTTTCTGTGAAGGCATTGGTAATCTGGTCCCATGTAGCCCTGGCTTCAGGTTTCAAACGGAAGAACCACTTTAAGGCACTGGACTTCAAGGATAGACTGAAATAGTCAGCCAACTGCTGATTGGTACATCCTTTGGCTTTCATCGCCAAGGTATACGTGTCCAAATGGGTTTTCGGACATGCGGTCCCATCAAAGAGATCCAGATTAGGCATCACGAATTTGTGGGGTAGAGGAACAATGGAGTCCGGGTCTGTAGGCCGGAAGGCAGACTTCTTAGCGATCAATTCGGCGATCTGCGCTTTCATTTCCTTGTGTTGTTCCATGAACCAGGCCAGATGAGGGTCTTGTGGCGGAATCATGGCATTCAAGCTAGTGCCTGAGCTAGAGAGAGGAGCTACCACTCGGAGGCAGATCGTGGAGGGAACGGCCGATCCGGACGTAGGTGAAAACCTGTCCTGGGCTGAGTTACCCTGGGGAGCATGAGTAGGAGCCTGAGCAAAAGGATAGAACCTTGCGGCTTGCTGTTGATTTTCAACTGGCAAAGTAGGTGGGGGCAGCCCCGATGTGGCCGGATAACTTGGATTTCCAGAGTGGGGCCCGTAAGTAGGCTTGAGTGCGGGCTGCTGTCCCGAATTGTTGAATTGCATGGCTGCCTGTGGTGAAGGTGTGTAACCCGGGGGGTACTGCGGTCCTGGTGATTCGGATGACACCGGGATGGAGGCTTGGTAACCCATAGAAGTCTGAGTGAGGAATGGATTTGTGTGAGGAGCAACGAACTAGTACTGTACTGAGGACGGGCTCCTGACCGTGGCCCAGAACCAAGTTGTGGCGGCATTCCGAACCGTGGCCAAGCTTGCTGTGAAGGTCCGGATTGATCGGTTCCGAACTGAGGCGGGATCCCGATTAGCTGTGGCATTCCGAGATAGCCCCAACCATGAGAAGACATTCCGTACTGATTTTGCCCCCACTGATTTGTGCCGTCAGGCGGCATGGATCCGGTGGTCTGTGGTTGGGGAGCTGGCTGACCCGAAAATCGAGGAGCATGGGTTCTGGTAGTGGCACCATAGGAGGTGGGTGGCGGCATCCTGGTGTAGTCAGGGCGACTGAGAGTGGGGTTGGCATCCTCGTCTTCTTCCACGGTGAAGGTGCCATCTGGATTGAGGCTGGCGGCCAGACCGTGACTCTTAATAGCCTCCATAAGGCTGTTTAGCTGTGCTTCCTGTCGTAACCTCATCTGTTCTGCTAACTGATTCCACTGTTGCTGCCTGAGGGGTCCCGAGGCGGAGTGACGTTATCCCCATCATTACCGGCTGATGCAGACATTCTGAAACCCGGAGTCGGAACAAACGGCGAAGCTGATGACGCGCTTGACTCTTCCCAACTGATCAAACGGTGACCCGGTGCCCGAAACCAAGCTTTGTGCGGAGCTGCGGGGGAAAGGACATGAAGGTTCAGATGTCTGGGAATGGAAGGAGGGTAGGTGTTTGGGCTTTAGGCTCATGCAACATGCAGTTATTTGTTCACGTTTACTTAAAACATGTTTTATTAACCTAATCGGTTGGAAAAGATTGCTCTTCTTTTTCGCAAACTACTCCGATTCCTGGATCAGTGGGCCCCGTCACTACGTCTATAAGCCCCTCGTATTCCACCTGTATTTCGACCTCCCAGGGTGGACAGCCCCGGGCGAGGGTCCTATAGGGCAAGCGGGTCCCACCGACCGAAAGAAAAACGATCCTAAAAGTCTGGCGGGTAATCGAGTCTTAACGAGCATTCGATGTAAATTACGGACAAAGCTGACGTCAAAAGTCAAGATCATGTCCGAGGGCTCGACGAAAAGTCGGCATGATTTGGACTGATAAATGTCCACGATTGATCTTGACTTGTCGTCAGTTAAGCCGTAATTAGGCATGGAATATTCATTAATCCTTGATGACTCAGTGTCAATGCTGGGAGTCAGTGTATAATTTGTGCCAGTCAGAGCCGAAGTCAAGGCGCCGGTCAATATCTTGGTCAAAGTCTGCGGCGGAAAACCGGCAGAACTTCGACTGATTAGGGTCCCCGAAAGATATTGAGTCGGTATGCCGACAAAGGCTTGAAAGGAAAGGTCTATACACGGACAGGGCATGACACAGACCAGACTAAAAACCAACCGGGTCTCGGACAAAGTGTGTCACGGACAAGTGCATGGTCGACACGAGGCTCCATGGGATGTTTGGGTAGTCCTGTGCTCATCCGAGAGGCGTAATAAGACCAAACGGACCGCGACAAGGATTTCCCCGGGTTAAGGACGTAGTGTGCAGTGTACGGTCACGTGCGCGTAGTGTGCAAGCAGTCTATATTCTTTTTCTGAGTAAAATAGAGATTTTTTTATGAGTCTTAAAAATATGATGCATGATTTTTTTTTTTGAGAATTTTCTTCTTCTTTTTTTTTGAAAATCTTTTTTTTTTTGAATTTTTTTTTTGAAATTTTTAATGAGCACATAAGCACGAAAATTCCGACAGTTAGGGACATTATTCCGACAGTCAAAATTTTGACTTTCTCCGAGGCGGCCAAAACAACACGAAAACTGTGCAAAAATCAACACACACACAAAAATGATTTTCAAAGCCGGGACGGAAGCTTGACCCTCAAAAGCTTTTTTTTTTTAAAACGGTGATACCGGTACGTGGGATTGTTAGACCACACTTTATCCCCGACTCGTGTTAGGAGGCGGTAACGGGAAATTTAGTGGTTTCCACCAATATACCAAATACCATTTTTTTTTTTTTAAAAAAAAACTTAGTCCCCAGCGGAGTCGCCACTGTGATGATGTGTGATTGTGTCGAAAATTTTCCCATTTTTGTTTGAAAAAATCAACGAAACGGAGTCGCCACGCCATTTTAATTTTGAGGGTCAAAACTTTGAAAAAAGACCGAGATCAGAGATTTAGGTTCGGAGGTCATGTTACACGCCGGGAAGGACGTTAGTGTGCACCCGGAATGCCTCGTAAAACGAGTCTTCCAAGCTGAAAATCATTTGTGTGTGTGTGTGTGTGTGTGTTTTGGCCAAAATACTTTGAAACTCAGAAAAGTAAAAATAGGGATATCTTTTCAAGACTTTAAACTGATCCCATGATTTTTTGGGGGATTTTTGGATTGAGATTTGGTACTCAAAAGACCTTTTGAAGTTGAGAGCCATTTCTGCCAGGATGAAAAAGGCAGTGGACCTTTGATTTTGAAATGTATTCAAGGGTCTTAAAACTTCATAATCTGGATAAACTCAGAGAATGAAAGTTGTTCTAGACACCTTAAATAAGGTTTGTGCGAAGGAATTTTCCATTTTTGAGAAGATTTGAGGGGTCAAAACCTTTTGGAAACCTCAGATATGAGATCTGGATTCCCAGAAGCTGATGAACTAGCCTCTGAAAGAAAATTTGAAAAGAGGAGTTTTACTCACCCAAAAAATAAAGTAAAAATATGTCTGGAAAGCTCTTGATGTTGGCTACAAAAAGTGGTTTGTAGTCAACACCAAATTCCAAGTTCATCTGTGTCCAAAAATTAAGACAATGGACTGAGGTCTGGGAAAATTGCTACTGGACAGCAACTTCCCCAAGAAGGAGAATATGATTTTAAAGGGGGGTTTTGCATCCATGCTTGTCCCCATTCCCTAGGTTTTGGTTAGTGATCACTAGACATTTTAGTGGTGAATCAACTATACCAAACCATCCTTGGGGTACATTAGGACTAAGCATTTCATTTGCTTGGGAAGGGGATTTTTATCCTTTGAAAATGAGATTTTATGCTTGAAAATGGTTTTTAGGGTTTTGAAAATGAGTTTTCTTTGCAAGAAAGTAAGAGAACTTGAAAATAATTTTGATCTTTGTAGAAGATCATCCATGGAGATGGTCTTCCATGGTGATCTTCTTAGATCTAGAGCAAGAAGATGAAAGAACTACATTTTGTAGTTTGAAGATGCATGCATGGATGAGATTTAGGGTTAGGAAAAGGAGGGTTTACCAATCTTCCTTGTGTTCTTGAGTGTTTGGCTTGAGTGTATGAGTGTTTAGGGCTTTAATATGAGAGTGAGTGGATGAGTATGAATTGGGAAAGATTGGAGAGAAAATGGTGACAATTCAAGTGAATTCTCACTGTTTTCTCTCTATATTTCGCCAGAGGTTCGGTGCAAAATGTGTTGTTGCTCCTTATTTTTGTGACTGGAGGGCTCAATTTATAGCCCTCCTGACTTTACAAAGTCATCCGCGCGGATTGGTCTGCTTGGCGTGCACTGTTCATTAAATGCAGCTCCAGCTTTGGACACAAGGAATAAAATTCAAAAATCTCAGCAGAAAATGTTTTTCAACTTGCTGTTTCGGGATTTTCTTAATTCTTTTGCTTTTTGAGATTCCTTGGAAGGTTTAACTCTAAATAGCAATGCCCATTTTACCCTTACTTTGTTAGAAAAGTTAGGATTGTTAGGAATGTTATAACTTTCGTTAATTTTCTAACGAAAATTCTAACAAGCTCAAATTGGAGCACTTACAGGTGGGCGCCAAACTGTTTTGGCAAAAAACAGTCAATAATGTAAGAATTTGAAATGAAGCTAAGGAGGGAGCAATGGAATATGATTGGTACAATAATGAAACTAGGATGGCTCGATCATGTAACGAGGAAATCCCTTGAGATAACTATCTCGCCGTCACAAAACCTCGGGAGGTGATTATGAGCACCTATCTTCCCAAACAATCGTATTAATGTCTTTGAATTACAAGAAATGAAGCTATGACGGATTACAAACTGTATGTGAACTGAGTGTGAGTGAAGCGTGTGTATCTGTGTTGTGTCGTGTATTTCCATCCATGAGCTTATAAATAGAAAAGGAAATAACAGAAAAATAAAATCCTAACAAACTCCCCTATTATCTCGGCATAATATCTTCATCTTGACTTGGTCTTGTAAACCGTTTGAAAGGAGTCCACTGAGCATGTATTTTTCCCACGTTCTTTTATCCTGTAATTGAATATAACTGAAATAAATAATGAATTAAGTAAATAATGTTTACCTTGTCCACGAGTGTGAAGATGTCGACATGCTGATAACAACTCAAGATGTAGCAATCCTGAATTTTACCCACAACAACGTGTATAAGGGGTGAAGCGGTGGCCAATATTGATATTATTGAATCCTTATATCACTACATTTTGCTTACATCTATATTTACCCCATGTTAAACATGGTCTATATATAATTTTGTTTACGTTAACAATAATTGAAGTTGTTTTGTTAATGACTATATGTTGACTATCATTATTATCAGACTCCCAATTTGACTCAAGATTGTATGATAAGTGACATTTGTTCTATTTAGTCTAAGTACACTTCTACATGGAGTGCCATCAATGATGTGGAAGCGGATCTAAGTGAGAAGTGCCCTTTTGTCCTTCCTGATAAGGGAATAAAATGACTTTTTAGTTGAATAGTTTGCAAAGAACGGTGCATATTTTCATATTTTATTGTTGATACATAAAATAGTTTGCCATTTTCTTTCATTGTCAACTATATAGATGGAGATTTTTTATTATTATTATTACTATCGATTAAAGAACGGTGCATATTTTGTCCTTCCTGATAAGGGAATAAAATGACTTTTTAGTTGAATAGTTTGCAAAGAACGGTGCATATTTTCATATTTTATTGTTGATACATAAAATAGTTTGCCATTTTCTTTCATTGTCAACTATATAGATGGAGATTTTTTATTATTATTATTACTATCGATTAAAGAACGGTGCATATTTTCATATTTTATTGTTGATACATAAAATAGTTTGCCATTTTCTTTCATGATCAACTATATAGATGGAGATTTTTTTTATTGTTATTACTATGGATTACACTTTTCTCCTTTAGTCAATTTGGTTGGGTTTTGTTTTTACAATCCTTATATACTGTTTTAATTTCATAATTGATTAAAGCTGTTTTGATGGGGCTGAAATCTCATATTGTAGTGTATATTGTCCAAGTAAAGAGGAGATTAAGGATCCTTTGTTTTATCATTTTGAAGTTTGAAGTTTATGTGTACATGTTTGCATAATATTTGTGTCAATTATTTTTCATATCTATATAATGCACAAATACGTTTCAGTAGGTAATGTGCCTACTTAATCGTTTATTGGGACATGATATATTTTTTTACTAGCACGTCGATTTTGATTAAAAAAAGGGAAAAATGAATTTAGTAGAACCGCAAGTGGGTAGGCGTCACTCTGTGCCCTTGGCACGGGGGTTAGTACTAGTTCTCTTAAAATACGACAATCACCACCGTTAACATCAAAGATTGAAAAAAAAAAAGCAAAATCGAAGATTTGAACTTCCATCACATTTAATTTTTCGGGTGAAATTTGGGAGGAAACATGGAAAGGGGAGGGGACAACATGAAGAAAAAGGGTGGTGGAGGAGGGCGGACTTGGGAGGGGTAGGAAGGGAAAACAGAGGGCGGGGGAAGGGGAAAAAGGTGGACAAAAGGGCGGGGGAAGGCGGAAAGGGGTGGTATGCTTCAGGATCAGGAGAAGGAGAATGAGATAAGGGAGGGTGGTGACTGAGAATGTGGGTTGAACAGGCTGATCGAAGGAGGGGAGAATGGAAGGGGGAAGGGTAGTTGGAAAAGATGAAGTGGGGGAAGATAGGGGGATGAACATGGACATGTAGGGTTTTTTTTTTTTTTTTGGTTTAGTTAGATTATTTTTCTATTTATTCTTTCTTATTGTTTTAGAATATTACTTTTTTTTTTTATGGTTTAAAAGAAAAAGGCATAGTATAAAAAATAAAAAATCTCGTATTCAAAAGTAATTTTCAAAATAATTTGACTAATGCGATTTTTTAATTTTAAAATTATTATGTTTTTTATTTTTAAAAATTGATAAAAGCTTGGTATAAATAAATATTTCTGGCAAATCATATTTTTTCTTAAATTAGTTTTGAAATTTACTTTTTAATATTTGGAATAGTTTTTATTTATGGTAAATTAGATTTTTTATTTTTCAATAAATTTATTTTTGTGAAATGACGAAATGCCCAAGCAAAAATCAAAACAAACTTCAGTTAAGTGCATATGCAATGTACGTGTGACTTAACTGAATTTCGTTAGCATTTCCGTCAAAAGACCACTAACTGAACTAATGTTGTTAACTTTAGACCCCAAAGTGACAAAATTGGAATATCATACCCCGATTGACAAATTCCCCCTAACTTTAGACCCTAATTTATTATTTCCCTATTAAATAAATGGAGCAGGGCAAGTTGAGATTTTGAAATTTTTGAATGGAAGCGGATTTGGTGGTCTTAATCTCCCCCGTTACCGTTCCTACTAACTTACTTAAGACTTAAGAAACTCAATGACATAAATGCTACCCCATTTCAACAGATGATGAGATTGTTATCTTTATTATCTAATATTTGAATTATTTCAAATAATGAGTAGTACTTTTAATTTTTTAACTTAAAGCTAATGTAGATGGACTACATAATAATTTAATTAGCCGTATCAGCTCAAATTAAATTTTTAGCAACGACACTTGCTAAAAATTTAATTTGAGCTGATACAGCTAATTAAATTATTATGTAGTCCATCTACATTAGCTTTAAGTTAAAAAATTAAAAGTACCACTCATTATTTGAAATAATTCAAATATTAGCTTTAAATTAAAAAATTAAAAGTACTACTTATAATTATTGCCAAATCCTTTATTATTAGTGATGGTACTAATAATCCTAGTTTTAGGGAGAAGATGGCGTTTGATAGGAATGAAATTAACATGCACATATCATATTTAATACAAATAACACTATTCATTTTTCAACAATAATCTGATGTTTTTCAAGTGAAATCTGTTATGATCTTCACAATAATCTGATGTTTTTTTAGTTTACAGATTCAATGAAATCTGATGTTTTTCAAGTGAAATCAGTAACCATAAGTTAAGCTCAAACTGTTTTTTATTGATTACGAAAAGTATAGAAATATACATGAGGGGGACAACCAATCACCATTGTGAATTGGAGCCTAAACCTCAACTCTAAACTATTACAATTGTGAATGAGGCACATATATCTATCCTCATCCTGAGTTTGAAATGAACCGACGTTATTATACATCTCTTCATCATAGAGAGTGGCACTTCCAGCATTATCATCCTACATCTTTCTCATGGACACAGAACCAGGTTGTGGAGGCTCAATTGAAGGCTCCAATACTGAAGACATGCTAGCAACTTGTGGAGGCTCAATTGAAGGCCATTCATCAGCAGCAGAAACATGTTGGTCAGGAGTAGTACCAAGATCTTGATGCAATCCCGAAGAAAGTTGAGGGGCGGATGTAATACCATCCATACCACTGACTGTTGAAGCTTTACTTTCAGTGGTAAGAGAATCACTACAATAGATAAGCATGTTCAATCAGAAGCAAGTGATAGGCAACACAGACAAAATTTGTTTTGTTAAGTACATGAACATTATGATTTCAAACCAGTGCAAGTATACATGATGTGATAAACCAAAACAGCAAACTTAAGGTCAGTCAATGCCAGTAGCAATTAGCAAAGTTCAAAGTTCACATACACACTGAAGAAAATGACCCAATTAATGGAAACGGCTTCTACAACTTCTACAACCAGATTGAGCTTCTACATATGTATAAAAGATTGTCACATAAGGTCACCCAATGCCAGTAGCAATTAGCAAAGCTTGTGAAGTAGTAAGGAATTAAGAACATATGTTTGGACCCAAAACAGAGTTCAAGGAATGCTCTATCTGAGCAAATGCCTCGCTTATCGGCATCCCTGGAACAACAGAACCATCAATAATCACACATTACACCAACAGAACTAACCAAATGCCTTAGCCATTTTGACAGCAACGTCACCAAACTGGACCATAATGCTTGAGGGGACTGTAAGTTGTGATGCTTGCACACAGTAAAAATTGTATAAGAAAACATAGCCTTCTTCACTAATACCATCCAAAATCGGACCACAAAACTGGACAATTTGTAAAAAATCAATCAATTTAGGATTTCTTCTACACAAATTCAGTGTGCAAATTCATCCATAATCGGACCTCTGAATAATTAGAAAAGATGAAATGTAAATCGTAAAATTGGAGATAAGGCGAGGATTGGAGATAAGAAAACATACCCTTATTTGACGGAATCGCTGCCGGAAGGTGAAGAGAAATATCAATTTCACCATGAAGGTGAAGAGAAAAGGGAAGAGATCGCAGGGATTTAGGGATTTCAATTGCTTCACTTCGCTGTTAATGGAGGTGAAGAGAAAAGGGATTTCAATTGCGTTTCTTTTTTTTTTTATTGCGGTGCGTTATTCCCTATTCCGTACGGAATGGTGCGTACTGATATACTCGTATATATATATATATATATATATATATATGGCCGGCCATGGCTCAAGACAAGTGAGGCCATAGCCTAGGGCCACAAAAAAATGGGTTAATTTAGGAGCCTCAATATTTGTTGTGTATATGTATTGGTATGCCCAATTTTAACCTAAAAACTATACACAAGTCAATATTTGGCCCACACAAATTCAACAACATCCCACATTAAAAAAAGTTCAAATTTAATTTTCCCCTAAATTCTTTTTGATCGGACATTAATTAAAAAAACGAAAATAAAGATTCAAGGGAAAAAAAATAACGACACTCTTGGCTAGTTACGCTACCTACGTTAAGTCCAACACCTACCGCTCTCGTTGTCGCAATCAAATAATCAGGTAATTCGTTCTCCTTCTCCAATTCCCATCCCCTAATGGCATGCCTTTGATAAATAACTGCCAAACAGATTAATTCAGGCAGATAAATCCCAAGTTCACAAGCGATGGCCAAAAATACCAAGGGCTTCTTGCCCAAAATTTAGTGCATAGAAGAAATAATGTTAGTATTAGTACAGTTGTACAAATGTGGTCCAACATGGAGATTGCTTATCGGATTTTGTTGACTATTCAAGTGAAAGAAGTTTTTCGAAGTTAAGGTTGATAAAAAATTATCTTCGAAGTATGATGCCTCAAGAAAGGCTAAATGGGCTAGCTTTGATATTGATTGAGAAAAATGTAGTTGATTATTCAACTTTCATTCCTGATTTTGCTTCTAAATATGCTAGGAGAAATGTGTTTATATTGTATCATGTAAGGATATTATGATATATCATATTTTTATTTAGTATGAAATATTGTTACTTACTAGATTGATAATGACCATATCTTTATTAGTTTAGTTAAAAGTTAGATACTTCAAGGAGGGGGGTCCGTCCAAAAAGTTAGCCTAGGCCACAAATTTAACAGGATCGACCATGTATATATATATATATATATATATATATATATATATACACAATCTTGATATACCCAGAAAACAAACAATCTAGGGTTCAATAAGGAAGGGCACACTAGAGATAAACCTTGTAGTCAAATTATCCAGTCGATAGGATAAATAATACCACCATTTAGCCAGGATTATTAGTGAAGGGATAAGGTCCTAATTCCATTGTTTTGGATAATTAATACTAGTGTCATATTATCAACCAAACACATGATAATTATTTTTAGTTATCCCGATCATTGTTATCCGGTGCTTATACTCCCTACCAAACAGCCCCTTAGATCATTGTGGAAAATCAATCAAGCTAATAAGAGTTTTCCCTCAATTTCTTCCTCTCTTGCTTAGAATGCCTTTATTCATATTTCAACTTGGTATCTGAGCCACCGTTTCGGTGGTTTGATTGCCTATTAGCTTCCGCGAATCTTATTCAAGTTTTGTTTGTTTCATTCGTTCGATTTTCTCTATCCGGTCGATTATGTAATTCTTGTTTTCAGATTATCAATCTGGAATCACAATCAATTCGACCTAATTTTCCGTATTACCTATTTTTTCTGATAAAAATGAGTTTCGCTTCGAGTTCTTCAGAAATTTCATCGGAAGTTATCATTTCGATTGAATCTAATATGCATCCACTTTACTTTCACTGTTGGCAGAAATTACAATAACAGAAGGAAAAGAATTACAGAAACTGAAAATACAATTATATAACAATAAACTATAAGTAAATGAATCGGCAATAACACTTGGTTGTTGTGCACGAGCCCTGATAAATCAATCTCATTAAGACTTATTCTTCCCATCATCGATAGCACTTGAGGCTGCCTTGGACACGAGTCTCCCAGGATAGAACGTGCGGACCGGGGGCACTTTGCACCTAAAGTTCCCGGAGAATTGGCAGTGTGCCTGGATAGTATCACCACGATGCAGAAATGCAAGGAGGCCAAAGGAAAGATGCTATAATATGCAACGAGAGAGAGAGAGAGAGAGAGAGAGAGAGAGAGGAGGTTGCTGGAAAAATTTCCGGTGTGCTTCGAAAATTGTTTGTGGCTCCATCTTATATCCAATAACTGGGCAACTAAATAGTCAAAATTTTAATTTCGTGTGATTGTTACAAAAGGAGGAAATCAAACAGACAGACATTAAGATTGTTGTTACAAGTCTGTTCATGATCATGGGAATACAAATAGACATTAAGCTTGTTTTTACAAGTCTGTTCATGATCATGGGAATACAAACAGACATTAAGCTTGCTGTTACAAGTGTGTTCATGATCATGGGAATACAAACAGACATTAAGTTTGATGTTACAAGTCTGTTCATGATCATGGGAATACAGACAGACAAAAGCTTGCTGGATTTTACATTCCCATTCAATGTGGGATAACCACATTTTCCCACTTTCAACCTACTAACATTGAGCCTTAATATCTCATTCATCCATTAAACATTCTGGACAAATAAATATTTGATTTCAATATTCTCATGGAGTAGAACACAAACCCACATTCAATTTAGTCATTTAACTAATAACCCATTTAGGAAAAAATCCCAAATTTCCTTCACACCCACTTACATTTTCCAACAATCCCCACATGAAGGAAATGATGAGGAAATGGTAATAAAGTCCTGCAATTGACACCTGCATAGGATAGGTAGGGGTTTTCCCTTTGAATTTTCCCTTGTAAAATATATTTACTCTACTCACTAATCAGTAGACGCGATATCCTTGAACTGTTCAACTTTTTGTGTAGCCGGTCATATACTTTACACAGGTATCTCCCAAACACACTTCAATTCTCATAACTATGTTCATTTACGGTCCTGAACATAATCCCTGGTTCTATGAGAGGGTCTAAAAATTGAGCCTCATGCAAATCTCCTCAAAGCGGCTTAACTTTTCTCTCACATAAATGATTCTTATAAGTAACCCGTATTATCCCCACTCGGAAATTTCGAAGTGTAAGAATCATTAAAAGCTATAAGCTTAAACTTTCCTTTCGGGATGTCACTTAAGGAACGGAATTGGGGTTGGTTCCCACACAGTGACACTACAAGTCTTTTAACAGTTGGGTTGTCCCTTTAAAAACCTAGATCTTGGGATCTCCAGTCAATTAGGTTGGGTTTTCTGCTGTGTTTAACTTATCAAGAGGTTTTAATCTCATTCTCAATGTCAATCTTTCAACTACCTCTTTGGTTAACCCTTTGGTTAACGGATCCGCTAAGTTATCTTTTGACTTCACATAGTCAATAGATATAGTACCAGTTGAGAGTAGTTGTCTTATGGTATAATGTCTGCGGCGTATATGTCTAGACTTACCATTGTTCATGTTGCTTTGTGCCCTACCAATTGCAGATTGGCTATCACAACGGATACAAATTGTTGGCACAGGCTTCGTCCATTTTGGAATATCTTCTAGAAATTGGCGTAGCCATTTGGCTTCTTCACCACACTTATCCAAGGCTATAAAATCTGATTCCATAGTGGATCTGGCTATAACAGTCTGTTTAGAAGATTTCCATGATATAGTTGCACCTGCTAATGTGAATACATATCCACTTGTAGACCTAGAGTCTTTAATATCTGATATCCAGTTAGCATCAGTATATCCTTCAATCACAGGTGGATGTCTAATATAATGGAATCCAAAGTCACGAGTATATCTTAAGTACCTTAGTACTCTCACAATACCCTTCCAATGGTCCGTCCCAGGATTACTTGTATACCGACTCAGTTTGTTCACAACATAAGCAATATCTGGCCTTGTACAACTCATTAAGTACATTAAACTTCCAATGATCCTTGAATACTCTAACTGAGACACAGGTTCGCCTCTATTCTTTGTTAAATGTAGGCTTGTGTCAATTGGAGTATTCACGGTTCTATTGACATCCTTATTAAATTTCTCTTGAATTTTATCCACATAATGTGATTGACTCAGTACAAGTCCATCAGGTATTCCAGAAATTTTCACTCCAAGGATCACATCTGCTAAATCCATATCTTTCATGTCAAACTTTGAGTCCAACATATTCTTTGTGGATTTAATCATTTTATCACGGCTTCCTATGATAAGCATGTCGTCTACATAAAGACACAAAATGACATAGTCATTTTTCGTGTTTTTGATATAGACAAATTTGTCACATTCATTGATTTTAAATCCACTTTTAATCATGGTTTGATCAAACTTTTGATGTCATTATTTTGGTGCTTGTTTGAGGCCATACAATGACTACAATAATTTGCACACTTTGTTTTCTTGCCCTGGAGCAGAAAAGCCCACTGGTTGTTTCATGTAAATCTTCTCTTTTAAATCTTCATTTAGAAAGACAGTTTTTACATCCATTTGATGTACTTCAAGATTTCGCAATGCGGCAATTGTAAGTACAATTCCAATAGACGTTATTCTCGTAATAGGAGAATACGTGTCAAAGTAATCTAGGCCTTCCTTTTGTCTGTAACCTTTAATTACAAGTCTAGACTTATACTTATCAATTGTTCCATCCGCCTTCCTTTTCCTTTTGAAAATTCACCTATATCCTAATGATTTACTTCCCGAAGGAAGATCCACTAGTTTCCAAGTGTGATTTTTCAAAACGGAATCAAATTCACTCTTAATGGCCTCTTTCCACAAAGGTCATTCGGAAGAGCTTACATCTTCTTTATAACTTTGTGGCTTACTTTCTAGCATTTAGGTTAGAAAATCCGGGCCATATGATTTTTCTACCCTAGCTCTTTTGCTACGTCGAGGTTCCATCTCCTCTTCTTCACCTCTATTTTGAATGTGTTCTTCTTCTATTGAATGTTGTACCCTAGTTGATGAGCTTGCCTCATTTCTTAACTTATATGGGAACACATTCTCAAATAAAGACACATTCCTAGATTCCATTATAGTATTCTTTTGTATATCTTGAATTTTGGATTCATACACAATAAATCTATAAGCACAACTATTGTGTGCATATCCAATGAATGCAATCAACAATCTTAGGTCCAATTTTCACCCTTTTAGGTGGAGGTACGACTACCTTCGCAAGACACCCCCACACTCGCAAGTATTTGTAACATGGCGCTCTTTCATGCCATAATTCATATGGGCTCTTGTTTAGTTTCTTTCGAGGTACCTTATTTAACATATAATTTACCGACAACACGGCTTCTCCCCACATGTTAGAAGGTAATCCCGAACCTATCAACATGGCATTCATTGCTTCTTCTAATGTCCGATTTTTTCGTTCGGCAACACCGTTTTGTTGGGGTGTATAAGGTATCGTGGTTACATGTTTAATTACATATTGAGCACAAATTGCCTCAAATGGAGATTCATATTCCCCACCATGATCACTTCTTAGCACCTTAATTTTCCGGTTTAATTGATTCTCAACTTCATTTTTATAGAGAGTGAACTTCTCTATAGCTTCATCTTTACTTTTGATGAGGTACACATAGAAATATTTTGTGCTATCATCAACAAAAGTCACAAAGTACTTATTGCCACCACGTGATTGTGGTGATTTGAAGTCACATATGTCCGTGTGAACTAACTAGATTGGTTCACTATTTCTTGTTATTGGATGGAATGAAGGTTTTGTAAATTTTAATTATACACAAGTTTCACATTTGTGTTTGCAATCAACTTTAAATTTGGGTAAGCAATTAAAGTTAATTAATCTATGAATAGCATCATAATTAACATATCCTAATCTACCATGCCACAAATGGGAAGACTCAAGCAAGTAAACGGAAGAATTATTCATTGCATTGACTTTTGGCTTATTCGCCATTACATTAGGTTTCACTACCATTACACTTAACTTAAACATCCCATCATTCACATACCCTTTTGCTAGAAACATTCCATTCTTGGACAAAGTGACAACATCAGATTCAAACACAATACGAAAACCATGCTTAATTAAAAGCGAGTCGGATACCAAGTTCTTCCGGATATTGAGCACATAGAGCACATTGTTGAGAGTCAATTCCTTTCCGGATGTCATCTTTAAAACCACCTTCCCTTGACCTTTGATGTCGGGAGTGGCTGAATTCCCCATAAATAACTTTTTGCCATTTTCCATAGCTTTAAAAGTACTAAACATGTCTTTGTTGGAGCACACATATTTAGTAGCACCGATGTCAATCCACCACTGATTTGGATTCAATCCCACCATATTCACCTCGGAAACTACCGCCACAAGGCGCATATTAGACACATCTCTAGCTATGTCTTCCACCACGTTTGCTTCACGAGCTTTCTTTGGCATCCTACAAGTCGAAGCCTTGTGGCCTTCACCACCACAATTGAAACAAGTTCCTGTGAACCTCTTCTTGGAAACCCCTCCTTGAGGCTTCAAATTGAATGACCTCTTAGTTGTTCCAACTTTGGCTTTACCATAGCCTTTGCCTTTGGAGCTTTGACCATGCTCCACCACATTGGCTTTGGCCATACTTGGGGTAAACCTTTTCTCGGCAACTCTATTGCCTTCCTCAATGCTAAGTCAAAGGATAAGCCCTTCAACGTTCATCCCCTTTCGCTTATGCTTAAGGTAATTCTTTAAATCATTCCAAGTGGGAGGCAACTTTTCAATAATTGCAGCCACTTGAAAACTTTAACTTAGCACCATACCCTCGGCATGTATCTCGTGCAAAATCATTTGAAACTCATCCACTTGAGATTTCACAGTTTTTGAGTCCACCATCTTAAAATCAAGAAAACGGGCAACAATGAACTTCTTTGTTACCGCATCCTCAATTTTATACTTGTGGTCAAATAGAAAAGCATCTTTTGCTGCCACCTCTTGAAGTCGTGGCCAACAAACTTTTTTGGCTTTTCAGCATGGAGGGTTGAGATGTGCAAGATTTGAGGATTAGTCACACCAGTAGTGCCTTGAGAACCATTTCCAGTTTGGGTCACAGTTACGGTTTCCTTTCCAGTCACATTCTGTTCAGTAGCCATTTCTGAAACAGAGAAGACAATTTAATCAGTTTAATGTTTCTGTAAAACGTATCCCTTCTCAAGGGAATAAGTCTTAAGATTGTTTGCAGAATTTACAATAACAGAAGGAAAAGAATTACAGAAACTGAAAATACAATTATATAACAATAAACTGTAAGTACATGAATCAGCAGTAACACTTGGTTGTTGTGCACGAGCCCTGATGAATCAGTCTCCTTAAGACTTATTCGCCCCCTCACCAATAGTGCTTGAGGCTGCCTTGGACGCGAGTCTCCCAGGATAGTGTTGGTGTAATGCCCTAGGCATTTAGTTATGTTGGACTTATACTAAATACCGCTATGTAATCGTCTTTATCATTTATTATAGAGAAAGTTTATTTGGCTTATTATAATAACCTGTGTCCCTAGTTATTATGAATAACTAGTATAAGTTGATAATGGATAATCATGGAGATGATTATATGCATGAGATGCACATTACACTTATGGGTACTTGCTAGAGAACAAGTACTGGACATGATCCATCGATGAGATTTATGACATGGTCTATAGTCATATATGTCATGATTAAATCTCATGATAGTCGTGTCATTGAATCCTTTGTACCTGAGATTATCACCGTCTTTCACATGATGAACATTGTGTTTGATGTAGTCTAACACTATCTTTAATGGGATAGCAATAAGGGCTATGTTGGTACGATTGGATTCTTGTAGGGAAGAATGATAAGTCAAGATGGAATTTGTCCCTCTCGTTGAGAGAGATGTTTGCTTGGGCCCCTCGATGAATGATGTCGATGAAATGTGTGGCCACACTCAAGATATTTGATAGAGATCAAATGCACTTAGATTATCAACATATTTGGGATCGAGAAAGCATTGAACAATGTGATTTGATATGGACTATGACTCATGTTCAATACGACATCGTGGACAAAGAGATTGTGACATTGATCTATCGAGGAATCAAGCTTTGATGTTATATTAATTGATGGATATAATGGCTTGCTAGAAACCACTTATGTCTTGTGAGTTTGATGTTTCAAACTCACTACCAACATAAATATAATTCCTTTGGGGTCACACACCAAGAACGGATTGAAAAATGGCCGAAAAATGGAATTTTGGGTGAGGCGGGCGCCTCGCGAAAGGCGAAACGGGCGCCTCGAAGGCAGTAAGTTTTGGGGGCCTGGAAGGGGCTTGAGGCGTCCGCCTGGGATTAGGTGAGGCGCGCGCCTCAGCTCCAGAAGGTACCCCCCCGTCCTGTTTTGCTGCAGCTCCGATTTTGGTTGGGAAAAGGACTCTTTACAATGTATAAATAGACCCCTTTTGCATCAGCCATGGAACACATTCTTTAGGGTTTTTTAAACACTAAAACATTGATTTTGATTGAGAATCAAATATAAAAAACACCCCAAATCAATTCCATAAACAGCCATTTGATTGTTGAATATTGATTCAATAATCGGGGATCATCCAGCAATCCAACAAGATATTGATCTTGGTTCGTTCGCGTCTGGATTACCGATAGAGGGTGATTGCGTTATAAGATTGAAGACTTACAATCGTTGATTCATCACAATAGACATGGGCATCCGGTTCCCGGTTCCGGTTCCGGTTCCGAACCGCCGGTTCCGGTTCCGGGGTAGGGAGGAACCGGGACGGAACCGCCTAAATCCGGTTCCCGGTTCCGGTTCCTTGATGCCTTTAGGTTCCACGGTTTCCCGGTTCCTTTTTTGGCCTTTTTTTTTTTTTTTTTTTGAAAAGCTGTCCGGTGGGCGACCGCCCAAGAGAGGTGGGCGACCGCCCATATCCAAATTCAAGCAATGTTTAACTCTCTGCACACATGGGCGACCGCCCAATAGAGATGTGGGCGACCGCCCATGCCAAATTCCAGCAATCCCAAAGTTTGGTCAGTGCACTTTGGTCACTTCCTTTTCCTTTTCTTCTCTTTTAAGCCATCAAAACTGTTAAGATTCTAACAAATTTGGATGAAGATGAATAATAAACAAATTATTTTAACATATTTTATAAAAGAAAAAGGGACGGTACCCTTAAATTTTATTAATAATTGTTAAAATGTTACAATGAGGGGGACAACCAACCTTGCCCTTTTATAAGTAAGGGAGGACATAAGGAGCCTTAACCTCGTTCTTAGTATTTTACAATATTTATCTAAATTATAACAATCTAATCTAAACAAAAAAAAACCTAATATATAAAATAAAACAAAGCAACAAATTAAATTATACAAATTAAACTATATAAATTACATCAACTTACATTTGGGCCATTGGGATTGTGTCATTGTTCTCGTCACTTTCCGATGTTGAATCAAAGAAATCTTCATCGGATGAGGAAAACTTTGGCTCTTGATCTCTTTTCTCCGCTTTGACCCAATCACTTTCCAAACCTCCTCACCATGTTTGTCCACTCCGAGCTCCTTCCTAAAGTGACGAATAAAAATTGAGGACTTCGGTTCACGAATTTTAGGAGAAGGCGGTTGACCTTGTCGACCGCCTCCACGAAGACCGCAACCCCTTCCTCTTGGTGCAAGTGGTGGTAGGTTATGTGCATCACTTTCTTCAGTACTTGGAGTTCCTACATATTGTGGTTCTTGTGACATGAAAGGCGGTATTGGAAATTGTTGGTCTCCAACTTGAACCTCCTCCTCATCTTCTAAATTTTCCCATTCATTTCTCCCCGCCATTCCCCCATCATAAAAGGGAATATCATTTGGAATTGGTGGTGGTGGTGGTGGTGGTGGTAGTCGAGAAGATGAAGAAGGTTGGTTGTTTTTGCTCTTGCTACCCGTTTTTTTTTGTTAAGTTTCTAAGGAAAGAAGACATGATGGTGTATTGGTGATTTGGTGTGTATGATGAGTGATGAGTGATGATGACTATGAAAATGGATGAAAATATGGAAAATGAGGATGGAATTATGGATTATGGAATATGAATGTTGGTGAGTGATTTGAGGCTTTGATCTTGAGACTTGAGAGTTAAGAACTTAAGAGAGAGTTAAGAGAGAGTAAAGATTAAGAGAGAGTTAAGAGAGTTTTGTGAAAATAAAATGGTGGAGGTGAATTTGTATTTATAGGTGAAAGGTAAGGATTGTTTTATTTTTTTATTTATTTTTAATTACTGAAAATTGTCTAAAAAGTAAAAAAAAAACGGGCAAATTTGACTGAAAAGGTGAAAAAAAACGGGCAAATTTTTGAATTTTTTTGAATTTTCTGCAAAAACCGCCGGTTCCCCGGTTCCGAACCGCCGGTTCCCCGGTTCCGGTTCTCCGGTTCCGGTTCCAAAACCGGCGGTTCCACGGTTTTCAAAAAGTAGGCAAGAGATTGAGCAGGAAGCCGGTTCCGGTTCTAGCCGGTTCCGGTTCTCGCCGGTTCCGGTTCTGCCGGTTTCGGTTCCGGTTCGGTTCTCCGGTTCCGCCCGGTTCCGGTTCCGGTTTGCCCATGTCTACATCACAAGGCCTAAAACAAGGAGAAGATCAAAACCTTCATCAACGGTTTTGAGATTCGTTTTTGAGATTCAATATTCAGATTCGTTTTGAGCAAACTAAATCGCTAGAAGGTATGTAAATTTATTTCATATATTTCTAATATCTTCATGCTAGGCGGATTAAAGGGCTAGGGTTTTGTTGTTTTTCAAAGTTCTTCCACTGCGTTTGTAACCCCAAAACCCAACAGTGGTATCAGAGCCACGTCTTATCATGATTATGATTGAAATTGGCATGCTAGATTTAATTTGATTAAATGCTTTACATGCTATATGAAATAGATCCATGATTTTATGTGTGTTATTTTGAGAAAATAATCATATGTGATATGTCATGGTCATGATTTATAATTGATTAATATGATTAGTCTTTTACATAGGTTATTGATCTATTTAATATGATTAATTAGATTAGTAAATTCTCAAAATTGTATCAAATTGTTTGATTGGAATATTTTGTGAAAGCCCTATGTTCATGATTATGTACACATAATTTTGATGTTACAACCATGCGATGTTTGTTACCATGTGAAAACCTTCTAAATATTTAAGTTTTATGCCACCCCTTGATTAGAATACTTGTGAAATTTTAGGATATTTTGATGTAGTTTCGACTCAGTTTGGTGCATCATTATATCTCAATTGTGATCAAGATGAGATAATGGTTGATGTAGTTTTGACTCACTTAGGTGCATCGTTCTATGTCTCATGCGTTTGAAAAGGTTTTGACTTAATTGGTGCTTTCAAATGAGATTTGACCCAAGGCATATATGAGATTTAAAACATATTTTTGACATATGATGTCTAGTAAACCTCATAAAAGATCTAAGAGTCATATATGATATGATTGATGTTTTCTACCTAAATAGCTTGATTTCGGGCATTGACTCAGTTAAACCAAAATCAAGTGAAATATGGATCTTAGCCCATTTTGATTATATGATACATGCTTGTATTTGAAGGTGTATAATTGAGTGGGAGTATTTATGAAATACATTATTTGCTCTTAGATGATAAATGTGTTGATATTGATATGTGCTCATATTGTTTGCATATTTTATTGTAGAATGGCTACTCACAATAATCAGCCCCTGTCACTGCGATCCATCCTTGAGAAGGACAAGCTCGAAGAGAACAGTACAAACTATTCTGATTGGATCAGAAGCCTAAGAATTGTTCTAAGGCAAGAGAAGAAAATGTACATTCTTGACGAATCCCTTCCACCTCAACCTGCTGCTAATGCTTCTAGGGCAGATAAGGATGCACATAAGAAACATGTTGATGATTCTACAGATGTTGCATGCCTTATGCTTGTCATCATGTCTAAGGCTCTTCAGAAGGACCTTGAGCACATGGAAGCTGCTTTTGATCTTGTGGAGCGCTTAAAGGAAATGTTCCAAGTGCAAGCTAGACGAGAAAGGTTTGATGTGGTGAAAGCCCTGAATGCATGCAAGATGCAAGAGGGGCAGTCAATTGATTCTCATGTCCTTAAGATGAAGGGTTACATTGAGCGTCTTGAAAGGCTTGGAAATCCAATGAGTTTGGAACTCGCTACGGATTTGATATTAAATTCTTGCCTGAAAGTTATGGTCATTTCATAATGCACTATCACATGACTGGCATGAATAAGAATCTCTTGGAATTGCATGCGATGCTTAAAACCACAGAGAAGAATATCAAGAAGCCTAGAACCGAAAATGTGTTAATGGTTAACAAAGGTAAAGGGTTCAAGAAAGATGGCAAAGTTAAAGTAAGTATTGCTAAGCCTAAGGCAAAAATTTTCGTTGCCGGAGAGGCTCCCAAAGTGTCTCAAAAGGATGCGATTTGCTACCATTGCCAAGAGGTTGATCATTGGAAGAGTAATTGCAAGTCTTACAAGGAAGGCCTAAAGGCGAAGAAGGGCAATACGATTGCTTGTGATTCAGGTATCTATATGATAGATATTTTCCTTTCTATTTCTAGTTCATGGGTATTAGATACCGGATGTGGATCTCACATTTGTTTAAATGTGCAGGGACTAAGGAATAGAAAGCTACTCAAACAAGGTGAAGTTGACCTACGTGTCGAGAATGGAACAAGAGTTGCTGCATTAGCCGTAGGGACATATGATGTAACTTTACCTAGTGGATTAGTACTTGTTTTGAACAATTGTTACTATGTTCCGGATTTGAGTAGAAATATTATTTCTGTTTCTTGTTTGGATAATGAAGGGTATAATTTTCTTATTGAGAATAAGAAATTTTATATTTATTTAAATGATATGCTTTATGGTATTGCAAATTCATTTAATGGCCTTTATGTTCTTGATGTTGATGAGAAACAAAATAATGTTGAAAATATTTACCATATGGACAAGAAGTCTAAACCAAATGACGTGAACAACTCGTTCATGTGGCATTGCCGGCTTGGTCATATAAACGAGAAACGCATTTCTAAACTCCATAAGGATGGCATGTTAGACTCACATGATTATGAATCATATGAGATATGCGAATCTTGTTTATTGGAAAAAATGACCAAACCACCCTACACTAAGAGTAGTGAAAGGGCTAGTGACTTATTGGGCCTAATACATACCGATGTATGTGGACCAATGAGCAGCATTGCTAGGGGAGGATTTCGGTATTTCATTACATTCACCGATGACTTATATAGATATGACTATGTCTATCTGACGAAGTCCAAAAGTGAATCATTTGAGATGTTTAGAACATTTCAAAATGAAGTACAAAATCAACTTGGCAAAACTATTAAAGCACTTCGATCCGATCGTGGTGGTGAATATTTGAGCCTAGAGTTTGACAATCATCTCAAAAACTGTGGAATTGTTTCAGAGTTGACTCCACCCGAAACACCACAATGGAATGGTGTGTCCGAGAGGAGGAATCGAACCCTATTAGATATGGTTCGTTCAATGATGAGTCAGGTTGACCTTTCTATTTCCTTTTGGGGACATGCATTAGAGACTGCTGCATTCACACTGAACAGAGTCCCTACTAAATCGGCCCTAAGACCCCACATGAGATGTGGCATGGAAAAAAACCTAGTTTGTCTTTCATGAATAATTGGGGTTGCGAAACTTATGTGAAGAGACTTGTCTCCGATAAGTTAGCACCTAAATCTGACAAGGTTATTTTTGTTTGTTACCCAAAGGAAACCAAAGGGTATTACTTTTACAACCGCAATGAGAACAAAGTGTTTGTTGCTTAGTATGGTACTTTTCTTGAGAAACAATTTCTCAATAAAGGAACTAGTGGGAGTAAAGTTGATCTTGAAGAAATTCAAGAACCCAAAAATAACATGAAACCGATAGTAGAGACGGAACCAAATCCACAAGGAGTTGTGGAACCGGTTCAAGATCCACAAGTCCATCGTAGATCGGATAGGTTACGATCCACACCCGAGATATATGGATTTCTCGTGTCGAAAAGTAATGAAGTGGAAGTCATTGAGAATGACGAACCTACTTCCTATCAAGAGACGATGTCCACTCCTAATTCGGATAAATGGTTGGAGGCCATGGAATTCGAATTACAATCCATGTCGGATAATCAAGTTTGGAACTTGATTGAGCCACCCGAAGGTGTAAAAACCATAGGGTGCAAGTGGGTCTTCAATAAGAAGACTGACATGGATCGGGAGGTGCATACTTACAAGGCTAGGCTTGTAACAAAGGGATATAGGCAGATTCATAGTGTTGAATATGATGAAACCTTTTCGCCTGTTACAATGCTTAAGTTTGTTCGAATTTTAATTGCCATAGCCGCATATTATGACTATGAGATATCACAAATGGATGTCAAAACAGCTTTCCTAAATAGGAAGTTACTTGAGGATGTGTATATGATACAACCCGAAGGTTTTGTCGATCCAAGAAATTCTAACAAAGTGTGCAAGTTGCAGAGATCCATATATGGATTAAAGCAAGCTTCTAGGAGTTAGAATCTTCGTTTTGACGAGAAAATCAAAGAGTTTGGTTTTGCCAAGAACGTAGATGAACCTTGTGTATACATGAAATTCAGTGGGAGCGTAGTATTATTTCTCTTATTGTATGTCGATGATATCTTACTCATTGGAAACGACATTCCTGCGCTTCAGACTGTCAAGTCTTGGTTAGGAAAATGTTTCTCAATAAAAGATATGGGAGAATCCGCTTACATCATTGGCATCAAGATCTATAGAGATAGATCTAAAAGGATAATTGGTCTGAGTCAAAGTACCTACATTGACAAGGTTCTTAGAAGATTCAAGATGGAAAATTCTAAGAGTGGTAACTTGCCAATGGGTCATGGTGTTACTCTTAGCAAGAATCAGTGTCCTAAGACAACTGATGAGCGAAAGAGGATGAATGAAGTTCCATACGCTTCGGCTATTAGATCTATCATGTATGTCATGATTTATACTAGACCCGACGTCTCGTATGCTTTAAGCATGACGAGTCGATACCAATCTGATCCTGGTGAGAACCATTGGATGGCAGTTAAGACGATTCTTAAGTACTTAAGAAGGACTAAGGATGCGTTCTTGGTCTTTGGAGGGATGGAAGATGATCTTGTTGTTAGAGGTTACACAGATGCAAGCTTCCAAACCGACAAAGATGATTTCCGATCGCAGTCGGGATTTGTGTTCATGCTTAACGGAGGTGCAATTTATTGGAAGAGTTCCAAGCAGAGTGCCATAGTCGATTCTACAACTGAGGCCGAATATATAGCGGCATCCGATGCAACAAAGGAGGCAGTTTGGATCAAGAAGTTCATTAGTGATCTGGAAGTTGTTCCTAGTATCACTAATCCGGTGGAACTTTATTTTGACAATAATGGTTCCACTACGCAAGCAAAGGAACCAAGGTCACATCAGCGATCCAAACACATACTTAGACATTTTCATCTCATTCGAGAGCTCATTGATAGACGAGACGTTAAGATATGCAAAGTATCAATCGATGATAACATTGGGGATCCGCTTACAAAGCCCCTCTCACAAGCAAAGCATGATGGTCATGTTAGGTTCATGGGTATACGATACATAGATGGAGCCTAGTGCAAGTGGGAGATTGTTGGTGTAATGCCCTACGCGTTTAGTTATGTTTGACTTATACTAAATACCGCTATGTAATCGTCTTTATCATTTATTATAGAGAAAGTTTATTTGGCTTATTATATGTTTGCATGTTTATTATAATAACCTGCGTCCCTAGTTATTGTGAATAACTAGTATAAGTTGGTAATGGATAATCATAAAGATGATTATATGCATGAGATGCACATTACACTTATGGGTACTTGCTAGAGAACAAGTACTGGACATGACCCATCGATGAGATTTATGACATGGTCTATAGTCATATATGTCATGATTAAATCTCATGATAGTCGTGTCATTGAATCCTTTGTACCTGAGATTATCACCGTCTTTCACATGATGAACATTGTGTTTGATGTAGTCTAACACTATCTTTAATAGGATAGCAATAAGGGTTATGTTGGTACGATTGGATTCTTGTAGGGAAGAATGATAAGTCAAGATGGAATTTGTCCCTCTTGTTGAGAGAGATGTTTGCTTGGGCCCCTCGATGAATGATGTTGATGAAATGTATGGCCACACTCAAGAGATTTGATAGAGATCAAATGCACTTGGATTATCAACATATTCGGGATTAGAAAGCATTGAACAATGTGAGTTGACATGGACCATGACTCATGTTCAATACGACATCGTGGACAAAGGGATTGTGACATTAATCTATCGAGGAATCAAGCTTTGATGTTATATTAATTGGGTGGACATAATGGCTTGCTAGAAACCACTTATATCTTGTGAGTTTTATGTTTCAAACTCACTACCAACATAAATATAATTCCCATGGGGTCACACACCAAGAACAGATTGAAAAATGGCTTAAAAATGGAATTTTGGGTGAGGCGAGCGCCTCGCGAAAGGCGAAACGGGTGCCTCGAAGGCAGTAAGTTTTGGGGGCCTGGAAGGGGCTTGAGGCGGCCGCCTGGGATCAGGTGAGGTGCGTGCCTCAGCTCCAGAAGGTACCCCCCGTCCTGTTTTGCTGCAACTCCGATTTTGGCTGGGAAAAGGACTCTTTACAATGTATAAATAAACCCTTTTTGCCTCAGCCATGAAACACGTTTTTTTAGGGTTTTTGAAACACTAAAACATTAATTTTGATTGAGAATCAAAGATCAAAAATACCCCAAATCAATTTCATAAACAACCATTTGATTGTTGAATATTGATTCAACAATCGGGGATCATCTAGCAATCCAACAAGATATTGATCTTGGTCCGTTCGCGTGTGAATTACCGATAGAGGGTGATTGCGTTATCACCAAAATCTTGAAGACTTACAATCGTTGATTCATCACAAGACCTAGAACAAGGAGAAGATCAAAACCTTCATCAACGGTTTTGAGATTCGATATTCAGATTCATTTTGAGCAAACTAAATCGCTAGAAGGTATGTAAATCTATTTCATGTATTTCTAATCTCTTCATGCTAGAAGGACTAAAGGGCTAGGGTTTTGTTGTTTTTCAAAGGTCTTCCGCTGCGTTTGTAACCCCAAAACTCAACAGATAGAACGTTTGGACCGGGGGCACTTTGCACCTAAAGTTCCCGGGGAATTGGCAGTGTGCCTGGAAAATATCACCACGATGCAGAAATGCAAGGAGGCCAATGGAAAGATGCTACAATATGCAATGAGAGAGAGGGGAGGCTGCTGGAAAAAATTATGGGAAAAATTTATGGTATGCTTCGAAAATTGTTTGTACCTCCATCTTATATCCAATAACTGGTCAACTGAATAGTCAACATTTTAATTCCGTGTGACTGTTACAAAATGAGGAAATCAAACAGACAGACATTAAGATTGCTGTTACAAGTCTGTCCATGATCATGGGAATACAAACAGACATTAAGCTTGCTGTTATAAGTCTGTTCATGATCATGTGAATACAGACAGACATTAAGCTTGTTGGATTTTTCATTCCCATTCAATGTGGGATAACCACATTTTCCCACTTTCAACCCACTAACTTTTAGCCTTAATATCTCATTCATCCATTAACCATTTTGAACAAATAAATATTTGATTTCAATATTCTCATGGAGTAGAACACAAACCCACATTCAATTTGGTCATTTAACAAATAACTCATTCAGGAAAAGTTCCCAAATTTCCTTCACACCCACTTACATTTTTCCAACATTCACAACAATGATCATCCATCGCTTTGTTTGGTTGCTAAAAAGTTGATTATTTGCATGGAAACGATCTATGGAAATCGCTCTGTCGGAAAAGAACAAGTTATGCCTTGTTGATGGATCATACAAGGGACCTGCTAAAGACACATAGTTGCATATGCTATGGAGACGTGCTAATGACATGTTAATCTCATGGATTTTCTACTTTGTTGCATGTGCCTTGTTGATGTATCAAGCATTTGGAATGATTAAAAATGAAGAGACGTTTAGTCATGGATACATTCAAGGTTCTGGTGAATCAATGGCTATGAACACCGGTAGAACATCATCTTCTGTTGGTCATATGTTTTCCACAACCCCTGGTGGCCCATATTCTTCTTCAAAACCAACATATCCAAAGTCTCCTTTCAAAAATGGAGTTACACGTAATTATTTTCATAAGGAGGGACATTCCAAGGAATAGTGTTATAAATTACATGGATTTCCAGTGGGACATCAAATTCATAATAAGAACCTTCCAATCAAGCCCAAAGTAGCTGGACAAACCTATGGAAAGCCACAGTGGAACAACACATCTGGAAGTTACAAAGCCATGCAAGTTATGGACACTGCTATGCGAGTTATACCACTTCTAAGCAGATGCAATCTCAGTTGGATCAAGTGATGAGTATGCTTCAAAAGGACAGAAACTCCCCTGAATATCATGTGATTAACCAACTTAGCTCCAATGTTGGGACTAACAAATTAGGTATGTTTCACACTGATCATACTATTATGTCATGTTCACTTTATAATCATACTACTTGAATATTAGATTCAGGTGCAACAGATCATATTTGCAATACTTTTGACATCGTGTATAATATATAATATGACCTCTCTTCATACCCCTATTATGTTGTCTCTTCCCACTAGTCTCGAAATCCAAATTCTCCAATATGGCTCGATTGTGATTAATTCTTCTCTCACTATTCCCAATGTGTTGTATACTCCTAGTTTCAAATTCAACTTAATGTCTATTTCAAAGTTGATTTCTCAAACTCATTATACAGTCAAATTCAATGATAAATGTTGTACTTTCCAGGATCCACGTTTGATGAAAATTGTGGCAACTGTAGAGCTTAATGGTGGACTGTATATTCTTCTTTCTCCACATAAGGATCACACTTAGTATCATGTAGTTACTTTAATTTGTCATTTTGATTATTTTACATAGAATTTCTTTAGTATAAACATACTTGTTGCCATTTGTTATTAATATATTTTTGTGAAATTACATTTGATACTAATTGTGTTATCTTCCTAGTAGAATATACAATCATTAATTTGGTAATAAAGTATGTTTGAGGGATGAAACCATGAGGTTGATATGATTTCCTTTCTTAGTTTTTGTATATCAAATGTCTAAATATGAATCTCTTATAGTTGTTTATTATTTTTCTTTCTTATCTTGGATCTGCTTATGACATGACTTATCTTTCCCATGAGAACATACAATCGTTTATTTGGAAAATATGTATGTTTTAGGGAGGAAGTCATGAGATTAATGTGATCAATTTACAGTTTTTGAATCTGTTATTTTTCTTGTTTATTTCCTATTTTCTATCATGATTTTGGTATATTCCGACTGAGAGGTGAAAGGAGTCGCGTGGCACCTTCGAGTCCACGCGACACCATTAATTAGTCTGCACGACCCGTTATGCCAAGTGACAGCCTCTGACCAGTCCTAATTCTTCTTCCATTTTTATATGTCAAATCCCTTCCCATTTTACTATTCACTGCTTAAATTGATTTTTAATGATGCACTCATTTTTTAAAATCTTTTATCTGCTTATTTTGATTTAAAACACACACACACACACACACAAAAATATTTATATTTATGAATACTTGTTGATACGAGGCACTTTGGGTGAGCTGTCGATACTTTTCCCAAGGTGTAAAGTGACCTTCAGACTTATATCTCAATAACTAACCTTTTTCAATGTTTTGACTTATAAAAACGGCGTGGCGACTCTAAACATTTTAAGCCCGCTTTGAATATCCGATTCCTTTTACAATCGTATTTCTAAACTCCCAATTTTTGGGATCAGGTTATTCACACCCACAAAAATGTGATGGAAGTTTCCCCTATGGTGTTTATTTGATTTTAGTATTGAGTCGTCACTTATGTTTTTAATGAACATGAAAAACTTAAGTCTATTGTCTATTAAAAACAAATATTCAAAGAGAGGGGCACGGGGTTTAGATTACGAGAACAGAAAGCTGTTAGTCACTTGTCCTCCTGCCCGACCTTATGGCCGGTTTTGCTACATTAAGTGTTCTTAATCTACTTTAAGTTCATGTTCTTCTACAATATTCAATTTAAGAGGGGATTTAAATGGGGGATTGAAATGTTAGGAAAATGACACTAACCATATTCAATATGTGAAGTGATCACTTGGTTATCTCTTTTGTTTGATGAGGATCGCTACATAAAAAAAAGGATAAAATAAAAGAAAGATAATTTTAGAAGTGAGAAATTGTACCTAGTTTTGTGAGAGAAAAAATCCAATGTTGCCTATAGTATTTTCCTATAATAAGCATTTATATAAATATTGATTTTTTTATTTAAAAGAAAGACTATCACTCTCTTTTCCCTATAAATTATTATTTTTTATTTATTTAGAAAAAAAATAAGAAAATTGTCATTTTTAACAAATATACGAAATATCAATAAATATCATCAGTGATATCACCATATAATATTACAAGTTTAAAAATAAATTTGAGGTTAATATAATGACAGAAAAGTTAAATTAAATAAGATTAGGGGTAATTACCCAATCGTTCCTCGTACTAACAAAAACGACCACATATGACAGATATATTCGAAAACGAGCACCAAGTACTCTCTTTATAAATACACACGTGTGTACCAGCTGTCTCACCCTCTCTCCTCTCTCCTCCCTCGTTTTTTTTTTCCCTAAAAATCTTAAAATGAAACATCTTAAAATCCATAAGTAAAATAAAATAAAATTGAGAGCAACGTTGTGTTGATATCAGCAAGACAAATCAAACTAGTAGCATCAACATATAATCTGGATCAAATTTTTGAAGTTCAAAATTGTTCCAAGTTCACAGTTGTTTTTTAAAAGTTAACAGTTGTTTTTCACAGCTGTTCAAAAAATAACTAAAAGAAGTTCACAGTTGATTTAGTTAAGTTCATAATTTTTGCATGAAAATATCTTTTATTTTACTTAATTCACTGTTGTTTTAGCTAAGATCACAATTTTTTTTAGTCTTTTATGGTCTCTAGTTTTTTTTTAATGAAATTAACAAAAATAATTGTGAACTTAACTAAAAACAATTGTGAATTTAACAAATATGTCAAAGAATCTTATAAAATTACAAAAATAGAGGAAATAAAAGACAAAGAAACCTGTGAACTTAACAAATATGTCAAATAATTTTATAAAATTGCAAAATAAAGGTAATAAAGATAAAAAAACAACAACCGTAAAGTTAACTAAAAACAACTGTGAATTTAACTAAAATAACTGTGAACTTAACAAACGTATCAAATAATCTTATAAAAAAATATAGGCTATAAAAGACTAAAAACAATTGTGAACTTAGCTAAAACAACTGTGAATTAAGTAAAATTGAAGACATTTTCATGCAAAAATTATGAATTTAATTAAATCAACTGTGAACTTCTTTGTTGTTCCTTGAACAACTGTGAAAAATAAATGTGAAATTGGAACAACTGTGAACTTCTCAAATTTGATTCAAATTATATGTTGATACTACTAGTTTGATTCGTTGTGACGATATGAACACAACAACGCTTTTAGATTTTTTTGACTTTTGAATTTTATGATATTTCATTTTAAAGTTTTGAGGAAAAAAAAATGAGGGAGCAGAGAGGGTGTGACAGACTATAACTTAATGACACGCGTGTCTTTAAACTAGAAAGAGATTAGGTGGAATTTTGATTATATTGCCGGAATAGGTGATTAAATTTTAAAATTCTTGTATTAATTGATATTTAACTTGTAGTGTAGAAACTATCCGTAATTCCCCCGTAAAATTACCAAGAAACTGATAATCACTTTGATTATGCGTTCATTTATGGACAAACAGACGTTCACCACTAGGGGTGTAAATGGTTCGGTTTGAGGGAATTTACAGACCGAACCACTAGTCATCGGTTTGGAAAAATTCCAAATCGAACCGAACCATGAAAAAATTCAAACCGAACCAAACCAAACCGCTATGGCTTGGTTCGGTTTGGTTCAAACTGTGGTTCAATTATGCGGTTCAGACCGTGGTCCAGACCGTGGTTCAGACCATTATTTAGACTACGGTTCAAACCACGATTCAGACCGCAACTCATTTTCATATTGTTTAAATTTTCCGTGATCATGGAGGAAGAGCGAAAAATGCGAGTGTTTAAGAGACTAGAGGAAGAGAGAGGTCAGAGGAAGAAAAACACTTTACAATGGCGATCGTGGAGAAAACTTGATTATTTATGTGTCGTAATGAAGATAACAAATGATGAAATTAATATTAAATAAAATACAAAATGGGAGTTATGATTAGTTTATGTAAATTTTAATAAAGATACAAAAATATTAAATAAGATATAAAACAAGGGTTAAGATTAGTTTATGTAATGTGGTTCGATTTGGCGGTTTGGTCTCGCGGTTTCAAACAACGGTTTGATTTGGTTTGGTTCGGTTTAGTTTGGTTTGGGAGGGTCAGATCACAAACCAAATCGAACCATATGATTTATAGATATTTGAGACCGAACCGAACCATTCATACTTAAAAACCAAATCAAACCGCATGATTTGGTTCGATTCGATTTCAAACCACGGTTTGAACCGAACCACTTACACCCCTATTCGCTGATAAAACACTACAAATTCTTAAAGTGGATGGGCTTGAATTGACGAGCCATTAAAGTTCAAGGATGAGTATGTACGACGGGTTGAAAAGTCACTTAAACAGGATAAATAGAACTGTGAATTTCATTTTTCAAATCACCGTCAACTCAAACTGACACATCATCCCGCCCGTCAATCTAGCAAACCCATCTCTCTCTCTCTTCGTCCCTCTTTTCAGTGTCCGTCACTACTCCACCAACACTTCCGTCAAATTTAACACCAATTCTTCCCAAAATTAACAACCACTCGTCCCACAGATCTAACCCTCACTTCACCGGATCTAACGCCGCCCGTCAAGCTTCCATCCACCACCGCCGCCATCAATGGAGGAGGCGCTGGATATGGCGCGTTCGAAGGACACGAAGGAACGAATGGCTGGCGTCGAGCGACTCCACCAACTTCTAGAAGCTTCCAGGAAGAGCTTATCGTCTTTGGAAGTCACTTCGCTTGTTGATTGTTGCTTGGATCTTTTGAAAGACAACAATTTTAGGGTTTCTCAGGGCGGTTTGCAAGCGCTTGACTCCGCAGCAGTACTATCCGGTGAGCACTTGAAGCTTCATTTTAATGCGCTTGTTCCGGCTACTGTGGAGCGGCTTGGTGATGCTAAACAGCCAGTTCGTGATGCAGCTAGGCGTCTCTTGATTACTCTTATGCAGGTCTGTCTGGCTTCTTACACTTTTGTGTGAATGTTCAATTGCTGTTTACTGAACTGAGTTTGATCGGAATGAAATTGACGATACGGAAACTGACGATGATAGTTTGTTGGATAGTATCGAGAGTGTGTATTTATTTGTAGTTCTCTTCAAATGTTATTGAAATATCAAATACTGCATAGCTTCATTAGTTGAATTTTAATTATGATTGGTCCAAATCGCCTGGGCAAAGAGTTGGTGGAAAATTATGTTTCCATGATTAATTATTTGGATTTCAGTTGTATTTGATCTGGCTTCATGATTTTTTGTTGCATTTGTTTGTTTTCATATTTCGATACCAGCTTGAACTTCCCCCGGTGAACTTAATCAAACGGCTGCCATGGTTGGAATTTATACGATTTTTTTTTCTCAAATAATTCCTTTTTTAAAATAGTATTTCCCAAAATGACAACCCTTCTAAAGTATTAGCCAAATTGACCAATTTTTCGAAACTCGCTGTTGCTAGTAATGATTTTATTAATTTCTCGCTAAAACTCGCTAGTGTGAATAGCGAGTTGCATTTTCCTAATATTTCTTTTTGTATTTTACGTAAGTAATTTCGAGAATTTCGTGGACATTTTATTAAATTTAAAATCGCTATTGTCAATAGCGACATTACATGAATTAGATGACATTGATTAATGAAAACATGGGTAGATAATCCTAAATTCGCTAATATAATAGCGAGTTTTGCCAACCTGAACTCGCTACCATAGCGAGTTTACTGAATCTGAATTCCAGCCTAAAATGCTCAGTTCACAGCCAACCTACAAACCTGTACTAACACCTGTAACAAACTAACATATTTAACAAGCACATTTCAACACCTTCGACAAACAAACACATTCAACACCTAAATGGAAAAAAAAAACTAACCACACAGGAAATGTCTCAAATATATTTATAAAGGAGTTAATTTGTAAGAATCATTATTTTCTCACGCTTGTAAGTTCTTACTTTAGATACATCTTTCCCCTCAACTTGCGCAACACCATAGTTGCGAAAGGCTAGTACCTCTCTCGCCCGCGTCACCTTTTTGGTGCCTTCAGGGGTCGACCACCTTTTGATTTTGTGGCGAGCTGTTGTACGCCTTTTTGGCCCAGGTGAGGCCTTTATTGGTCATGGCGAAAGGCGTGAGTCAACCTTTGTCAATAGGCATAATAGGCGTGTGTAATGTTAAACTAGCTTATTTTGTAATTTTAGTTTTAATAATTCAACTTTATGCGTTGTTTCGGAAAAATTTGAGGAAAGATAGCTTGTGGCGTGCATGAGAAAGAAAGAGATCCGTAATTTCTCTCGAGCGATCAAAAGAAATTAAGTGTGATAAATAACTTATTAGAAGATGACAAAAAAGTACGACAAAAATACTATCGATAGTTTGCTTTATGTTTACTAGTTTACTTGTTTTGTCTCTTTACTTTCGGTTTCTTTATGTCATTTGAAATTTTAACTATATCTTGTATTCACTATTCATCTATAGGTATGAAATTATACGTTTGAAATTATATATTCGAAATTAGTTATTTTCACGCTCTTAGACAACAACTTGTTTACTGATTTGAACATCAAATATGTTTATTTTTTTATTTTAGAATTCTCACTTTTAGGGTGTTTTAATTGTGTTAAGTTGCTTTTTTACAGGTGAAATTGTGACCTTTATTTAATGCAAAATTCTTGTTATTAGTATGTTTAAGCCATGTTTAATATATTTTACATATATATTATTTTACTATTCCTTTTGTTCTATTTTACCGCCTTGCTTGTCTTTCAACCGCCTCGCCATCCGCCTTTTCTAAGAGCCTCTCGCATTTCGAATTTAACAACTATGCGTAACACGACCCCGTGTGCTATAAGGTGCAATTGTCGGATTCTCGGGATGTGCATATGTCTGTAATAGAGTTTCGAGAGGTGCATTTGTGTAATAGAGTTTCGAGAGGTGCATTTGTCTGAGTCTCTACCCGAGCTTCCTGCTCCTGCTCCGGTTGTCGTTGGTCCTCATCTTACTCAGTGTTAACCCGATTGCCTTTGTGGCAATCCTCGCACAAGACGACGTTGAAACCGAGGTTGCCTTTATGACACTCCCCACACACGACGACGTTTAGGTCGATGTTGTCTGTGTGGAACCGCCTGGACCCGATCAACTATTTTTGTTGCACTCTCTGCACCCCGACAACATATCCATATCCTCTTAACTAATAGTCATCTCCCCAACAGGGAAGTGAAAACTGTGGGTTTGCCGACGCCATTTCTCAATCAACGTTGTAAGCAAACCCCAATCATACGTGATTTTCCCTAACTTGTAAACTCCGTAGAAGCCTGCAACTACTAGTCTCTCCTGGATCATCACTTCCGACAGAGTTGAATCACGACGAAAAGATATCTTCTCAACATGTCAACCCGACCCAAATATATTCGATTCGATGCTTATCCTGTAATCTCTAAACATCTCGTTCCAGAGGCCCCAAATCAACAGATGGCTGAAGAACTCCCCATATTGATGTTCTGCATTCATCTGTAACATAAAACACAAAATTTATTCAAATTTAAAACTCAATTTAACAACATTAATAGCTTAAGTAACAAAAACCCTAACTTAACCAATGAAAAACCTAATTGAACTAACAAAAACACTAATTTAACCAACAATACCATAGAAGTCAATTGTTCCTACTATCGGTCCCCAAATTTTTATCATGATGAGAAAACACTTCCAGGAACTTCTCAGCATACGCTTTCATGGTAGACAAACACTGCTCCAGTGTCTCATGGTATGTGTTCTTGAGCGTTAGATGGATATTAATCCAGTTTTGAGTAAGAACTTAATAGCAGAAGTTTCATGGGATGAAACTTGAATTCTTGAATGATGATTTCAGATAAACCAGATACATGCTGCAAACCTGTTGTTGGAAACAATGAAGTATGCAAACATGAGTACCAACCACTTATCTAGCATTTTCAAAACCGACCAGAAAGCCAAGGAGTGAAGCTAGAAGCCACAAAATCCTATTTTTGAGTCTCAACTATGATGTCATGCATATATTGTATAGTCACTGAGCCCCAAAGCAAGGGTAGGTAACTTTGAAATCATATATACTACTCCCCAAACCAATCAATTTGAAAACCCTAGGTTGAATCAATTGCAAAACTAGTTCGAAAATAGGAGGGGGAGTATGAAATTAGGGGCTTACACTAGCGAATTTGAAGTCGCCACTGGTATTCGCGAATTTCTCCCTCTGTTCTTCGTTGCCCATTTCTCCCTCTCTGTGTCGCTGTTTGTTTGTGTTATGTGTGTTGCTGTTTGGAAAAAAAGACATTCAGTGAACTCGCTATTGGTAATAGCGAATTCATTAGTGAAAAAAAGACATATTCAGTGAACTTGCTCAATACTCCTGCCTCCTCGGAGAAGTAGTAGGATAGTTTACGAGAGCTACATATAAGCTGAAATTCTGGCTGTTAGACGATGGTTGCGGAGTGTGGTATCTATACCTTTTTTATAAAAATATCTACACCTTCCTACTTAGACTTGTCGAAACTTATTCTTTAGCTCATTGACTCTTAACAATTTTGTATTTCCTTAGTTGATTGATGAAGTGCATACACACTACAGCTGTAGTGGTGTCATCCCTGTGCATGAACTGATGTTATCGGCACCTTTGACTTGCTTGTACTGTCATTAGAGTCATCCATTCCAGATATCCATCTTGTAGATCTAATGTAATTGCTTTACATTCTAGGATCTATGGAGTGAACAATGAGGCTGATTTTACTGCAAGTCCGTAACTTCGGTCCTTACCCCTTTTTTTCGCACTTTGGATAATTCCTTTGTATGTGGGGATTTTAACCACCTAACACTTAACTGCTGATTGGCAAAGCTTCTCTGGTTACCGATAACACAGTCATGAGGCGCCAAGGAATAATAGTGCTACTTATTTGATTTTCCTTTAGTTTCTTTCAGTGGCGGACACAAAGACTATTTAAAGTGGGTGTTCAAACTACACTTTAAGAATTGTTGACAAACAATGAGAATCGAACCAAAGACCTAAAGGTTAAAAAACATGCATTTGAGCTAGACACACTACATGAATAATAGATGCACAATTGTAAATATACATACAAAATGTGTAGATACATTTTAAAACTAATATTTTTTCCAATAAATGGGGAAAATAAGTGGATGCACTTGCACCCCCATCTCATAACCTACGTCCTCCCCTGGTTTCTTTTGCCAGGTTTTACCATGTAAGCTGGTTTTGTTTCTCTGATTTTATACTCGCCTGTCTATGAATGAATCTCTTTTTCGTCCAACCTTTAAAAGAAAGAGAAAAAAACTACTGGAGGAATTAAAAAAAAAAAAAACTAATGAATGCTTATTTCTGTTGCTGTTGTAGGTTTCATCACCGACTCTTATTGTTGAAAGAGCTGGAACTAATGCCTGGACTCACAGAAGCTGGAGAGTTCGAGAAGAATTTGCTAGGACGGTAACATCAGCCATTGGGCTGTTTGCATCCACGGAGCTACCACTTCAGCGTGCTATTCTTCCTCCTGTAGGTCACTCAGATATCTAATAAAACATCTTCTCATCTTTTTGTTGGTGAAGTTATTTCTCTATGAATACATATATTTGCTGCTCTGTCACCCTTATTATCATTCTACATATTTTCAGATTTTGCAAATGTTGAATGACCCCAATCCCAATGTTAGGGAAGCAGCTATTTCATGCATTGAGGTGAGTGAGACATGTGGTATAACTGTTCTTGCATTACACTGAACACTTATCCACAAATTTTAGTTTTTTTGAAGTTGATGCTATATATTATCTTTATTGTCAGTGTTCTACTGTTCTATAATCATTGTATCTTCTCTTAGAAAGATTCTTCTTCTTGCCAAACTTGTTATTCTAATTTTTTCTTGGGCATTTTTTTCCCACTGGATTTTGTCTACTCTGTTGTTCAATGAAGAATATTGAAGTATGTCAAAGTTGGTTTTTTAATAATGGTTTTGCATTGAGGCATCTCAAAAGAAGTCTTTAGGAGTAACCCTAGTTAGTAACTCGTGGAGAAGCTGCACGTAAGCAGTCATTGAAGTCCTCTCTTAATATTAGGCACCACCTTAGTTTCACCTTTGTTCTTCAGAAAATTTCACTCTGAGTAAGGCATATGAATGTACTATAGCGGGATAGCTCCCAGTTTTTTTATTCTATTTCTCATTTTAATTGCAACCAAATTCGGCATATCTATCTCGGATTGCGGATTGGGAATAGAAGCTTGCCTAGCTCTGCAGTTTGTTCTATGTCCGAGATAGAAATTCTGCTGTGAAAGGATAATAATTTTAGTACGATGTCATCTTGGATATGTGGAGATGATTTTGATAACTTGAGGGAATTTTCTGTCTTTTACAAGTGTTATTTTCGAAGCAGTATTGTTTACGTAGTAGTTTGGCTGGATAGCCTGGATGCAATTAAGATGCCTGTGAAATTTATTTCAAGACCTTTCAGGACATGATCTAATAATAACCCATATTGGGCTTTGTTTTTGGAACATGAACATAAATGTTCTTTTCGAGATGGTGCTTTGAAGGATTTAAAAATGCTGTAGTTAGTGAGACAGATTGTATAGGAACTAGCTGTACACCTGCGCTACGCCCGGCCAATTACGTTTATTTCTGTAAAAGTAGTTAAATTAAATATTTGAAAAAGTCATTTCACTATAAAATAAATGATTACACAAATAAAAAAATTTATGATTTGACTAATTATTATTTAAATAAAAGTGTTCAAATTAAATGAAATAAAGTAGGAAATATATGATGGAAATTCTAAAAAATAAAATAAAATTGTCAACTACAATTAAGGCTAGAAACACATTTTTCTTTTCACTCCACGAAATAAATGGAATCATTTATTAACCACATATGACTATTATTAACAGAGAATCCATATTTCATAAATTAAAATTACCAATTACAACAAATCCTAATTGACAACATGTATTCCCTCTTCAAATTTACACTATCAAATTCTGGAATCAAGAAATCTTCCAATTTTCACTCTCCGTTAAAAATATAATGAAAAGTTGTTTATGACAAAATTTTGTTTCATTTTGTTAACCCATTCTCATTTAAAATGAGACAGAGTGATGCACCGGTTAGCAGGTTAAAGAGTGGAGAAGTGATATAATGACGAGGGGTAGGGAAGATCCAAGCAAACTTGGATTAGGGTGATTGGAAATGATATGAATTTACTTGGATTGAATGAAAATATGGCGTTGCATAGGCCAGAGTTGATGGCAAAAATTCATATGGGTGATGGGGTTTGATTTTTTTTTTAATTTATTATTATTATTATTATTTTCATTTTTCCTATCTATTATATATTTATTTATTTATTATCAATATTTTTATCTTTTTCTTCTTCTCATTTCATTTTTAATTTTTTTCCACCTATTTCTTCTTCTAACTTATTTTTTTCTTACATCTTTTCTTTCACGATGACATATGAGGATTAATGTTAGTCCACCCCAAATTATTTCGGGACTAAGGCTTTGTTGTTGTATTCTCATTTAAATACTAAATAATGATTCTAATGGAAATTTAAAAATTATAATTTATCCCGATTGATATTACTTTCAATAACAATTTTTGAATTTTCATTAGAATAATTATTTTTTTATTTAAATTATTGGTCAAAGTGTAATCAATTTGACCATTAGTCCTTATTGATCTAGGACAAAGGGAGTATACATTTAAGAATTTTTGTTCAAACACTATAAATATTTTGTATTTAATTATTGTTATAAATTGACTTTACAATACAAATACTACAACAACATCTTAGTCCCAAAATAATTTGGGGTCGACTAACATGAATCCTCATATCTCATCAGAAAAAAAATAGTGATAATAAAAGAGTAAATACATAATAGATAAAAAATAATAATAATTATAAAAAACATCAACCCCCTTCGCCCACATGAATTTTTTCCCTCAACTCTGGCCTTTCCAACGCCATATTTTCATCCGATCTAAGTAAACTCGTATCGTTTTCAATCACCCTAATCCAAGTTTGCTTGGGTCTTTCCTTACCCCTCGTCATTTTATCACTTCACTTTTCAGTCCTTCCAATCGGTGCATCACTCGGTCTCCGTCTCACATGACCATACCACTTTAGACGATTCTCTCTCATTTTATCCTTAATGGGCGCAACTCCTACTTTACCCCTGATCACCTCATTCATCGATCGATCATTCCTTGTATGCCAACACATCCATCGTAGCATACGCATTTCCGCTGCATTCATCTTTTGACGTGACACTGTTTCACGGCCTAACATTCAGTGCCATAAAACAGTGTCGACCTAATTGTCTTGCGGTAGAATTTTCCTTTTAATCGATGGGGCATGCCGAGATCACATAGAAATCATGTGGCACTCTTCCACTTCAAGCAACCTGCTTTGATCCTATGAGCCGCATCTCCATCTAATTCTCCATCCTTTTGGATAATAGATCCAAGATAGCGAAAAAACTCAGAAGTTTGGACAATCTTTCCATCAAATGTGATCACCCCTGCCTCCCTGCTTCCAACTTTGCTAAACTTACACTCTAAATATTTAGTCTTGCTTCTGCTCGGTCTAAAATCTCGAGATTCCAAAGTGTCTCCACAACGCCAATTTACTTTCAACACTCTCTTTTGTCTCTATCAATTAACACAATATCATCTGCGAATAACAAATGCCATGGTCTATCATCTTTGATTGACCTCGTCAATTCCTTGATGCACTCCAATGGTAATAGGGAACTCTTCTGTATTCCCAACACTAGTCCGTACACTAGTGTTAACTCCATTATACATGTCCTTGATAATATCAATATATTTATTTGAAACGCCTTTCTTTGCTGAAACCCACCAAAAAACCTCTCTTAGAACTTTATCAATCGCCTTCTCCAAATCGATGAAAATTATATGCAAATTTTTCTTTTTATCCCCATTTTTTTTCATGGTTTGTCTCATAAGATAAATTGCCTCCATAGTCGATCTTCTGGGCATAAATCCAAATTGATTATCCGAAACATTCACAATTCCCTTTAGCCTTTCTGCAATCACTCGTTTCCAAAGTTTCATAGTATGGCTCATTAGTTTGATTCGCTGATAGTTGGCATAATATTGGGCATCACCTTTGTTATTATACAAAGGGATTAGAGTACTTTTCCTCACTCCAATGGCATTGTGTTGCTTATTTATATCTTGTTGAATAGTGTTATTAACCAATTTATTCCCTTCTCCCCAAAACATATCCCAACCTCAATTGGTATCCAATCCCATTTTTTATTGTCATTTCCACTTCATCCTTTTGAATTCTCCGAATAAAATCTCGATTAATCATACTTAGTGATATTTGAATCTCCAATATCCTCATCTTGATCGCTATTGAACAAGGTATCAAAGTACGAACTCCATCTATCTTTTATCTCCTTATCCCCAACCAGAACTCTTTAGTTTATATCCTTCACACATTTAACCCTTCCAATATCTCGTGTCCTCTTATCCCTCGAACGAGCAAGTCTAAAGATGTTCTTTTTCCCTTAGTTTGTATCAAATCTATCATAAAGTTCCTGATTCACCTTTGATTTTACGTCTTTTACTACTTTCTTT
>JAFEMH010000784.1:607500-622071 GCA_022495995.1 Adenophora triphylla var. japonica
GATTGAACCGAAAAATCGTTCTTCAGATGGAAGTATTAATACTTGTGCTGCTGGTGACATCAAGCCTGCCAACCATAATTCCAAGCGAAGCAATCCAAAGGCCAAGAATTCTACACGCGAAGTCTCGCTTTTTGGAGGTTAGTGTGTTAGCATTAGTAGCCAGTGTCAGTTTCTTTGTGGCATCTCATTGTATATTAACGGTTCTCCAGCAAGTGATATTTGTTGGAAGGAAGTATGTTTACATCAATGCTTAACAGCTCTCAGTTAGGAAAAACAATGGGTTCATTAGGAATAGCAAGCATCAAACAAAGGAATTGTTTCATTCCTTGTGAAATTACTAGGTTTCAGTGGGTTTATTATTATTGGATTACACCCAAGGCCAGTATGCAAGTGAACTTCTGTTACCAACATGGAAAGTAACTACGGATTATATTTTTGAGGATTTCTCATCGAAAAAAAGGCAACAAGTATCTTAAATACTAACCCCACGTCCCTAAATTAGTGTTCATTTTTGGCATTGAGGGAAATATAAGAAAGTTGTCCAGTTTTAGTAGCAAATACGTAAGTTCTATCTGCCTTATAGACTTATAGTATTGTAAGTCAGTAAGTGTACATGGGAATATAACACGGCGGGGTAAACCAAGGAGTCTGAGCATCACAGATTTGTTAAAGGTGAATTTAGCAGCTTTCCTAAAATGGACACTTATTTAGGGACGGGGGATTAATGCTCTTTGCTGCCTCATGTTGTCCTTTTTGATTTGTAACATTTGCTATGACAGCATGCTATGCAATTTATACACGAGTAGGAATATTTTTTAACAAATATTCTAAGAAGAGTGTTGCCTTGGACTCTGTGCTCTATAAAATCCTCTAATAGTGGAGGGCACACGGCAAAATCTCAAAAGTGTCCATTAGAATTTTGTTACCAGCCATTTTAGGTAGAATAGAAGTGATTTATCTGTGGTTGTATCTCATGGAAACACTGTTAATCTCAGCCTACTTTATTAGCATAGCCTCGTGATTACTGATATAGAAGAAATTTGGCCAGTGAAATACTTGTTTGATAACTTTAATGGTGAATTTCTTATTGACTACATGAATTGTTCAAATGCCATGTCAATTTGTGGCGTTTTTGATCAACTCTATGGTGAATTATTTGAAATTCTTCTGATCCAGTGACATGATTTATCACAAACTTTTATCTTTCAGATGGTGATTTACTTTTATATGGATAATTTTATTTTGGACCTTCCTATGCAGAAAGCTCTGTTAGTTTACCCCCATGAATAATGATGTTTACATTTATGCTATCTATTTGATGACAAAAAAAGAGATATACATAGATAGGAGGGAAAATGTGCAAATATTATGATTTCTTTTGGTGTTTGTACTTATTAAACATAAATATGTTTGTGTGCAAGTTCTGTAATACTCTTTTTTTTGGTAGAGATAGTGAAACAGACAATCCTTGCTTATCAGCCCTTACGTGCTGACTGTACTTTTTGAAGAATCAACACTGAGGATAATCGATGTCTAATATGTTGGTTGCTTTGCAGGAGAGAGTGATATCACCGAAAAGCCTGTAGACCCGATTAAAGTGTACTCAGAGAAGGAACTAGCGCGGGAGTTCGAGAAGATTGCTTTGACTCTAGTGCCAGAAAAGGATTGGTCCATCCGCATTGGAGCTATGCAAAGAGTTGAAGGCCTAGTTATTGGAGGTGTGTTCCTCTTTATGAATCTACTTTCTATGCTGGAAGTATCTTTGTTAGTTAACTCTCTAGGTGTCTTGTTACCAGATGCTTTATTCCTTTTCTTAATAGAACAAGTGACTTTGGAGGGAAATAACCATCGTCATCGTCATTATTATTTCGTTTGAGGGGGGGGGTGAGAGGCTATTGTTAGTCAAAGATAAATGGGTTTCACATGTAATGCTTTCAGAGAATTTGGCTGTTATTACATAGATTTTTGCCTAATACGCTTTTGTTGCTTAGAGGTGTTATTTTTTCTATTTGTCTGGTAATCTTGTCTTTGCCACTCAAGGTATAGTGTACTATATGCTTTGGCTCGATGTTGGCATCACGATTTGAATTTACATTTCGCAGATTTTGTCAGATATAAACTTGACTTGTTGATTGATTTCAGGAATCATCTGAGTGAATTTGCAATTGAATAAAGAAAAATCCATCAAGCTCCTAAATGATTTAATAGAAATCATGAAAGCTTATTTAGGGACATAATATTACAAACGACAACAGCAACAGAGCCTCAGTCCCTAGGATGATTTGGGGATAGCTAACATGAATCGACATATGGACTTGTCAAATAAGAGGTGAGAAGACATTAAATTTTTTGAAGAGATGGTAAAATAAAAATTATGAAAGCTAAGAAGATATGTATAAGAAGAAACCTTTCACATATACATGTACATTTTTATTTGGAGTGATAGTTGGAAATCGTATTGTTTAACTAGTGCAGGAGTGTATGCGTGCATGTCCTATTTATATCTACGTCATTTTGTCTCTTCAAGCTGAAAAGTTTGTTAACAGTAGACTTCCACGGGCTTGTAGGCTCTGTACGTGTTTCAGCAAAATTACGTATAGTTTCTCTTACCTTCTATTTCATCTTATTAGGTGCTGCTGATTACCCATCTTTCCGTGTACTTTTGAAGCAACTTATTGGTCCCTTGAGCACTCAGTTAGCTGATAGAAGATCTAGCATAGTAAAGCAGGTATGATATAGTATTTTCTTTCAGTTCCTCCAGAGGGTATCCCAGGGCTTTGAACCTTAACCTGGGCCTTAGACTAATCCCTCGAGGTATTATTGGGTTCACAAGAGATGTCCTCTCCCAAGATAGTTTTATGCATTCACAAGGGTTCGAACCCTAGACCTCTTGCTTAAGTGACTAGAACCTTATCCACTTGGTTTATCCTCTATGGACGGTATGCATGAGTGTGCATTTGCTGTATCCTTAGCGCTGATTTTATGTTTTGACTCAAGGAGTTCTCTTTCTTTTTCTTCACTTTTTTTTTTTTTTTGCTAGGCTTGCCACCTATTATGCTTTCTGTCTAAAGAGCTCTTGGGAGATTTTGAGGCCTGTGCAGAGATGTTTATTCCTGTAAGTATAACTTAAAATTCATATGGTCCCAATGTGAACTATTATTCTTCTGACACAGTGATATGGCCTTCAGGTCCTTTTCAAGCTGGTTGTGATAACTGTGCTTGTAATTGCAGAGTCCTCTGATAACTGCATAAAAACGGTAACACTGAATGTCATAAATTGCTTGATGCGTTCTTCTTTCTTTGATATCATATTTACTTTATCCCTTATGTTTCTGTTACACAGATGCTGCGTAACTGCAAGGTTGCCCGCATACTTCCTCGTATAGCCGATGCTGCAAAAAATGACCGTAGTGCTATACTTCGTTCAAGGTTTGACAATGCTAGGATACAGTTCACTTACAGCAACTTTTCATGTACTATAATTATCCTATTCAATATTTCAGATGTTGTGAGTATGCTCTTTTGATACTTGAATACTGGGCTGATGCACCTGAAATACAACGGTCAGCTGATATTTATGAAGACTTTATCAAATGTTGTGTGGGAGATGCAATGAGTGAGGTATTGAATCTTTTGACATTGGAAGTTCTTTTAGTTTCTTTCTTTGTTTAGTCTTCCCTGTGTCAGACTTACATGCATATGGCTAATGCACATAGATAGAATGCATAATTGTTTATGTTTCTCTTAAGTCAAACTATAAATGAAACCTTCTTCTAGGAGGTAGTCATTGGCTTGATGGTTTTCAACAATGGAGTATATCTATACCTTCCAGCACTGTATTTCTTATCGTAATATCATTTATTGAAATAAATGTTCTATCTTTTAGCTTCCTGGAATGAGATTTTTCAAATGGTTGGGTTTTATCTCAGATAAATTCTGGACACCTATTCATGTACTTCTACCTTTTATCAAACATATGATCAAATCTGACCAGTTGATGAAGAAACCTGTTTTTCTTTTCCTTTTAGATTCTTTATATCACCAGAGAACAATTAGTCATCATTGCTAATCACATAGTAAAAGCAAAGCGTGATTCCTGTTTAGCCTTGAGTTTTATTGCTTGCGATTTGTGATCAAGTACTAAGTAGTACGTACCAAAACCTTTTGGTACATATCAAATGATGGAGGTATGATATCTGTTATTTTACTTCAGTATATGTTGAACATTATCAATCTTCTCACATATTGAATTAAATGAGATGTAGCGAGAACAAATTAGTTTGTAAAACATTTTAAGTTTGAAAAAGTCACAATATACATTGATGGGAAAAGTTCATTTTTGTCCATCATACTTTGAGATGTGTTTTACTTTTACCATCGAACTTTATTTTTTTTTCATTTTTACCATCCTACTACAAACAATTGTGTCATTTTATACCCAAATTTGTTATTTAAATCCAAATTTATTTTATTTTTGCAATCGTACTACAAAGAATATTGTCCTTTTTAACCCAGATTTGTTATAAAATGACACTATTGTTTGAAGTACGATTGTAAAAATGAAAAAAAAAAGTTCGATGGTAAAAGTGAAACACATGCCCAAGTATGATGGACAAAAATGATGTTTTCCCTACATTGATTACGGATGCTCCTCTTTTTTTTCTTTTTCGCTTTAACGAATTTGAGGTAGACTATTATCATCTATTTATGGCATTTATGTATCTCTTTCCACTTTGGATCCCCTTAATTTTGGGTTTTCACTTTACTTTTGAAGTTGTATAGCAGTTTATGATCCCCTTAATTTGTGTGGAATCTATCGGCGAATGTTGCATTCTTTGAAATCAAGTTATTTACTCCCTCCGTCCCTAATTGAATGTCCAAATTTCTTTTAGGAGACATTCTGGTAATTTTTTTTTTTTGTGTGTGCGCAATTAAATGGCAAAGATGAATAAATATTCTTGTTTTCCACTTTCCAAACATTTAGTTTTGCAAATATAAAGTGACTATTGAATTTTTTTGGTAAAAAACATTTAGGGATAGTTTTTTGCAAAAAAGAAATTCATTTTAGGACAAAAATTTCTGAAAAAATGGACATTCATTTAGGGACGGAGGGAGTAGCATTTTATTATCAATTCAGTGGTGAATAGTACTATTATATTATTTTATGCCAAATGCTTGAATTTGGTGAAAATCATTATGCTGACATGATTGCAAAGAGGCCCTTTTTTCGCCATTCTTATCACCTTTACACCACAATAGTTTCGCTCCATCTCTTGGGGCAAATAACTTCTCAGTGAGTGTTTTTACTAGGATGTGAATTGAGTTTCCAATGTGCAAGTCAAGTTGGTCTGATGCTATGAGAAAACTGAAACAAAATAGTTTATGCAGTAGTCACCTTGGCTTTGTTGGAAAATGGGTGCAGTTGTACTTATTCCATTATCAATCCCTGATTTAATGCTGCTTTGTCTCAAATATCATTGTATTGATGTTTCAGGCATCACATGCCTTTTATTTTCTTTTTTATTTTCTCTTAGGCCTAAAGTCATGGGATTTTCTTTTGTACTTTAGATTATATATATGTTGTAACAAATGATTGAATATCATAAATAAAATTATTTCTTCCAAATCTTCATATGGTATCAGAGCCTTCTTGATCCAAACCCTAGCTTTCGCCGCCGCCTCCCAACTCCCACTCGGTGCTCATCAATTCCGGCAACCAAAATCATACACTACAACCGTTATTCCCATGGCCACCCACACCAACACCACCACTTCCAACTCCCTTTTCTTCACGTATAAACCTACTCCAAACTATTTCAATGGCAAATGCCAATATTGTCGTCGCATGGGACATGTTACGTCTGTAGGTCACCGATTCAAGAGAAATTATCCAACCGTTATTTTTCACACTCTCCCAAAAGCACATACACCGTCTCACACCTTTATCAAACCTAATTCTGGTATTCCTCCGCAACCAACAACCCCAGACCATCGACCTAGACAAAACCCCAGCCTTGACACCATCTCAACCATGACAAAACCCCATCAACCGCATCTTCTCCAAACCACAGTTGCAACCCATGGTGTGATTACACCAGCAATCACACCAACTACCCACTTTCATCATCCTCATGTACACACCGCTACTGCCCCTACCACCAGCTTATACACCTCCTGGCTTGTTGACAGGCGCCACACATCACCTCACAAATGATCTATCCATCCTCTCCCTTCGTAGCCCCTACGATGGAAGCGATAGTGTTGTAATAGGAGATGGTTCATCCCTCCCGATATCCAATATGTGTACCTTCTCTCTTCTCACTCCTCACACCACACTTCAATTTGTCCTTCATGTCCCTCTCATCTCCAAAAATATTCTCTCTGTCTCCCAATTTTGCAAGGATAACAATCCCATTATTGAATTTACACCATGCTCCTCCTTTATCAAAACCCTCTCGACAAACCACACTCTAATTTATGGACCACTTGAATATGGTGTCTACCTATGGCACCCTTCAGCAACCCAAGCTCACCCTAGCGTAACCACCACACTCCACTCATGGCACCACAAGCTTGGCCACCCCGCTCCTCCAATACTTTCTCTTCTCAAAACCAATTCTCTCTTCCCATTCCTTCCACTCGCAACTTTCACGTAATGCTTGTGACACTAACAAAAGTCACAAATTACCATTCTCTTCATCCTCTCTAACCATCAATGCTCCTCAACTCATTTTTCAGACGTGTGGACATTCCCATACTCTCCCATGATAATATTAAATACTATGTCATCTTTGTCGATCATTACACCAAATACATACGGCTCGCCCTCAAACAAAAATCGGACACATGCGCCACCTTTACCCGCTTCAAAACCCTAGTTGAAAAATTCTTCAATCGTCCCATAATCCAAGTCTGTTTTGACAACGGAGGTCAATATCTAAAACTCACTCTATCTCTCCTCCAAGATGGTATCTCACACCTTACATCTCCTCCTCTCACCCCTCGACACAACGGCTATGCTGAACGCCGTCACCGCCACATTGTTGAAACTGGTTTGACCCTCCTCTCTCATGCCAACCTCCCTCTCACATTTTGGCTTCATTACTGCCACTTACCTTATCAATCGAATGCCCACCCCCACCCTAAATAATGACTCCCCTTACCTTCGTCTGTTTCATACCCCACCCAATTATACCAAACTTCACAGCTTCGGTTGCCTCTTTTACCCCTGGCTTCGACCCTACACCCCTCACAAACTAGCCCCCAAATCCATTCCTTGCGTATTTGTAGGCTACTCCCCTACTCAAAGTGCCTACTAATGTCTTGACCCTACCTCCAACCGAGTCTACACGTCTGTGCACGTCAAATTTGTAGAAACCAAATTTCCATATTCATTCCTCTCTAAAACCCCAAAAGATACCCCTAATATTAATCCCTACTAGTGGTGTCCTATAACCCTACCCCTTCTCATTACCTCATCACCATCATCACCCAGCCACCCTGCAGTTGCAACCCCTGATGTGATCACACCAGATACCATACCAATCAACCCATCCAACTACTCTGTTGCTGATAACCCAGATGTGATCACACCAGACACCACAACAATCAATCCTCCCAACCTGACTGATACAACCTAGGGTGCCATCCCACCTACTCATACACCATCCAACCCCCCAAACCGATGAAATCTATGATGTTATCATATCAGCTCCTATACCAACCAACCCGATCAACCCTCCCCTTGTTAGAACTATAATTACCAGCCTCTCTAACAACATTGTTAAGCCTAACCCGAAATATGCCAATTTAGCATCTTCCCCATCTAGCTTACCCACAACAACCAAACAAGCCCTCTCTTCTCCCCTTTGGCGCAATGCCATGCTAGATGAATACCAAGCCCTCACCAAAAACAAAACATGAACCCTAGTACCCTTTTATCAAGCCCAAAATATTATTGGTTGCAAATGGGTCTTCCGTATTAAGTACAATCCTGATAACTCCATCCAAAAATACAAAGCTCGCCTTGTTGCTAAAGGCTTCCATCAACGTTCCGATGTAGACTACTCTGACACTTTTTGCCCCGTTGTCAAACCCGTCACACAGTTCGTTTCCTTATCTCCCTTGCCCTAAGCCAAGGATGGCCTCTACGTCAATTAGACATCAACAATGCCTTCCTTCAAGGCAACGTTTATGAAACTGTTTTTATGTCTCAACCCCTCGCTTCATTGAGCAAAGCCGATCCAAACTCATGTGTGCCACTCACCAAGGCCATATACGGCCTCAAACAGCACCTCGAGCTTGGTATACCAAGCTCAAAACCTATCTTATCGCCTCTGACTTCACTCTTTAGCCGACCTCTCCTTGTTCATCTACAACCAACACCATCGTATACTATATCTCCTTGTCTATGTTGATGACATTATCATCACCGGCCCATTCCAACCACTCCTCCAAAGCTTTATCACCAACCTCTCCAATCGCTTCTCTCTCAAATACCTTGGGCCTCTCTCCTATTTCTTAGGCATTGAAGTCACTCCTAATGCTCAAGGCCTAGTACTCTCTCAAATCAAATACATTTATGATTTACTCACTCGCCACAAAAATGATTGACTGTAATCCTCTTCCTACCACTAATGGTTACCTACCCACCTCTCACCAACTCCTCGGGCACTTCTATCTCTAACCCATCTGATCTGACTATAGGGCCATTGTCAGTGGCCTCCAATACCTTTCTATTACCCGTCCGGACATAGCCTTCCCGGTCAACAAACTTGCCCAATTTATGCAAAACCCACGAGACACTCATTGGAATGCGTTAAAACGTCTTCTCCGCTACTTACATGGTACCCTTCATATTGGTTTACAACTCTACCGTAAGAACCCTCCATCTTTTTCGTGCTTTTAGTGATGCCGATTGGGTAGGTGACAAAGATGACTATGTGTCCACCTCCGGCTACTTAGTTTATCTTGGGCGTAATCCAATTGATTGGGATTTGGGCATCCAAGAAACAATGAGCGTTTGCCCGCTCCTCCACCGAAGCCGAGTATCGAGTCAGAGCGAATGCTACCGCTGAAATCCTATGGGTTCGCAATCTCCTCACTGAACTTGCCGGTGCACCATCTAATGTGATCAATTCAACAGCACACCAAGCCATATATTGTGACAACCTTGGGGCCACTCACTATTCAAAGAAACTCGAGTCTTTCACTCTCGAATTAAACACCTCGCGCTTGCTTTCCACTTTGTTCGTGAACAAGTACAACTTGGCGATCTTCGCATTCAACATATTTCCGGCAACAATCAACTTGCCGATACCCTCACCAAGCCATTGTCTCGTCCTCGTTTTCTATCCTTAGTCTCCAATAGTGGACTTACGCAAGGATCGTCCATCTTGCGGGGGCCGATAAGAATAAGTAAATATTCTATTTTTATTTTTAAATATCTTTTTGTATTTACTCTTAAGAGATTAGGTAGTTAGAATCCTCTTAGATATCTTAGGCCTAAAGTCATAGGATTTTCTTTTGTACTTCAGCTTATATATATATGTTGTAACAAATGATTGAATATCATAAATAAAATTATTTCTTCCAAATCTTCATAGTTTCTGCATCATCTTTCTGTTTTGTGGTAGTTGATAAGCTAATGGTTATCAGTACTTCATTGACTGTTTATATTGTGTCTTTTTGCTGCTTGAAATGCCGTGGTAATTGATGGATAGATATTTATTAATATTGTTACACAAAACAGGTACGATCAACTGCTAGATCTTGTTACAGAATGTTCGCGAAGACTTGGCCTGAGCGGTCCCGTCGCTTGTTTTCATCATTTGATCCTGTTATTCAAAGGGTTTGTAATTATCTTTACTACTTAATATCGTTGTGCTCCCTAAATGTACTCTAGGAGGAAATTAATATTCCCTCAGCCAGAAAGATTGTTCCACTTTCCTTTTTTATCCCCTAGAAAGATTGTCCCATTTCTGGAAAAGGCAACAGCTATATTGCAATTTCAAAAAGGTACAAGAAAGTAAAGGATCAATCAAAAAGTTTGACTCGGAATGGAACAGTCTTTTGGAAGAGGGAGTACTCCCTCCGTCCCAATAATAACTTCACCTTTTTGGGTGGGCACGCAAATTAAGGGTGGAGAAAATGTTGCGAGTATAATAGTAAAATAGGAGAGAGAATGAGTGGAGAGAATATTAAATTTGAAAAGTGTTGTGAGTATAAAAGTGAAATAGGAGAGAGAATGAGTGGGTGGAATAGTAAAGATTATTTGCCATTTTAGGAAAGGTGAAGCTTTTAACGTGACACCCTTTTAGGAAATTGGTGAAGCTTTTATTGGGACGGAGGGAGTATAGTTTATTCGATCATTCTTGAGATAACAACGTCGTCTTCTCTGTACAGGTAATTAATGATGAAGATGGGGGTATTCATAGGCGGCATGCTTCTCCTTCCTGTTCGTGAGAGGACCTCTCAAGTGCCATCTAACTCCCAAACGTCTGCACCTGCAAATTTACCTGGTTATGGAACTTCAGCCATAGTTGCAATGGACAGAAATGCGAGTTTACCCTCGGCAACCTCCGTCTCTTCTGGGCTTTATTCGTCACAGGGAAAGGTTGTTGGTAAAGGTACAGAACGTAGTCTGGAAAGTGTGCTGCATGCAAGCAAGCAGAAAGTTACAGCCATTGAGAGTATGCTTAGAGGCTTAAATTTATCTGAGAAAGCGCGATCATCTAGTCTGGATCTAGGTAATTTTATGTTTCTTTTTCCATTGGCTGAATTCATGATCTTCTTCCTTCTTGCAGTGGTGAAGCAGTATTTGAATGGTTAAAGCTTACTTTATTGTCCCTAGTGCAGGAGTTGACCCGCCTTCATCTCGTGATCCACCATTCCCTCTTGCTGTTCCTGCTTCCAATAAACTTGCTAACTCATTATCAGATAGTACTACCTCTGGTATGTCTAGAGGTAATAATCGAAATGGGGGCATGGTTTTATCAGACATTATCACACAGATTCAGGCTTCAAGGGATTCTGGTAAGTTATATCATGGAAATGTTGGAAGTGAACCTTTGTCAGCCCTGTCATCCCACTCAGCCAAGAGAGCTTCAGAAAAGCTACATGAAAAGAGCTCTTATGAAGATAACACTGATATAAGGGAGGCTAGGCGGTCGGTTAATTTGGACACCCCCCATAGAGATGCACACGTCCGGGATTCTCATAATACTTCTTACATCCCAAATTTTCAGCGGCCTCTTTCAAGAAAGAATGTTTCTGGGCGAATGTCTGCAAGCAGGAGAAGGAGTTTCGATGATAGCCAGCTGTCCTTGAGGGAGATACCAAGCTATGCAGATGGTCCATCTTCTCTCAATGATGCTCTAAGCGAGGGACTTAACCCTAGTTCGGACTGGAATGCGAGGGTCGCTGCATTTAATTATCTGCGGTCTTTGCTGCAGCAAGGCCCTCGAGGTATTCAGGACGTCACACAGAGTTTTGAGAAGGTGATGAAGTTATTCTTTCAGCACTTGGATGATCCTCACCATAAAGTCGCACAAGCAGCCCTTTCGACACTTGCTGATATTATTCCAGCTTGCCGTAAACCGTTTGAAAGTTACATGGAAAGGACGCTACCCCACGTCTTTTCTCGATTAATTGATCCTAAGGAACTAGTCCGGCAACCTTGCTCGACAACGCTAGAAATTGTTGGCAGAACTTATGGTGTAGATTCTCTGTTACCAGCTTTACTCCGTTCCTTGATGAACAGCGATCTCCCAAGGCAAAATTGGCTGTTATTGAGTTTGCTATTGGTTCTTTCAAGAAGCATGCAATGAATTCCGAAGGAGCTGGCAATAGTGTTATTCTCAAGCTTTGGCTTGCTAAGTTAACACCTTTGGTTCATGATAAGAATACTAAACTGAAGGAAGCAAGTATTACATGTATTATTTAAGTTTATTCCCCATTTTGACTCTATGGCAGTTTTGAACTATATTCTTAGTTTATCAGTTGAAGAACAAAATTCCTTGAGGAGAGCTCTTAAGCAGCATACTCCTCGTATTGAAGTGGACTTGATGAATTTTCTACAGAACAAGAAAGAGAGACAACGCAAGTCCTCTTATGATACGTCTGATGTTGTTGGAACATCTTCTGAAGAAGGATATATTGGAGCATCCAAGAATAATCATCTGTATGGAAGGTATTCTTCTGGCTCTGTTGATAGTGATACTGGCAGGAAGTGGATTTCTGCAACAGAGTCAAACCAGATTAGAGCAGCAACTGATGAAAATGAGGAGCAGTTGTATCAGGGTCTTGAGACTGGTACCAATAATAAGGTATTACTTTCAAACGCCAAAGATGCTGAGTATGCTGTTAATAGCGCCAGTGAAAATGTTGGTTCTTTGAATAGCCGAGTAGAAAATATGGACAGCAAGACCATAGAAGTTTCATCCACGCCTGTCTGAATGGGATCGTTGGCACTGATCACCGACGGGTCAATGCTAGCTACAATCTTGATAATGAGGCTGATCCTGAATTAGAGATTACTCTCTCAAATCTGGCATCTTTGAAAATCAACTCTGTCTCGGATACAGGACCAAGCATTCCTCAAATTCTCCATCTGGTGAGCATGTGATAAACATTTTCTCTTGCCCGTATCACACCAAAAGTAACTTTTTATTTTTGTCTTTAGATATTGTTGGACATATCAGTTTTCCTTTCCATAATCTACTGTAAACATGGGAAACCTTTTTCTTTTTTGTAGATATGCAATGGGAATGACGCAGCGTCTCTAGTGAAAGGCAAGCAGCGGTGCACTTTCCAGCAGTTAGTCGATGCTTCTAGGGTGGCTAATGATTCCATAATATGGACCATGGTACATCAACATTTGACCTTTTCTCTACACTCTTTTCATGTAGGTTTGACTTGCATATATGGTGGTAACATAGCATTGGTCTCATCTTTCTGTAGAATGAGTTTCAGTTTCTCTTTTTCCTTCTAATGCTAGTTGTTTGTGGGAATAGGAACAACTAGATTGAAGTCCAGTAGTATCTGCAGGTTCTATAAACTGGGGCAACCTTTGGGCATATATAAACTTCCTGAATATGTGTGATTTCTTTTTTCTTACTCCCTTCGTCCTTCACATTAAATGTCGCACTTTCTATTTTGATTTGTCCCAAAAAATGTCACGTTTCCAAATAAGGAAGAAGTTACTTGGTGCAATGTTATCATTGTACAAGTAATGCACATACTAATAAAGCACCTTCCTTCAAAACATTTACAAAGTCAACTGCGACATTTGGTCTGAGATGGAGTATTTCGTTTCTGCTCTGAGTATGAATCAGTTGACATTCTTTTATCTTATTGTCGTGTCACTTTCATTACTTGTGTATTTATGGCCCAGATACATGGGAGCATCAAACTTGATTTGATACTTGATGCAAATTGATATATCATTTTTGTGCATTAGATAAAATAGCTTAATTTAAACATTTTAACTTTACCTATTTCTGAAGCATTATACAAGTACCTTTTATTTAAACTTACATTACTAGTGTATTTGTGATCAGGATTCATGAGCAAATACATCAAACATCATTTCAAACCTTTTATCTAGATTGAATTCCTCATTTGTACATTAGATTAAGTAGCAAAGTACAAGAGCCTTAAGCTAAGCATATTACTGATGCATTTTCATATGGTATATTTTCAGTACTTCAACTCAGATTTTGACAGTTGTGCTTGAGGTTTTCAATGACTCTGATTCATCAATTCGAGAACTTACTCTTTCTTTATATAGTTGAAAAATGCTGAAGAATCTGTAGTATGATCACATTTTTGTTTGGCTTTGGCTGTGCTTTTACCTGTTCCTTTTTGGTTTACCTATTAGCTTTTCTTTCTTGATATTTATTGCTTTTTATGTTGTTTTCTCCAGAAAGATGCAATGGAGGATTCTCTGTTGAGATTGTAATTGAAAAACTTCTTTTACGCATAAAGGATTTGACTGGGCAAGTACGAGCTTCTAAAATTGACTGGTAAAAATGATTTATTTGTTTCTGATGTTCCCTTTTGGCTTACGGTATGAGTTTCAAATATATAGGTTGCAAATGAAGCTGAGCATTGTTTGACGGTTGTTTTGTCTCATTATGATCCTTTCAGATGTTTAAGTGTAAGTCCTGGATTTTATTTGCTTATTTGGTTTTCGGAACATCGGAATGTAGTTTGCTCGTGATATATAGTCTTTACATATCGGGATTTCTTCATTTACTGGCTTCTTTGCAGGTTATTGTTCCATTATTGGTTACTTGAAGATGAGAAAACTCTTGCTACATGTATAAACTGTTTAACAAAGGTATTTTCTTGGATGAACCCATGTGCTATTATGAAATTTTGAGTTCGAACACTTTTATTTCTTAAGTAGCTGCTTCAAACATGGTATATGGTATGCTATATGTGCAGGCCATTTTGTTATATACTCCCTACGCCCCACCCGAAAGGTACAAATTTCCATTTTGGGTGTCCCATTTAAAAAGGCACACTCCAAAAATAGAAACTTTTTAATATTTCTTTATTCGTGGGACC